>CM056052.1:419333277-419863507 GCA_029574335.1 Rana kukunoris | reverse complement strand
GCTTTTGGGGTGGGGGGGCAGTGCCCCCCTCCCCCACAGCACACACTCCCCCATGTCGAGGGCATGTGGTCTGGTACGGCTCAGGAGGGGGGGGGGGGCGCTCGCTCGTCCCCACCCCCATTCCTGTCCGGCCAGACTGCGTGCCTGGGAGAAGGGTTTGGTCTGGATCTGAGGGGGAACCCCACGCCGTTTTTTGGCGTGGGTTTAACCCCTTATGTTCCAGATCAAATCTAAGAGCCTGTTGTGCACCAGAAGGGGGACCCCCACGCCGTTTTTTTTTTGTAATTTGGGGTGGAGTTCCCCTTTATCCCGGTCCTGTCAGGGGGGGGGGAATGCCTGCTCGTCTGTCCCTACAATGTATGAAACAGCGATCTGTCATTTCCCCTACACAGTCCCACCCCCTTTACAGTTAGAACACACCCAGGTAACATATTCAACCCTTCCGCGCCCCTAGTGTTAACCCCTTCCCTGCCAGTGTCATTTTTATAGTAAGCAATGCATTGATATACCATTGCTCGCTACAAAAATGCCAAATCTCACAAAAATGTGTCCGCCACAATGTCGCATTAGACAGAAAAAACAATGATAGCCACCATTACTAGTAAAACAAAAAATTATTCAAAAAAAAACCCATAAGACCAACCCCTACTTAGAACTTTTGCCCAAACCAATCAAACGCTTATTGTGATTTTTTGCAACCAAAAAGATGTCCAAGAATACTTATCGGCCTAAACTGAGGGCAAACATTTTTTGAATATATTTTGGGGGAGATTTTTTATAGCAAACCCGTAAAAAAGATGTTTTTTTAGTTACCAAATTGTCGCTATATTTTTGGGTCAAGCAAAAAAAAAGAAAAACGCAGAGGTGATCAAATACCACCAACAAAAAAAAAAAATTGAATTTTTGGGGGGGGGGGGGGGGATGAGGACGCCCAATTTTTTTGGGGGCCACGTCGCACAACCACGCAATTGTCAGTCAAAATGACGCAGTGTTGAAATGCAAAAACTGGCCCCGTCAGTGACCAGTAATATGCTCTGGGGCTCAAGTGGTTACAAATTAAGAATACACTAAAGTTAGCCCAATTTATGGCCATAATGTGAAAGATGATGTTACACCGAGTAAATAGATACCCAACATGTTACACTTTAATATTGCACACACTCATGGAATGGCGCCAAACTTCAGTACTTGAAAATACCCATAGGCAACGCTTTTTTATGTGTTTCAGGTTACCAGTTTTGATTTACAGAGGAGGTCTAGTGCTAAAAGTATTGCTCTCGCTCTAACGTACGCTATGATACCTCACATGTGGGGTTTGAACGGGGGTTCAATATGTGGGCGGGGCTTACACATTTAAGGCCCGCCCCCATATATGGAAACATTCTTCAAACCACACATGTGAGGTATCATAGCGTGCGTAACAGCAAGAGGAATATTTATAGCACTAGACCTCATCTGTAAATCTAAACTGGTAACCGGAAACAATAAAAATGCTGCTTGTTCGCTTCTGACTGCGAGCTACTAGGGACAGGGGCGTTTAAATTATTACTATTTAGGTTTGTTACGTAAAAATTCTATAAGACCTCCCGTTCAGCTTGTAAAGCATCACTTCATGGGGACCAAAAAAAAATTTAACACCTCTAATGCTTTCATCCGCCATTGCAGATTTGATTCTGGTACTGCATTTCGAGTGAACTGGGCATGCTCGAACAGTTAGAAAAAAAGTTGGAAGTTTCATCCTGAAAATGACTTGCATCTTTCTGAGCATGCTCAGAAAGCTCTTTTTTTGGCTTAGTAATTTAAGGACATCCTTAAAGGTGTAAGCAGTTCCAAGTGCACACAAACTAGAGGCTGACATTTCTTCATGTGTTTCCAATTGGTTCATTAGCACACATGTTATAAAAAGCGTGGATACTGCACGTGTCAGCTGCCCCTCAGAGGGGGCAGATTTGCTGGCTGGAAGGAATGGCGGAGTGAAACAGAGATGTTTTGGAGCAAGTTTTGTATTTTTTGATGTTTTCTCTGCTACATAATTTTGCTAAATGTTTCTCAAGATGTTAATGACTAATGTTTTAATCCTGTGGGTCTATCCTGTTATTTCAAAAGCATGATTTATTTTCCAATGACTGTGAAATAAACGTTGGTCTTTTTTGTTTTTAGGTGTTTTTATATATTTTTGGTGTGTTTATTTGTAATTTTTTGTTGCTTTCCTTGTTTTGTGGACCAATAAAATTACTTTCAAATTTTGAAGTTTGTTTTGTGATATTTTTTTCATGCTATGGATTTCAACCGCTGCAGCTGAAATAGTTTGGGCCTAAACCATCAAGTGTGATTTGTCTCTAAGCTCTTTCCTGGTGTGTATGCATGAAATGTTTAGTCACCAGAAAAGGAAGGACAAAGCGGTAAGTATTGTTTCCTAGAACTGATGTCCAGACTGACTTTTTAAAGCACATGTGCAAGATGTAGGAAAAGCTGCAAACAGGGCCTGTTGGAGGGGGGGGGGTGGGGGGTGGGGGTGTGGTTTATTTGTGGACAGGCTTGAAGTGCTGATTTACAGCGCTGTGCTTGAAACTAGCACAAGACAATCCTATTCTAATTGTGGGTTGTTTGAGGGAAGCCAATTGAGTGTTAGAACCCCTGCTAGTGTTTTTAGGTTGGGCTTTGTGTCCCTTTTCCTAAAATTGGCTTCACTTCCTGTCACACAGCTGAACAGGAAGTGAGGTTAAAACCCTACCAATGGTCTTTTCTTCGGGACACAGGTCAATCTAACTAGTGTCACCATTAAGCAAATTGCACTGCAGTGTACACCCCAAATGATTAGTTACTTTGGGGTTTAGTAAAGGCAAAGCCGCTCTGCAGTAGAAGCGTAGGCAATGAAAATCAGAAGGGAAGCACTGATGGTTTTTACTTCCAATCCCGCCAAGTTTTGAGTTTTCTTCCTTGCTTGTCCACTTGTAGTGCAAAGTGGATTTGCCTTTAGTAAATGGACCCCAAAGTCCAAGATTCCTACTAATTTGGGGTGTACACAGCAAAATGCCATTTCCAAAATGGGAAACTATTTATATTGATCTGTGTGTCCCCAACAAAACATTACTCAGGTGTTTCCCTCACTTCCTGTTTGGCTGTGTGGCAGGAAGTGAATGAATTAAGTAGAAAGTGACAACATTTGTGAGGTGTCTTTACCCTATCAGGGGTGCAGGCATCCCCAAAACAAACAAGAAAATAGTTGATTTAACATTGGGTGGTGTTTGTGGGGGTCCCTAACACACATTCATACATATTAGCAACGCTGGATCGTGGCCTATTGGCATGGTTATATTTTCTTAAGCCTCTCAATAAAATGATCTGAAATTTGGGGTTAAACTGGAACAATAATCATCACTTTTATTTTTTGGATTTCTTTCATTTTGGATAGAGTTGGTGGGGGGGGGGGGGTTAGAAGCTCTGTCAGTTTATTTTGTATTATCCCTGTCCGTTTGGGGAGATTGGCCTTCACTTCCTGCCCCATAGCCAAACAGGAAGTGATCGAAAAAGTAGGCAAATTAAGGGCCCCCCCAAGTCCCCCCCCACAGAACTTGTGTGTGTCCCCTGAAAATTCCTGGGTGGGTCATAAAAAAACAGGGTGTGGCCTTGACAGGAAGGGTGGGTCATTTTTCTATTAGGGGGGTGCCAAAATTTGGTCAGGCCTAGGGAAGCACAAAACCTAAATCTCCTACTGCACATTAGGGCTTATTTAGACAGGATCCAATTTACAGCATGTTTTTAGATTGTGGGAGGAAACCCGCACAGGGAGAACATGCAAACTCCAGGCAGATAGTGTCACGGGCGGGATTCGAACCAGCAACCCTTTTGCTGCTAGGTGAACATGCTACACACTACGCTACTGTGCTGAACGAACATGATTGCAGCTGAAAGCATGAGATGTTTTTTTTTTTACCAATTCCATGATTTCCAGCCTGGAGGACAGATGTGGGGTCTAATTGACCCCGCCTTTCTCTATAAAGAGGACCTGTCACACACTAGTCCTATTACAAGGGATGTTTACATTCCTTGTAATAGGAAGAAAAGTGAAAAATAATACAAACAAAGGGACAAACAAGTGCAAAAATTAAAATATTAAGTAAAAAAATAAAATAACAAAGGAATTTAAATGCTCCTGTCCCTAGTAGCTCGCACTCAGAAGCGAACACGCATGCAAGTCCCACCCACATATGTAAACATCCTTCAAACCCCACATGTGAGGTATCATAGCGTGCGTTAGAGCGAGAGCAATAATGTTAGCACTAGACCTCCTCTGTAACTCAAAAGTGGTAACCTGAGAAAAAAAGTCAAGCGTTGCCTATGGAGATTTTTAATAACGAAGTTTAGCGCCATTCCATGAGTGTGCGCAATATGAAAGCGTGACAAGTTAGGTATCTATTTACTCGGTGTAACATCATCTTTTACCTTATCCCTAAAAATTGGCCTAGCTTTACTGCTTTCTTATTTTGTCATTCATGAAACAGGTTTTTTTTTGGAAAGCCAAAAAAAAAAAAAAACGTTTAGAAAATTTTTGGCACAAATACTGTTGGAAATGTGTCCGAAAAAATGGCCGCCACTTTATTCCCTAGGGTGTTTGTTAATAAAATATATATAATGTTTGGGGGTCCTGAGTAAGTTTCAAGGAAGAAAATATAATTGTTACATGAAGGAGAGAAGTGCCAGAATAGGCGCGGTATGGAAGTGGTTAAAGTGCACCAATAAAAGTGAAAAATTCCTTGAAATTTCGTACCATGGGGGGGGGGAGGCAATTAGGGGCGCCATCAGGAATTATGGGGCCCCTTACACAGCTTCAGGCATGGGCCCCCTGGAGCAGAGAATAGGGGGGGGGGGTGCCGCCTGATATTAAGAAGGGGGGGGGGCTGCCGCAATTTGATAAGCGGGGGGTTCCTTTACTAAAAAATACATATAGAAAAATATATATTAAAAAGGGTGGTAGCCATCCGGGGGCCCTGGGGACCACTGGGCCCTTTAATAAAAAGAAACTTCTGGGCTCTTTAATGAAAAATAAATTACAATATCTACATATATAAAATAATAAAAAAGGGGGTTGCCTTGGGAGCTCTGGGCCCTTTAATAAAAAATAACTACCAAAAATCTAAAAAAAAAATAACATTGGTGGGAGCTGTGGTGGCTCAACGTGAATGGCACTGCGCTGACAAGCCGTTCACCTCTGCAGCCAAGGGTTCGGATCCCGGTCTCGGCTACATATGAATTGAGTTTGGTGGTGTCAGCCCCGGCTCCCGGTGGGTGTGCTATGCAAGGTACGCCTGTGCTTAGTATGCCCACCCCCCCCCCCCCCCACAAAAAAAACACCACACTTGCACACACTTTGGCCATGAGGTCTCCTAAAATAAAGGGAGGCGAAGGACCTACAGGGCTGGCTGGGTGGGCTACACTCCTTCATAGGGGGAGTCCCTCTGTCCCATCGGGCTCCCAAGTGTAGCAGGTGGGGTGAGGCCCCCCTCACACCCACCATTGCCACCGGGGGCATGGAGAAGGATGGCGATTGCAAGTCCAGCTCCTCTCTCTCGACTTCACGCACAAAATACACTTTAAAAAAGAAATTAAAGTAAAAAGTAACAAACCTGGGGAAAATGTTTATAACATTTTTAGAAGCAAAAAGGGGCCCTCTGGGAGCTTTCAAAATTATATTATATATATATATGTTTAAAAAATAACCAAAAATATATCATATGTTTTTTTTTTGTTTTTTTTTGTAAAGGTGGGGGGTTGTCATCTGGAGCCCTGGGGATCTCCGGGCCACTGGGGACCAGGCCACTGGGGACCTCCAGACCCCTAAACCAAAACATTGGCCCTTTAATAACAAAAAATTTGGGGGGTTGCCACCCGGGGCCCTGGGGACCTCCAGACTGCTAAAAAATATTAAATTCCAAAAATTGGCCCTTTAATAAAAAATCCTACAAAAACCAACTAACAAATATATATACAAAAAAAAAAAGAGGGGGGTTACCATCTGGGGCGCTGGGGGGCCTCCAGGCATCTGGGCACCTCCGGACCCCCGGGCCCCTTACAGGTGTACAGGGCCGCCATCATGAATTTTGGGGCCCCTTACACAGCTTCAGGCATGGGCCCCCTGGAGCAGAGAACCGGGGGGGGGGTGCTGCCGCATGAAATTGAGAAGCGGGGGGGGGGGGGGGTGGTGCCACAAATTGAGGAGCGGAGGGGCCCTTTACAAAAATTTTGACAGAAATAAGAAATAAAGAAAAATATATATAAAAAAGGGGGGTAGCCATCCGGGGCCCTGGGGACCTCTGTGCTCTTTATCAAATAAAAATACAAAAGAGAGAAAATACATATATATATATTTTTTAAATATAACATTTATCGAAAAAAAGTAAAAAAAACAAGGGGGTAGCCTTCCAGGGCCCTGGGGACCTCTGGGCCCTTTCCTTAAAAAAAAAAAAAAAATATATTAAAAAAATATATATATTTTTTTAAATATATATATTTTATTTTAAAAAAAGGGCTTGCCATCTGGGGCCCTTAGTGGCCTCCGGGCCCCTGGGGACCTTCGGAGCCCTTAAACAAAAAAAAAAAAAAAAAAAATTGTTTTTTTTGTTTTAGGGTGGTTCCCATCCGGGCCCCTGGGGGCCCCTGGGGACCCCCGGGCGGTGTAATGCCTGTACCCCCCTAATGGCGGCCCTGCAGGTGTACTGCCTGTACCCCCCTGATGGCGGCCCTGGGTGTAATGTCAGCATGTGAAAAATGACATTCTGAAGGAAAAAAGCCATTTAAAACTGACTCGCGGCTATAATGAATTGTCAGCTCTTGGAATTTGCAGGAGAATTCATTCATTAAAAACACCAAAAAAAAAGCGTGGGGGTCCCCCAAATTCAATAACCAGACCCTTTAGGTCTGGTATGGATATTAAGGGGAACCCCGCCATCAATTTTAAAAAAAAATGACGTGGGGTTCCCCCCAAATATCCATAACCAGACCCTTCAGGTCTGGTGTGGAATTTAAGGGGAACTCCACTCCAAATTAAAAAAAAAATGGCGTGGAGTCCCCCCTAAAATCCACACCAGACCCCTTATCCGAGCACGTTGACCTGGCCGGCCGCAGAAAAGAGGGGGGGACAGAGCGCGGCCCCCCCCCTCTCCTGAACCGCACCAGGCCACATGCCCTCAACATTGGGAGGGTGTTTTGGGGTGCCCCCCAAAACACCTTGTCCCCATGTTGATGAGGACAAGGGTCTCTTCCCCACAACCCTTGCCCGGTGGTTGTGGGGGTCTGCGGGCAGGAGGCTTATCGAAATCTGGAAGACCCCTTTAACAAAGGGGCCCCCCAGATCCCGGCCCCCCCCTGTGTGAAATGGTAATGGGGTACCTTGTACCTCTACCATTTCACGAGTAAAAAAAAATGTAAAGGGTTAAAAAAGACAAGAGCCGGTTTTTGACAAGTCCTTTATTATCTTCTTTCTTCTTTCCTTCGGGTTTCTTCTTCCTCCTCCTTCTTCTTCCTCTGCTTCTGTCTTGGGTCTTCTATTCCCGCATCTTGCCCGGCGTGTTCTTCCATCTTCTTCCGCTGTTCTTCTCGTCCGCATCTTCTTCTCCTTCTTGTTCTTCTTCGCCGGAGCGGCCGCTTCCAATTGAAATCCCCGCTGTCTGCCGGACCACGCCCCCCCCTCTGACGCCTCGGGCAAGCTCTTAGGAGTGTGCTGCCAGTGCGTCAGAGGGGGGCGTGGTCACATGTCAGAGGGCGGCCAATTCAATTTGAAGCTCGTGCGCGGCTTTTTCTTTGCCAGAGTCGCCGCTTCCAATTGAATTGCCCGCTTTCTGGAACATGTGACCACGCCCCCCTCTGACGCACTGGCACCACACGGGGACTTTCCTAAGAGCTTGCCCGTGGCGTCAGAGGGGGGGCGTGGTCCGGCAGACAGCGGGGATTTCAATTGGAAGCGGCCGCTCCGGCGAAGAAGAAGAAGAAGGAGAAGATGCGGACGAGAAGGACAGCGGAAGAAGATGGAAGAACACGCCGGGCAAGATGCGGGAATAGAAGACCCAAGACAGAAGCAGAGGAAGAAGAAGGAGGAGGAAGAAGAAACCCGAAGGAAAGAAGAAAGAAGATAATAAAGGACTTGTCAAAAACCGGCTCTTGTCTTTTTTTACACTGACACTTTTTTTTTCTCGTGAAATGGTAGAGGTACAAGGTACCCCATTACCATTTCACACAGGGGGGGGGCCGGGATCTGGGGGGCCCCTTTGTTAAAGGGGTCTTCCAGATTTCGATAAGCCTCCTGCCCGCAGACCCCCACAACCACCGGGCAAGGGTTGTGGGGAAGAGACCCTTGTCCTCATCAACATGGGGACAAGGTGTTTTGGGGGGCACCCCAAAACACCCTCCCAATGTTGAGGGCATGTGGCCTGGTGCGGTTCAGGAGAGGGGGGGGGCCGCGCTCTGTCCCCCCTCTTTTCTGCGGCCGGCCAGGTCAACGTGCTCGGATAAGGGGTCTGGTGTGGATTTTAGGGGGGACTCCACGCCATTTTTTTTTAAATTTGGGGTGGAGTTCCCCTTAAATTCCACACCAGACCTGAAGGGTCTGGTTATGGATATTTGGGGGGAACCCCACGTCATTTTTTTTTAAATTGACGGCGGGGTTCCCCTTAATATCCATATCAGACCTAAAGGGTCTGGTTATTGAATTTGGGGGGACCCCCACGCTTTTTGTTTTTCGTTTTTTTAATGAATGAATTCTCCTGCAAATTCCGGGAGCTGACAATTCATTATTGCCGCGAGTCAGTTTTAAATGGCTTTTTTTTTTTTTTTTTTTTTTTCAGAATGTCATTTTGTGCAAAGACATATTTCTAACCGCAGGAAAAGTGCGCTTTATTCACCTGCTGACATTCCCCCCCCCCCATGGTACGAATTTTAAAATAATTATTCAAATGACGTGGGGGTCCCCCCAAATTCAATAACCAGACCCTTCAGGTCTGATATGGATATTAAGTGGAACCCCGCCATCAATTTTAAAAAAAAATGACGTGGGGTTCCCCCCAAATATCCATAACCAGACCCTTCGGGTCTGGTGTGGAATTTAAGGGGAACTCCACCCCAAATTAAAAAATAAATGGCGTGGAGTCCCCCCTAAAATCCACACCAGACCCCTTATCCGAGCACGTTGACCTGGCCGGCCGCAGAAAAGAGGGGGGGACAGAGCGCGGCCCCCCCCCTCTCCTGAACCGCACCAGGCCACATGCCCTCAACATTGGGAGGGTGTTTTGGGGTGCCCCCCAAAACACCTTGTCCCCATGTTGATGAGGACAAGGGTCTCTTCCCCACAACCCTTGCCCGGTGGTTGTGGGGGTCTGCGGGCGGGAGGCTTATCGAAATCTGGAAGACCCCTTTTACAAAGGGGCCCCCCAGATCCCGGCCCCCCCCCTGTGTGAAATGGTAATGGGGTACCTTGTACCTCTACCATTTCACGAGAAAAAAAAAGTGTCAGTGTAAAAAAAGACAAGAGCCGGTTTTTGACAAGTCCTTTATTATCTTCTTTCTTCTTTCCTTCGGGTTTCTTCTTCCTCTGCTTCTGTCTTGGGTCTTCTATTCCCGCATCTTGACTGGCGTGTTCTTCCATCTTCTGTTCCTCCCGCTGTCCTTCTCGTCCGCATCTTCTTCTCCTTCTTCTTCTTTGCCGGAGCGGCCGCTTCCAATTGAAATCCCCGCTGTCTGCCGGACCACGCCCCCCCTCTGACGCCTCGGGCAAGCTCTTAGGAGTGTGCTGCCAGTGCGTCAGAGGGGGGCGTGGTCACATGTCAGAGGGCGGCCAATTCAATTCGAAACTCGTGCGCGGCTTTTTCTTTGCCAGAGTCGCCGCTTCCAATTGAATTGCCCGCTTTCTGGAACATGTGACCACGCCCCCCTCTGACGCACTGGCACCACACGGGGACTTTCCTAAGAGCTTGCCCGTGGCGTCAGAGGGGGGGCGTGGTCCGGCAGACAGCGGGGATTTCAATTGGAAGCGGCGCCTCCGGCGAAGAAGAACAAGAAGAAGATGCGGACGAGAAGGACAGCGGGAGGAAAAGAAGATGGAAGAACACGCCGGGCAAGATGCGGGAATAGAAGACCCAAGACAGAAGCAGAGGAAGAAGAAGATGGAGGAAGAAACCCGAAGGAAAGAAGAAAGAAGATAATAAAGGACTTGTCCAAAACCGGCTCTTGTCTTTTTTAACCCCTTACATTTTTTTTACTCGTGAAATGGTAGAGGTACAAGGTACCCCATTACAATTTCACACTGGGGGGGGGCCGGGATCTGGGGGGCCCCTTTGTTAAAGGGGTCTTCCAGATTTCGATAAGCCTCCGCCCGCAGACCCCCACAACCACCGGGCAAGGGTTGTGGGGAAGAGACCCTTGTCCTCATCAACATGGGGACAAGGTGTTTTGGGGGGCACCCCAAAACACCCTCCCAATGTTGAGGGCATGTGGCCTGGTGCGGTTCAGGAGAGGGGGGGGGCCGCGCTCTGTCCCCCCCTCTTTTCTGCGGCCGGCCAGGTCAACGTGCTCGGATAAGGGGTCTGGTGTGGATTTTAGGGGGGACTCCACGCCATTTTTTGTTTTTTTTGGGGTGGAGTTCCCCTTAAATTCCACACCAGACCTGAAGGGTCTGGTTATGGATATTTGGGGGGAACCCCACGTCATTTTTTTTAAAAATTGACGGCGGGGTTCCCCTTAATATCCATACCAGACCTAAAGGGTCTGGTTATTGAATTTGGGGGGACC
The DNA here is from genome assembly GCA_029574335.1 of Rana kukunoris. NCBI lineage: Eukaryota > Metazoa > Chordata > Amphibia > Anura > Ranidae > Rana > Rana kukunoris. Next base: position 419,852,728 of record CM056052.1, on the reverse strand, counting down.
CCCACGTCATTTGAATAATTATTTTAAAATTCGTACCATGGGGGGGGAGGAATGTCAGCAGGTGAATAAAGCGCACTTTTCCTGCGGTTAGAAATATGTCTCTGCACAAAATGACATTCTGAAAAAAAAAAAAAAAAAAAAAAGCCATTTAAAACTGACTCGCGGCAATAATGAATTGTCGGCTCCCGGCAATTGCAGGAGAATTCATTCATTAAAAAAAGGGAAAAAAAAAGCGTGGGGGTCCCCCCAAATTCAATAACCAGACCCTTTAGGTCTGGTATGGATATTAAGGGGAACCCCGCCGTCAATTTATTAAAAAAATGACGTGGGGTTCCCCCCAAATATCCATAACCAGACCCTTCGGGTCTGGTGTGGAATTTAAGGGGAACTCCACCCCAAATGTAAAAAATAAATGGCGTGGAGTCCCCCCTAAAATCCACACCAGACCCCTTATCCGAGCACGTTGACCTGGCCGGCCGCAGAAAAGAGGGGGGGACAGAGCGCGGCCCCCCCCCTCTCCTGAACCCCACCAGGCCACATGCCCTCAACATTGGGAGGGTGTTTTGGGGTGCCCCCCAAAACACCTTGTCCCCATGTTGATGAGGACAAGGGTCTCTTCCCCACAACCCTTGCCCGGTGGTTGTGGGGGTCTGCGGGCAGGAGGCTTATCGAAATCTGGAAGACCCCTTTAACAAAGGGGCCCCCCAGATCCCGGCCCCCCCCTGTGTGAAATGGTAATGGGGTACCTTGTACCTCTACCATTTCACGAGAAAAAAAAAGTGTCAGTGTAAAAAAAGACAAGAGCCGGTTTTTGACAAGTCCTTTATTATCTTCTTTCTTCTTTCCTTCGGGTTTCTTCTTCCTCCTCCTTCTTCTTCTTCTGCTTCTGTCTTGGGTCTTCTATTCCCGCATCTTGCCCGGCGTGTTCTTCCATCTTCTTCCGCTGTCCTTCTCGTCCGCATCTTCTCCTTCTTCTTCTTCGCCGGAGCGGCCGCTTCCAATTGAAATCCCCGCTGTCTGCCGGACCACGCCCCCCCTCTGACGCCACGGGCAAGCTCTTAGGAAAGTCCCCGTGTGGTGCCTGTGCGTCAGAGGGGGGCGTGTTCACATGTTCCAGAAAGCGGGCAATTCAATTGGAAGCGGCGACTCTGGCAAAGAAAAAGCCGCGCACGAGCTTCAAATTAAATTGGCCGCCCTCTGACATGTGACCACGCCCCCCTCTGACGCACTGGCAGCACACTCCTAAGAGCTTGCCCGTGGCGTCAGAGGGGGGGGGGGCGTGGTCCGGCAGACAGCGGGGATTTCAATTGGAAGCGGCCGCTCCGGCGAAGAAGAAGAAGAAGGAGAAGATGCGGACGAGAAGGACAGCGGGAGGAACAGAAGATGGAAGAACACGCCGGGCAAGATGCGGGAATAGAAGACCCAAGACAGAAGCAGAGGAAGAAGAAGGAGGAGGAAGAAGAAACCCGAAGAAAAGAAGAAAGAAGATAATAAAGGACTTGTCAAAAACCGGCTCTTGTCTTTTTTAACCCTTTACATTTTTTTTCTCGTGAAATGGTAGAGGTACAAGGTACCCCATTACCATTTCACACAGGGGGGGGGCCGGGATCTGGGGGGCCCCTTTGTTAAAGGGGTCTTCCAGATTTCGATAAGCCTCCCGCCCGCAGACCCCCACAACCACCGGGCAAGGGTTGTGGGGAAGAGACCCTTGTCCCCATCAACATGGGGACAAGGTGCTTTGGGGGGCACCCCAAAACACCCTCCCAATGTTGAGGGCATGTGGCCTGGTGCGGTTCAGGAGAGGGGGGGGGCCGCGCTCTGTCCCCCCCTCTTTTCTGCGGCCGGCCAGGTCAACGTGCTCGGATAAGGGGTCTGGTGTGGATTTTAGGGGGGACTCCACGCCATTTTTTTTTTTATTTGGAGTGGAGTTCCCCTTAAATTCCACACCAGACCCGAAGGGTCTGGTTATGGATATTTGGGGGGAACCCCACGTCATTTTTTTTTTAAATTGACGGCGGGGTTCCCCTTAATATCCATACCAGACCTAAAGGGTCTGGTTATTGAATTTGGGGGGACCCCCACGCTTTTTTTTTCCTTTTTTTAATGAATGAATTCTCCTGCAATTGCCGGGAGCCGACAATTCATTATAGCCGCGAGTCAGTTTTAAATGGCTTTTTTCCTTTGAAAAATGACATTTTGTGCAGAGACATTTCTAACCACGGGAAACATGCGCTTTTTCACATGCTGACATTAGAGACCCCCATAGTACGAAATTTAAAGGAAAATTACACTTTTATTATTGCACTTTTAGCATTATTAAAATCACTGCTCCCGAAAAAACGGCCGTTTTAAAAAATAAAAAAAGCATTGGTACATGTCCCCTGGGGCAGGACTGAGGTCCCCAAACACTTTTTAGGAGAAAACTTGCAGATTAGCCTTTAAAATTCACTATTAAGATTTCCCCCCATAGACTTATACAGGGAGTTCGGCGGCGGCTTTACTTATCAATCACATCGCGCTGCTGCTGCCGCCGGTTCATGCGCCTAATTAGGGCTTCATCCAGCGCACATATTAAGGCATGTACCGGCGCAGCGCAGATTCATTAGTAAATCAGCCCCATAGAGTATATAGGATATATATGAGATATAGAGCATGTGGAGCATGTGTTTGCGCATTGAAATAAGCATTTCACCATCTTCCTTTGGCCATTTTTAGCATATCCATAGCAGTTCCCCCCTTGAAATGCTATTTTAATCTATTTTAATCTGTTCCTGTCTTTAATCCGAGATTCCCCACCCCAGGGCGCGCAGAGTCTAAGGTCCAGCAGGTGTTCCCCAGAGCCTCTAGTGGTGAGGATGGATTTCGCTGCAGCTGAACCCAGGTCGCGGCCCTTGGGTTCCCTACCCTGTCTGTCCCTGTTGTCCTGCCTACTCATGATGTGAGACTGGGAATGTCTGTAGTGGAATGTGTGGTTCGTCGTACTCATCTTCCTCGTCTCCTACATCTTGGTTCACGAATGTGGGGATTCCTTGTTCCACCGCTTTCTCTATACATTTCTTCAGACAAGGGAGTATGCAACAAATTACCAGAGCGAGGAGAAATAGGACGATTAATATAGTTACTCCTATTTGGGTTAAAATTCTCTGCCACCCGTTCATCCAACTGAAGTATTGGTCACATGGATCTGTGATGCCTGAATTTTTCTTTAATTCAACTGACAGATTCTTTTACTTTTTAAGAGCTACAGTGACTTGGCCATTCGGGCTGGTGTTGTCTGGGATATAGGTACAGCAAGTGGTGCTGGTCATTTTGTCTATCATAGTACAAACCCCTCCTTTCTCTGCAAATATCATATCCAGAGCCATCCGGTTCTGGAAAGTCATTTGAGTGTCGGCCTCCAACTGTTCGGCTATTCCCTGGAATGCATCTCTCGTGTAGTTGACAAACCTTTGCTGATTGTAATATATATAATTTATCCAATCTACATTTTTGCTAACAGTTATTATGGGGATTAGGGCCTCTAGACCTGCTTTTACCTGGTCTCGGGCTTTGAATTCATCAGGGACTCCTCTCGGGACTCCAATGGCATCTAAATACACATGAGGGTCAAAACTTCCCGGAAGGGCTTCCCTTTTTGTCCTCCCACCCTGTGTGTTGTGAGTACCTTTCGTTAGGATGTGTAGAGGCATGATAGCCTTTGCAAGGGCACATTCTCCCTTCCATTGCCCCTCCAACCTAGTCCTCACCTTCATGTCTCCACATATCCAATACACATCCCCCAAGGATTGGCTTTGATTTTGTACTAAGTTGGCCGGGACGTGACTGTAGGATGCACAGTAACCTTTCGAAAAGTTGCCTAGGTTTTTACCCCTCCCTTCATGGTGAGCATAACAAGTGTAGTTTCCAGGGTATATGGTGATAGCTATCTTGGGTATTGTGTCCCTAGTGTCTATGGGATATTCCTTTTTCCATTTCTCACATGGTAACTGGTTAGTGGAAATGTTTGTGTAGAGGCTTAGGAAGCACTCTTCCTCCTTTTTAGGTATAACTAACGGGACTGTACCCAAATGTGGCCTAGCACTACCACAGACATAGCAGTTGGTTTTATTATGTTTACTGGCGCTATATCTCATCCATTCTAGCCAGAGATTGACTTCCGAAAGGCCAGTTTCAACCTCCATTGTATCTTTAAAGGTAGGATCCGCTATTGCAACCATGTCCCTTCAAGGGGTTTGGTGGGGGAACATTCTTGACTGGCTGCCATTCATTGTTGTTGTACATATCTTCTAAACGGAAAGATCCTCTATGACCCCAGTGACCCCCTCCAAACCACCACCCCAACACATACTCTTCTTTTTCGGATGGGCTCGGATTCCGTATGTTTAGAACCAGTGTCATACTGGGCCCTGGCTTGGTGAGGGTGAGACGGGTTAGCAAAGGCTCCCCCTGGCTGTCTTTACTGTCATGTTGGTCACAGGGAATGCTTCAGGCCAGGAACTGAACATATCGACGATTACTAGAGCGTATTCATACCGGCCACTCTTTGGCATCTGAATGTGATCGATCTGTATTCGTTGAAAGGGATATTGAGCTTTAGCTAGATGTTTCACGGGTGTCTTTTCCGTTCTTCCTGGGTTGCACGTAGCACAAATGACGCATGACTTGCAGAAGTTGTTGGTAAGCGGGGTAATTCCCGGGGCCAGGTAGTATTTATTGATCAAAGAATTCATCAAGGTCTTCGACAGGTGAGAAGCACCATGAGCTCACTGCACCACAGCTGGGAACATGGACCGTGGTAAACATGGTCTCTTATTCACTTCCATGAGTCCATCCTTCAATATGGCTCCCTTCTTTGTCCATGTTCCTTTTTCCTCCTCACTTGCTGCCTCTTGCATTTCCTTCAAGCGTGCCCAATCCACAGGAGGGTTCTGCAAGATCATGGTGGCCTGTACCGCGTCTTGTGGCCAAGTTTCTTGTGTCAAAATGTTTTGTATCGGAGTGCCTTGGACGTCCACTCTGCGTACGACTTCTCGCACACCTTTCGCGGCATGTTTTGCTGCAGTGTCTGCCAAGTGATTACCTCGTGCTTCTTGAGTATTCAGTCTGCCATGTGCCTTTACCTTGAGAACCGCCACTTGGGTAGGAAGAAGCAGAGCGTCAATCAGGTCCCTGACTGCTGCGCTGTGTTTTATGGGTGTTCCCACTGCTGTCAGAAATCCCCTATTCTTCCACAGGACCCCATAATCACAGGCCACTCCCAGAGCGTATCTTGAGTCTGTATAAATGTTAGCCTTTTTACCCTCCGCCAGCTTGCATGCCATGATTAGGGCCTGAAGTTCTGCTTCTTGTGCGGACATAGAGGGGGGCAATGCAAAGGCATGGAGGATTGTGTCTTTGGTAGTGACAGCATATCCGGTATGGTACCTCCCTTCATGATCTGCATATCTTGATCCATCAACATAGATAGTCAGGTCAGGGTCATCCAGCGGCACTCTGCTAACTGTTGGCAGGTGTGTAGTTTCCATCTTCATCATTTCGAGACAGTCGTGAGGGGTATCGTATGGGTCGTTTCCCCCCTCGAGAAGTGGAAGCAAAGTGGACGGGTTGAGGGTGTTACACCTGAGGAGGGAGATGTTATCCGGGAGGAGCAAAGTGCATTGTAGTCTGAGATGTCTTGCTGCTGACATATGTTTTGGTTGTACTTGGTTCAGCACAGCTGATGTGTCATGAGGGGCAAGTAGGATGAGAAGGTGGCCCAGCACGAGATCTGCAGTTTTGTCCAGAAGGGCCTGGGCTGCAAAAACGGCTCTGAGGCAGGAGGGTGCCCCCCTAGCTACTGGATCCAATCGACAGGAATAGTACTCGATAGGTCTGAGTCTGTTGTCATAAGATTGGGCCAGTACTCCTGTGGCGTGTCCTTCTCTCTCTGAGATGAATAGCTTGAAGCTTTTTTCATAGTCTGGAAGGCCAAGCGCAGGGGCCACAGACAGGATCTGTTTCAGAATTTCAAAGTTCGTAAGGGCCTCTGGTGGCAGTGTGAATGGAAAAACAAAATGCATGGAGAGACTTGTGGCCAGCTGGCACCGGAATTGCCTTGATCACAGCTATTCGCTCTTGAGTAAGATGTCTTACACCTTGTGAGATACAATGTTCAAAAAAGACCACTGTTTGCTTGCACCACTGAATCTTCTGCTTTGACGCTTTACAACCTTGTTCGGCCAGGTAACAGAGAAGGTCTTCAGAATGGGCTGCAGCATCATCTTGACTGGCGGTCCTCCTGAATCTTTGTATGCTGCGATCATGGTTGTGTATGACACAGGCTTGCTGAATTCCTATGGGTCCATATGGCCAAAAAGAGGAGGAGGAGGAGGCCAATCATTAGGTGCTGAGATGGAATTCCCCTGGACATTTTGTCCTTGGAGATGTTGAGCATCTCCCCTTCTTGGGCCGTCTCCATGATCGGGCTGTCTTCGATCGGGTCTCCACGGGCTTCGGCATTGTCTCCGAAAGTGTCCGGGCCTCCCACAGTTCTAACAGCAGGCTCGCGAGTTTCGTGCTTGTGGTGGCGGATATGGTGTGTCAGAAGCCAACATGAGAGGGACTGCCTTCCTATTACCCTGTGAGGACTCTATGCCCTTTGCTACCAGTAGTAGAGTGTCAAGAGGTAACACTCTGTATTCTGGTCGAGATAGTAGCAGGCCTTTCCGGATTGCTTCCCTGAGGCCTGCTACAAATGCAGAGGATAGCATCTGTGTATGTGCCTTGTTTTGTGTGCTGAACCCCAAATCAGTGAACACCTGTAACATCCTAGTATGGAATTTCTCAACTGATTCAGCCTTGTCTTGTGTAATGTCTTGTATGCTTGTTGCTTGGTCTGCCAGGCGGTCACGTGCCCATCGTTGTAACTGTGTTACAAACTCACATCCCGAACCATATGTATTGTCAGGGACGCCACTGTCCACCCTAAAACATCTTTCCATTACTGGCCAGTAAGCATCCCCTGCTTTGATTTCACACAGGCTTACCAGGTCCCGCCAGGCACAGGAGTATGCCTTCTGGATCTGGGCAATCCTTCTGTAAAATGGCATGGGCTGTTTCTCAGGTACTGGTAGACTGGTTACAAGGAATGATGCTTGTTGAGGGTTAAAGGTCACATACATCATGGGTGCGCCTAATGGTGCAGGGCGGCATTTCCCCCCTTGGTATGTGAGGTATGTGAGGCTGCAACCCATGGGGTGGAGGTCTCCAGTCATTCCCCTGTTGTGGCAGTTGAAGAGGTAGTCCCCTATTTGGTGGGGGGGGACCATACTGTATGGTGTCATGTGAATCACCTGTGGGTCTTCCTGAGACATTTGCCATGTCCTCGGAGAAGGGTTGTGAAAGAGGAGGGGAATACAGTGGGAGTGAGTACCTAGCACCCACTCTGGTTTTTTGCACTGCTCCCAAAGGGCCTGCGGATGTAGGCCGTGCTGCTGTGGATGTGGGATGGGGATGTGAGGATGTCACTCGGTCAGATTCCATAGAGATTTCCTGCAGCGCCCTTTGAGGTGGCTGGTAGGGGGAGTGTACTGGTTCATGGCCCTGGTAGGGAAGTGTAGTTGCCCTGGTGTCCACATTCGACAGGCCTCCGGACACTATAATCTGAGTTGGGCCATAGCTTCCATGACTGGCTGAACTAGGGGTGGTTGCAGTTGGATTGACGCCCCCCTTGGTCACTAGTACTTCTTGGAGCTCAGGTGAGTGGCAGTGACTGCCACTGCTCGCCTCTGCCCCGTCCTCATCATCTTCTAACATCATTAATGGGTTAACATGGTTAACATCTTCCCTGTAATATGCTCCGGTCTGATCTAACACTGGGCATATAGGGATGGGTGTACCAATATGGCCGTCACAGGAAGTAGTCATAGGGAGTCTTCCTGTGGGTTGACTGGGTGTGTCACCACTGTTGGGTGTAGCAAGATGGCCTCCATCCCGGGGAGGTGCCGTGGGTGGTAAAGGAGGTGGTACATTGGGGCAGAGCCTGATGGGAGGGTCAAGCGAGGGGGTGGTTTCTGAGGGGCAGGGTTTCCTGTCTTGTGTTCGGACTCCATTATAGGGTGGTGGCCTTTCGACCAATGTACTTTCTAGTTTGTGATACACATATACAATATATCAATGTTGATTTGTCTCTCGCTCTACAAACCCCTCCCCCTGAATGGCTTTCGATACTCTGTACCAGGCTTCAGCTGTAGCCAATAAGCCATGATCAGACAACAAACCCTTTTTTCGTTTTAACAATATCCGCCATTCCTCTGCTTGTAATCTTCCACCCATATGCATGTTGATGTCACATATTCTTGCAAGCTCGTTCACCTTCTTAACTGCTCCTCTTCCTTCCCTCTCTGCAACCAGGCTGCACGCTAAACTCCCTTCCACCGGCTTCTGTAATTTCTGTCCCATTTTTTTCCACTATATAAGGAAAGACACTTAAGTTTTGGCTGTGTGTAATCTTGAAATCTTTCCCTTAGACCAGCAGCGCTGCCACTTCCTCTTTTTAAAAGTACACTTTCTCTTTTTTTTTTTTTAAACGAAAGTGTCTTTAGGCTGCTGCAGACAAACAAAGCTTGTTTAACAAAGCAGCAATTAAATCCAGTGCGTTCCTTCAAATATCATCTACGTGTCCTCACACTTCTCTGGCTATTCTGGCTGGAGTGGACACCTTATAGGTAAGTATCCCCTTTCTCTAGCTTCACTTTCTATCGCTGGCAATGATGCACCGACTACAATTCTAACAGGGTAATGCACATTTAATCTGAACACCAACACGTCTGGAACATCCACCAACAAAGTTTTCAGGCCAAGAATTTCCTCCCTGTACCCTGGGGTTATCACTTTCACCAGCCCCCAGCCTTCTGAATGAATTCCCAACAGTAGCCCACAGACACATTCAGGACATGACACTCCTGGCTCATGTGATGAAAAGATGAGACCGCAGAACACCTGTCACAGGATTTCCTGCACCGATTGTGCATGTATGTACCTCTGAGGTACCTCCTGATACCCTGGCTATGCGCCCTCTCTCCGGAACACTTTGCATCAACCCTGAGAGAAGTTTGACCACGTTTCACAGCCAGTTATCGCATCTGTGACCCTATTCCGTTCTGCCTGTCTCATCAACCCACCAGAAGCCAGCACATGTAACAATAAACCAACAGGATATGTGACAACCGCAGTGAAGTACAGGATTATCAGGTCCTCACGGGATCCCCACGCAACTACTATGCGTTCTCCTGACGCCCCCTCCTGGTCATCCTTGCTTCACAGCACAATTATTTATCCCCCAGGAGGAGTTTGACCACGTAAATTTTCATCCGTGACTACATAATTAATCCCCTTATTGCCAACAGCCGTCACAAGCTTGACAAAACAGAACAGGAAACAGGAAACAAATATACAGGCAGCAGATTACCAGTTATGCAGGTTCTTATAAATGACCTTCGGGCAAGCTATAAGCTATATATTACCTGCCTTTTCTGATCGAGGTAAGCCGACACGGGAACAAGAACCAACCAAAACCACGGGACAGGATATAAACAGTAGACAATATTAAAAGTCTTACCGTTCAGTCAGAGAGTGATCAATTCTCCGTGCCCTGTCGTCCGCGTTGGTTCGTCCCAGTTCCCTCTCGATCGGCTTGGCCCTTCGAATCAGGAAGCCCGAGGGCCCCACGTTGGGCGCCAAATTGATTTGGACAGACAAAACTGTCAGTTTCTTTGGTATCTGCTTCCTGGCAAAATCTGATAAGAAGTGAATAATTGCATGCATGCATAGAATAATTTTACACTGACAAAAGCTGCAGTTTAAAATACTTCCCCTTTTTTATTTCGATCTCGACTTAATATATGGTTAATGACGTGCATATTCTTGAATATCCAACCTGCTCATTAATACGTAATATTAGTCTTGTGAGGTGTGAGCTATTAACTATTTTGTGTTAGGATGGTGCGAAGCATGAAGCAACAATGCTATATATATATTTGGTTTGTCTGATGTCTGATGTCTGGTTTTCTGTGGTTCGATATCCAGATGGGGCTTTCTTTCGCCTATCTATTTTCGACTTGTTTTGCAGACAGAGTTCCCCTTTTTCTTCAGATCTTGTGACACATATCTGATAGCAGCATCATGTGAGCAAGGATTGCAAGGGTTGTATAAGATCATTACAAATTATGACTGTGTATGATAGCAATCAATAACATATAGAGTATATAGGATATATATGAGATATAGAGCATGTGGAGCATGTGTTTGCGCATTGAAATAAGCATTTCACCATCTTCCTTTGGCCATTTTTAGCATATCCATAGCACTGGGCTTATTATTATAGCGAACATATAGAGCTATATATAATCCGTTTTTGGGTTAAGCTTACTTATTCAATTGTTCCTATTTAAGCTGCTTATCAATCATGAATTATTTTATCACAGTATTTTTTATTTAGCGCAACTCCTTTCTTTCTAAATTTCTGTTTATGTTGTATAACATTTTTGAGTTGCTGCTTATCATTATCTATTTTTTTGGGTAAGCGCAATATATTTTTTCTTTATGTGGCTATAACTATAGAATCTTAAATTATGTTCTCAGTGATAGTGGGAAGGTATCAGTCCTTTTGCTATTTACTTACACTGAAGATTTTTCAAGGCACCATGGTGATTCTGTATTATACTGATGATCTTTTAAACAAAGAAAAATAGGGTTTCCAGTGTGGCAAATAATGGTGGCAAAGTGGAACATCTTTTATTGGTACAACAATGAGTGAATTAATTAAAGCTGAACAGAACTTTTTTCTGAAAGGCACATTTTTTCTATAAAAAACATACTCTCCATCCAGGGGGATGCATTCCAGCCTGCCATCTACAGCCACTTCTGACATAGATTTCCCTCCAGAGGATGAAAGGTCACAGCATTAAGCTGGACCAACATGGGCTGGCTCAAAGGTGAGCGTGCAGTTCTCCTGCTTGTTTTTTATTCTGCAGGTTCCGTGCTGTCCCTGAGCAGCAACAGCCGTGGGATTGGCGGTCAAAGAAGAGCAGCTGATTGGCTGTGTTAAGCGGTGAATAGCCCGCGCAGAAGGAGCTGATAAAAGGGCTGAACGCGGCGGTCCCTCAGACCGTTCTTGTCAGCCAGCGTCGCCCACTCTCCCTTCCTATTCTCAAAGTCAAGTTGTTGGCCAAGAGGGGAGTAGTCATCCAGCTGGATGGACACCATTTTATTGTTTGTTAAACATATCTTAGCCAAGATGGCTTATTTATTTTATTTAAATAATTCATTTAACCCCTTATGGATGACACCATGGCCATATAAATTCCAAATTAATAAATATGTGTTGGATGATATCATTGTGTTGTCTATTTATTTAAGGTACCTTTGTTCTAGCCCATGTAAGAAGTGTCTATATTTTATATATATATATTTGTAGCATCACAGGCAATCATACATACAGTATATCTTAATTTTTATGTAGGATATCCAGTAAATAAATATATATCTTTATGCACTTTCAGCTCCCTCTATTACGGCCATTCCTTTTCACACTTTAAAACTAGAGGCTGGTTGGCTCAGCCCTGTGCACCTTTGGGGAGATCTCAGTGGCCCTTTACTGGGGTTGCTTTCATTGGTCTGGCCTCCAGGCAGATGACTGTATGAGGGCACTGGCATACTTCTTATTGTTTTTATTTACAGTGGCTTTTGCATTACTTATAGGGTTAAGTGGTTAGAATACTATTTATTCTTGACGATCTGCAAGATTTTTATCAATGTGATGTATATTACAATTTTTTTTTACTTATATCTGTACTTATATTGCAGACAGCAATTTGTGTCATCTTATGATACCACTCAGGAAGAGTCCTCGGAACGTATTATAGGTCATGTATTATATTTATATACAGTAATACTAAAGTTTTCTTGTACTCCAATTGCCACAATATCTGTGTTTTTCTGTGGAATGTTTTTACTCCTTTTGTATTAATAAATATTATCTTTTAATCTGTAATCATTACTTAATGACTTTGGTACAGTGCCTACATAGTCCCAATCCCAAAGGATATTTCTGTAGTCATTATATATTAGGGATGATAGTACAATGCTAATTTAGGCCAGAGTTTCTTTATTTACTTGTGACCACACTCACTGCACCCAGGGCCGGATTTTCTCTCTCTGCCACCCCAAGACCAGGTTCCACAATGCACCCCCTCCACGCCAACCAAACCCCCCCCCCCCAAATCAACAAAGAATGGCAACCGGTTAAGTTCAATTTTTTTTATTTATTTTTTTTACATTTTTATCACTTTTTTTTATTATTTGCTGCTTGTCGTTTACTTTTTTTCTTTTTGTAAAATGTTCTTATTATTTTTAATATTATTTTTCTTATTGCCCTTAACTGTATGTTCCAGGCGTCGGGGGACTCCATGCCGCTGCCGCCCCTAGGTGCTCTGCCGCCCCGAGGCCTGGCCTTGGTGGCCTTGTGGGAAATCCAGGCCTGACTGCACCGCCAACACTGGGGATACCCCACAGGTTCCGCTGGATCTTCCCAAATTAGGCTTTTTCAACAGGGGCTCTGACCACTCTCGCCAGCCCCTCAGGACTTCCCCTTATGAGCTTTGCTGGCTGTGCTGCCGGGTTTGACCTGGTGAGCAGCTGCCTGCTATAGAGACCTACATAGGAGGAAGAGTGGAATGATGACAGTCCTGTAAATCTTAGCTGCTGGGAATAACTCCTGGGAAGGAGTGTCATAGAAGAGCTGCAACAAAGTTCCATAACACGCTTAGACCCAGGTATATACAGTATCTCAGTGTAGTTTTAGTCTTCATTGCAACAATATTGACAATGGTTTTAAAGTCTAAATTCTTCTATGTACCTGTGCCAAGGCAAAATGTGCCACAAATACATAGACAACTATTCTAGGTTCAATTGACCCTAACCCTGTATGAAGCCATCCAGCAACATCTCCTTTTTCTATGTATAAAAATATGCCAGTAATCATTTTTTTGCAAATACATTTACAACATAAAGACTGGGTTAACACATGCTGCGGCCACGACTCACATTGAAACAATATCAACAAATGATTTAAAGTCTGACTCAGATCCAGTCTAAAGGAAAAATATATATTCTATGTACCTGTGCCAAGGCAAAATGTGGCACAAGTACATCGATAACTATCCCAGGTTCAATTGACCCTAACCCTGTATGAGGCCATCCAGCGGCATTCTCTTTTTTCTATGTATAAAAATATGCCAGTAATAATTTTTTTGCAAATACATTTAACTCTTAAAGGCAGGGTGTCTGTTCATTGATTCAGATGCAAATCAGGTCCAAATTTCTGCCTGAATTTGCACCTAATTCAGAGCAAAAGAGACACAGGACCCTTTTGAAATGCGGACCATGGCCACCCCAGAGGTGTGTGAACTGGCTCCATTGAGAGCCGTCACACTCTCCTGTCATGCGAATTGAATGTGGGGAAAGTGTGAACCCAAAATTAATCTGGGTTAATGGAGTAGAATTTAGACGGTACAAGTGAATATTTTAGAAAATCTATAAATATTTGTATTCATAAAAAAGGAATGTACAAAGAAAAAAGGATGGTATACAGAACTTTGTGAACAAAACAGTAAACAGTCAGCATATTATCACAGTACATAGTTTAGGACATATTACATAGAAGCTTATACTTATGCACATATGTTCGTGTGATCAAAACCATACGGCACCAGAGGGTAAACAAAGACTTTTGAATCCTTAAGACTGGATTGAATATGCGGAGTGATGGATGTTGTTTTTACTCGCTTTTACTCAGTAAAAGCGAGTAAAAACAGTAAAAACTATGTACTGTGATAATATGCTGACTGTTTACTGTTTTGTTCACGAAGTTCTGTATACCATCCTTTTTTCTTCGTACATTCCTTTTTTATGAATAAAAATATTTATAGATTTTCTACAATATTCACTTGTACCGTCTAAAGTCCACTCCATTAGCCCAGATTAATTTCCAGTTACATATTATCGGGACATTGGTACACTTTTACATTGGCATTCACAGTTTTTAGTCATCCTGTGGTTTATGCAAAAAAAAAATTTCTAGCAAGATCCATTTAAAAAAAGTGTGAACCCAGCCTTACAGTTTCAAATTTGTCAATATTAGCTGAAGCACTAAAAGACAGCCCCCTTTGTATACCTAACAATTCATCAGTAGAGAGAGATCTAGATCAGCCTTTTTCAACCAGGGTGCCCAAACATCCTGAGGTGCCTTCAGGCATGCCTTAGCAAAATGGCTATAAAATTGCCCAAAAATTGTATACAAGCCAGACCCTGAGGAATAGAGTGAGGGGGAGGAATAGAATACTAGTCAGTACCAGTGCGCAAAAGTGTAGCTGCTTTGTTAAAATAAGTCACCTCCTAACGTTGGGTGTCCTACGTGTGTGGATGTTGCTGTTATATTTACTAGTTTTGTTTTTTACAATTTAAAATAGAGGGGCCTAAAATTGTTCAAATTTTGACTTGACTAAAAAAAAAAGGTTGAGAAACGCTGGCCTAGATAATAAATTGATCACCCAAAGACAGTGGCGACTCCCTTCCGCTAGTACAGTAGTACTGACCAACCTGATTCCTACACCGACCTACCTGACCACTATACTAACCTACCTGATTCCTATACTGACCTGCCTGATTCCTACACTACACTGACCACTACACTTACCTACCTGATTCCCACACTGTCTACTACACACATTATTATTGCTCACTGATTGGTTGCTAGACAATACTGCACATAATTACCACTTACCCATTGTTTTCTAGAGGTTACTGCGCATCATTACTACAAACTGATTGATTGCTAGAGGTTACTGCAATTATTATTGCTCACTGATTGCTTGCTAGAGATTACAGCAGATCATTACTGTTCACTGATTGGTTGCTGAAGGTTACTGCACATAATTACCACTCACTGGTGGCTAGTGGGGATGAGCCGAACACCCCCCCCCAGTTAGTTTTGCATCAGAACATGCGAACAGGCAATAAATTTGTTCGAACATCCGAACACCGTTAAAGTCTATGGGACTCGAACATGAAAAATCTAAAGTGCTAATTTTAAAGGCTAATATGCAAATTATTGTCATAAAAAGTTTTTTTTTAAAACTGCAGTTTTTTCGGGAGCAGTGAATTTAATAATGCTTAAGGTGAAACAATAAAAGTGAAATATTCTTTTAAATATCATACCTGGGGGTGTGTATAGTATTTTTTACTATAAAGTAGAACTTGTTTCCTGTGCTTAGAACTGTCCCTGCACAAAATAAAATTTCTGAAGGAAAAAAAGTAATTCGAGGCCACGTACACACGATCGAATATATCTGCTGAAACTGGTTCGACAGATCGTTTCAGCGGACATATCCGATCGTGTGTACGGGCTAGCGGACATGTTTTCTCAGCGAACAAATTTCAAAGCATGCTTTGAAATTTGTCCGCCGGAGACATGTCCGTCGGATATGTCCGCTGGTTAGTACACTAACCAGCGGACATAAATCTCCGCGCATGCGTCGAATGGATTTGAAGCATGCGTGGAAGTATTTCACTTCCTCGTTTTGTGACGTGGCGGCGTCAACGTCACCGCCACGTCACCGCGTTCCCTGGCCGAGGGGATTTTCATCCGATGGTGTGTACACACCGTCGGACGAAAATCCGGAGGAGACATGTCCGCTGGAAACGGTCCGTTGGACATGTTTCAGCGGACATGTCCCTCTGTGTGTACGCGGCCTAAACTCGTGGCTGTAATGAATTGTCGGCTCCCGGAGTACTTTCAAATGACTTTTTTTCCTTCAGAAATTACATTATGTGTAGGGACAACAGGCAGGACTCAGGAAAAGTGTCAGTGGTAGGAAGTCCGAGCTGTGGGGCGGGCTAAGTGGGGGGACAGTATGTCGCATGAGCCAGGATCCTGGACCTTGTGTGTGGGGAGTGGCGTGTAATGGAGAGGATGCCTCATGAGTCCCCTGCCCTCCTCCTTCCCTCCAGTCTCCGCATTTGTACAATCCCTGGGATCATCACGAATGGTCTTCAGTGTTCATTTACTCACTGCTGTGTCACTGCTGGAGCCTAAGCCGGCACTGCACCGCAACTTCTTCCTCATAGCGAAGCGGAAGAGCTCACAGTCTCCTAGACTGCACAGCGCAGGAGAAGAGCTGCAGATAACCTGCCGCATGCCGCTGTGCCCCTCTAAATCCCTGCTCCCTCACACTACTCCACTGCCCGAAGATGCTACTCCTACTGATTACTTTTTTTGTAAAAAAACATTCAAGATATGTTTATTTGTTGGGAATTGCTCCAAAACTCGGAAATATTGAAAGAGAATTTGAGCCAAAATTTCGGTCTTGGGCATGTGCTTTGGTACCTACTTGTGGAAAGAGTAAATTGTTCTGAACATCTGATAAAGTGCAATGTGTCAAAGCTGCTGATAAATGACCCAAAGTAAAATGTGTATTTGATACTGTGCATTTTTGGCCCACACTTAAAGTGGACCTTCAGTAATTTTTTCAACTTTTCATCTATTAAATATTCTGCCCTTGTTGTTTTAACTTAATTTTTTTTTCTGCCAGTAATTACCTTGTACAGTCCACTTCCTGTTTCTTGTCTGGTCATTAGCCTAGGCCGGGGGTCCTCAAACTACGGCCCTCCAGTTGTTCAGGATCTACAATTCCTGACTCATGGGATTTGCAGTACCGAAACATCTGGAGGGCCGTAGTTTGAAGATCCCTGGCCTAAGCTTATGACATTATGCACAGTTCTCTCTCCCACTCTTGTGAGCGTTTGCCAGGAAGGAGGGATGAGAGCTGCAGAGATGGAGGTGTGCCTCTGTGTATCTGTGTAAATCCAGGAAGTGAACAGGCAGCAGCTTCAACTGCCCACAGTTAAAATGGTTGCAGCCAGACTTAGTGGGGGGAGATTTCTGCAGCATATTTGGCAGATACAGCATATATAAAATCATATGCAAAGTGATAGGAGGCAAGCTTCAGAACGGCAAATATGTTTTTATTACAAATTATGTAAACAGACTGCAGTTCCTCTTTAAGTACAGGAGAAGCAAAGAAAAGGGAAGTATCTGTTTTGCTTCCTGTTGTTTGTGAAGAAGTGCTATTTAAAAAAAAAAAAATTATGGGTGATACCACCCTTTGATCTAGTTTGATAATAAATCTTGTGATTCTTATCTATTCTGCTCTTAGATGAAGAACTTGATGTATACAAAAACCATCTGACTCTGTCTCATCAATCATTGTTTCAGTAAATATTTCCTTTCTTTTTTCTGATTGTCTGGGATGAAATTTATATTCCCACTTATATGCCCCCCCCCCCCTTACCATCAAATTCCTGATCTTTCTTTCCAAAAAATGTATTAATTTTTTTCTACAATGTTTTTGTAAAACTTTGAACTTTTTTCCACATGTTTTCATATCTGAAAAATATTTTAAAAATCCATCTCAATGGAAGATAATTGTGATGTGTAATAATTGCAAAGATCGTCATATCATCACACGAGTCTCTAGATTATTTTCTCACTGTTCTGTTGTATTTGTCATTGATTGATGTAATGTGCAAAAAAAAATTAATGCAAAGCCCAAATGGGAAAATATTTTCTCTACTATACCTCTCAAAGAAAGCTATATTCTACCATAGTCTAGACTTTCTTTGTAAATTCTTTGTAAATTCAGATAAAGTTGATTAATGATTCAATCTGAATTCTTCTTGTTCTTAACCTTAAAGCGGAGTTCCACCCAAAAATGGAACTTCCGCTTATGCTACTCCTCACCCCCTTACATGCCACATTTGGCATGTAATTTTTTTTGGGGGGGAGTGGGGGCTTCAGGAGGAGTGGGACTTCCTGTCCCACTTCCTCCTTCCGCCGAGGGGCTGGTTAGGCGATTAGGCTTAATCGCCTACAGCAGCCCCTCCCTGTAGGCGATCGCCTGGGACACATGACAGGTCCCATGCGATCACCTGTCCAATCAGCGGACAGCATGCGCAGTGGGTGCCCGGCCGTGAAGCCGAAGGCTGTCACGGCCGGGTGCCCACAGTTACGATGAGGACGCCGGCCGGGGAGGGGGGGAGAGGAGCGGAGCCCCGACCTGGAGCAGGTAAGTGATTGTTTATTAAAAGTCAGCAGCTACACTTTTTGTAGCTGCTGACTTTTAATAAACATAAAACAAGGCTGGAACACCCCTTTAATTTGGTGGCCTGAATTTTTTAGATAATTTAATGACAGTCAATCGTTAATACTCACTGAAACGTGTTGTAAGTAAGTAGGAATTCAAGAAAGGGGTCACATTAATTCTGAAAATGTCTGTACACATTGTAATTCCTGCCCATGTGGGATACTTATAACGAGCGACTTATTGTCCTGGGAGAATAAAGTTGTCTGCTCTAGTACTTTCAAGTCTGTCAAGTGGGTTATGCCCCACATAAATATTCCTATAGAAAGAAATCCTCCCAGTAAGGGACCCACATTCAGATATAATTGGTCTTCCACTGGGACTCGACAGCGATTTATGAATTTTTGGTAATGGATAAGAAGTTGAGAGGGTGGGGGTCAGTACTTTTAAAAAGGAAGCAGTTTCCTCAGCAATAATCTGCTTCTCGACTGCAAAATCTAATATATCAATTCATTTCTTCTGATATATGTTGTCTTCATATTTATCAACAATAAAAATAATCTTTGTACTTACTATTATGGGTTTAAATTTACTGTTAAATCGTGTGTGCAAATATAATCCCGTGTACACACGATCATTTTTCGGGTTGTAAAAAGCAACGTTTTTTAAAAATGTCATTTAAAACGACAAAAAAAAAAAAATTCGAACATGCTCTATTTTTTCACAACGTTTTAAACAATGTTGTTTTTCGTGTTGTAAAAAATGATCGTGTGTGGGCTAAACAACGTAAAAAAGCTGCGCATGCTCAGAAGCAAGTTATGAGACGGGAGCGCTCGTTCTGGTAAAACTACCATTCATAATGGAGTAAGCACATTCATCACGCTGTATCAGACAGAAAAGCGTGAATCGTCTTTTACTAACACGTAATCAGCTAAAGCAGCCTCAGGGGTGGCGCCATCCGAATTGAACTTCCCCTTTATAGTGCCGTCGTACGTGTTGTACGTCACCGCGCTTTGCTATAGCATTTTGTTTTTCACTATCGTGTGTAGGCAATGTCGTTTTAATGATGAAGTTGAAAAAAACGTTGTTTTTTCTAGAGGCTGAAAAACGTTGTTTTTTACAAACCGAAAAATGAGCGTGTGTACGCGGCATAAGACTTTTCAAGTTTTGGTTCCATACAGAATGTACAAATTATAAGGTTTATGCACACAATAGAAGACTGTCGTAGATGATGGTACTTGGACTTGGGTGCACAGAAATTAGTGCCCTCCATTTACTAGTAATTGTGTACTTTCTCTATTATTCATTTGGACATTCCATCATTTTTTTCCTGTTGTCTAAAAATAAAAAAATCCTCCAAAAATAATAATCGTGATTGCGTATGATGTGTAAGATTGGGGAATTAGACTCCAGTGGCAGGTGCGTTTTTAAGGGCTTGGTAGCCCACTTTTATTTAAAAAAAACATCAAAAGTTCACATATATTTGCAGCCCTCGCAGGGGTTCCATAATTCCTGTTTTCCTGAAAAAAGAATCAAAGTTCAGCCTCCCGGCTTTCACACTAGCCGTCCGGCTGTTTCAGGCCTTTAGCCTAGGCCCCAAGTTCTGCTCCTCAGAACTTTCAGCTTCAAAGGTAAGCACTCATCTCGCTTATATCTCTCTGCTCCAACCACAACGACCTCTGCCTCCTGCAGAGACACATTCACTCTGACTCCTCTCAGAGGGTTTGGGAGCTCACACCTGGCTCCCAGGACCAGACTTCCTGTCTGTGGGTGGGGCCCTGAATACTGTTCAGGTGAGCCTTAAAAAGCCCAAGACACAGCTGACCCATTAACATGGGTTTCTTTACAGAATCTGGCGTAAAGTCGCCATTTCTCACCCCGGACAGGGTCCCATCATCACATATCCTCCCCTCCTGTTTCGAACCGGAGGGAGGAACACATAGACCTCCCACCACCAATGGGACACCTTTAGGCCAGCCATAGGCTGCAAAGGCCCATGTTTTCCGGGTATGTTGCCAAAACTTCACCGTGGTGCCCCTGTGCCAAATATCAGCAGCAGGAGCCCTAAGCTGCCCAACCTTTTCTCTAAAGGGGCACTCCACCCACATCTTCTTCCGGGTGTGCTTCCACCAGCACTTCTTCCTGAACCGTGGGCTCCCCCTAATGTCTCTACCCCTTCTATCTGCTGGCCTCAAGATCCTTCTCCTTCCTCCCACGGACCTACTCTCCTGGGACTGTTGGGGACCTACTTCCAGGGGGTCTGTCAGGTACTGACCACTCTCACTACCCGACTCTACATTAACCAACAACATTTGTTTCTTAGGTTCACCAACCCCTATGTTGCTACCTTTGGCAAACAATCCATCTGAGATCGACACCACACCCTTCTGTTTAACCTCAACAGCACTGTTCCACAAAGGGTTACTCAACTCAGCATTGTCATTGGGACCTCTGGAGCAGAACTTTCAGCTTCAAAGGTAAGCACTCATCTCGCTTATGTCTCTCTGCTCCAACCACAACGACCTCTGCCTCCTGCAGAGACACATTGACTCTGACTCCTCTCAGAGGGTTTGGGAGCTCACACCTGGCTCCCAGGACCAGACTTCCTGTCTGTGGGTGGGGCCCTGAATACTGTTCAGGTGAGCCTTAAAAAGCCCAAGACACAGCTGACCCATTAACATGGGTTTCTTTACAGAATCTGGCGTAACGTCGCCATTTCTCACCCCGGACAGGGTCCCATCCTCACAGATGTGATAACAATAAAACTTGCACCCCAACAAATAAGTATATTTTTTCTTTTGTTTCTCCATATACTCATATATACATCAAAAAATAAGAGGCAACTTTTGCATTTTGGGATGCGTGCTTATGTTACAATTTTAACTTTTATAAATGCCATTTGGACTTTTTTTCCATCTTTAACAAACCTGTTAACTGCACCTCCATAAATTCGTGTCCTCATTTCACCCTCTTATGCCGCGTACGCATGATCGGTTTGTCTGTGGGCCATACTGTCTTTTTCCCATTGGTGAAAAAACTTAGAACCTGTCTTAAAATGATCTGATGGTTAAAAAACCGATAGAAAAAAACGATCGTCTGTGGGGTAATCCATCAGTTAAAAATCAACACATGCTCAGAATCAAGTCGACACATGCTTGGAAGCATTGAACTTAATTTTTCTCAGCATGTCGTTGTGTTTAACGTCACTGCGTTCTGACACGATCGTTTTTTTAAAGGAGTTGTAAAGGAAAACATTTTTTTGCCTAAAATTAATGTCTGCAAGGTAGACAGACAGAATAGTGTAATGATTCTGTTAACAAACGAGTAAATACCTATTAAATTCCTTCATCTATATCACTTCCGGCGTTCTAGTTTCTGTTCTCTCATTCACTTCCTGGTTTGCATCATATTTTCATGTAAGAACTACATTTCCCAGTATGATTTGCGGATTTTCCGCGAGTTGCGGCCGCGGTGCGGTATTCACCCCTGCTAGTGGCCGTGAAAGGGTTAATGGGAAGGAGCGGTGAAGGAGCGGTATAAATGCCACTCCTCTCACCGCTCCAAAGATGCTGCTGACAGGAGATTTTTTTCTCTCCAGCCAGCACATCGCCTTAGTGTGAAAGCCCTCGGGCTTTCACATTGAGGATGCAGTGAAGGAGTTTTTCAGGCGGTATAACAGCGCTATTTTTAGCTCTGTACCACCTGAAAAACTCCTCAATGTGAAAGGGGTCTAACACGTGGAGAGCATCCTGCCATACAGATGTAGTTCTGATCTGACTTTGCCCTGTGAATTCATGTCCAACTTCCAAGCGACTTTAATGAATGGGATCTGACTTTGATCCAACCATACCAGGCCCTTTGTGTCTGGTATGGATCTTGAGGGGGAACCCCATACCAGAATTAATAAAAGAACAGCCTGGGGTCCCCCCTAGATCCAAACTAGGCTCTCTGAGTCTAGTATGGATCTTGAGGGGAAACCCCACCCTAAAATAAAAATAAATAAAAACAGTGTAGGGTCCCCTCACAGGGCCATACCTGACCCTTTGGCAAAAAAAATAAAAGATGTGGGGTCCCCCCAAAATCCATATCAAACCCTTATCCAAGCATGCAGCCTGGGAAAGGGGGGCAAGCTAGCACCCCCCTCCTGGACCATGCCAGGTCACATGCCCTCAACATGGGGGTGGGTGTTTTGGGGCAGGGAGGGCTCTGCGCCCCCATCCCGAAGCGCCATGCTGATGGGGACAAGGGCCTCTTCTCAACAACCCCAGGCAGTGGTTGTATGGATCTGTGGGCAGGGGACTTTGGGGTACATTGTACCCCTACTCATTCACTTCAGCAAGTGTAGTGTTCCAAATTTTTTTTTCTTCAAAAAAGTCCTTTATTAAAAATGAAGAATGTCCCCTGTCGTAGCTCCGTTTCTTCTTCCTTCGGTTCTTCTTTCTCCAGTTCTTCTCTGTTCCCTTTTTTTCTAGGTTTTTCTCCCTCCGCCAATGACTTCTTCCTCTGGCGACACGGTTCTCCTCCAACGCTGGCTCCTGCTGCTGGCAGGACCAGCATCTGCCAGTTTCCTTATATAGCCATGACGCGTGGTCATCCGGAGATGTCACTCAGAGACCCCTGCCCCCTCTTGACAGAGGGCGGGGGCTCTGTGTGTGATTTTATGAGGGGCAGGGTCTCTGTGTGACATCCCCTGATGGCCATGCCCCATTGCTATATAAAAACTGGCAGACACCGGACCTGACACAGTAGTGGTAGCCAGAGTAGGAGGAGGACAAGTTCAGAGAAAGGAAGTAATCGGCAGAGGGAGAAAACCAGAGGAAGAAGACACTGAGCTACGACGAGGAACAGTCTTCATTTTTCTGAAGGACTTTTTGAAAACTGTCTCTTGTTTTTTGTAACACTACACCTTTTTTTGGTGAATAGGTAGGGATACAATTTACCCCATACTCATTCACATAGGGGGCAGGATCTGGGGGCCCCCTGCCTGCACCCACAAACCCTGACAACCACCGCCCAGGGATTTGGGGGGGGACTCCACATTTTTTATTTTGGAGTTCCCCCTTAAGATCCTTTAAAGCACAAGTTGCGTGCCACAAGTCAGATCAATTAAGATGATGATCCCTACTTCCATTCAAATCAATGGGCTAAAGACATGCCCAACTTGGACCAAAGTAGTACAGGAAGCATTTTCAACATCGGACCAGTGAAAAAGGCTCTCATAGAGAACCACTGATTTTAACATGTCATGCAACTTGTGCTCTCTAGGTCGGAGCACCAGTGTGAACCGGCCCTGAATGGAGTGGTGGGATAGCAAAGAGAAGGGGAGCATAAGCTGCTTGCGAGAGGGGGACCTAGGTTCACGTTAAACCTTGCACAGTCAAATGCGACTCTTGCCCATTCAAATGTGCTTGCAAACTAATATGGCATTTTTTCTTTTAGTTTGCAAACTGACACCTCTATCCCGAGGTGCAAGATAGATTTTTTTGTACTTCATGGGGACTTCCCTATGGCTTTCCCTGTGGCGTCAGAGGGGGGTGGGGTCACCGGATGACGCTGCGTCCTCAGTGACAAAAGAACTGTCATAAGATCAGAAGCGTCACACAACGGGAACTTCAATTGGAAGCGGGTCATCCGGAGAACAAAGCTGGGATATTCTGAATCGGCTGCAAAGGCTATGAATGTGGTTTTCAGTAGCACATGGCGCTCATTGCCCTGATGAGATTATCCATACCAAATCACCTTTCCAGTTTATTCAGTCACAACTCACATGAAAGAAGATCTGGCAATGTTTATTCGTCCTATGATCCGTAGAATGCAAGTTACAACAGGTAAAAGAACGATACTTCCATGCAGGTATAAGAGATACAAACAGCTCACATGAATTACAGCATAAGAAATTACTCATACAGAAGAGAGGGGGAGGAGAAAACTCAGCAGCATGGAAACTACAGAATCCCACTAGGGACAATCTAGACAGGCATTAAAGAGACAGTACATAATAATAAAAACAATATCATGTAACATGACACTCCCCGCCCGAAATCTTTAGATTTCAAAGTCTATTACAAATATAAAGATAAGTCCCAATGTCAAGAAGTCCAACTTGAACCTGTAGGGGAAAAAACGTTAAAGGTAAAATTGGTGTGTAAACCATAGATACGAGATACCCGCAAACACAAGAAGGTATGCAGTAAATGAACAACTAAACATGAAGTCCAAAAAACAGATGGCTTGAGTCCTGTAGTCGCTTATAATCGTGGGACTTCAACAGCAGCGCAGTCAATAGTGATAGTGATATTCTCCCCGCCATAGCGGGTATAGCCGGTACTCCTGCATAAGTCACTCACTTGGGAGAAGAAGCACCAATTCCGTGATTGGTCGTGAGAAAGTCCGAGCGGAACCTCCTTAGGTTATCTTAATCTCAACCTTTCCGTCATCGCTCGGTATTGCGCTTGTTACAAGACCCATAGGCCACTCATTGCGACAGACTTCTCTATCTTTCAGAAGAACAAGGTCGCCAACTTTGAGGTTAGGCTTGGGTGTTTGCCATTTGGAACGGCTTTGAAGGGTATGCAGGTACTCTTTTCTCCAGCGGTGCCAAAACACATTGGCTAGGTGTTGCACCCGTTTCCATTGACGCCTATAGATATCCTTCGGGTCAATCTCGGCAGAAGATATCACGGTAGTTCCAACCAGGAGTGTGGCTGGGGTAAGGATCATTGGAGCATCAGGATCAGAAGATACTGGTACTAGAGGCCTTGCATTAATGATGGCGGATACTTCTGAAAGAAAGGTACTCAAAGTCTCATGAGTCAATAGTGAAGACTTGTGGTCCTGCAACATGGAATCGAAAATTCTTTGAGCGATTCCAATCATTCGCTCCCAGGATCCTCCCATATGTGAAGAATGTGGTGAATTAAACAGCCAAGTACATCCATTGTTTGCTAAGAAATTGCCTAGTTGAAGTTCTTTACAGGCTCCGATGAAGTTGGTACCACAGTCGGATCTTAGCTGCTTGACAGGTCCTCGGATGGAGAAGAATCTTCGTAAAGCGTTGATGAAACAAGACGAATCCAATCGACTCGATCACCTCTATATGTACAGCTCGTATGCTGAGACAGGTAAACAACACAGCCCACCTTTTGCTATTGGCTGCTTCACCGCGAGTCCTACGAGTTACCACAGTCCAAAGACCAAATACATCAACTCCAACATAGGTGTAGGGTGGATCTGTACTTAGGCGATCAAATGGCAGGCTTGCCATTTGTTGTAGTTGGTGTCTACCTCTTAATTTGCGACACTTGACACATTTAAAAAGCAGGGAAGAAACACATCTCTTCATTCCAACAATCCACAAGCCAGATGATCTAATAGCGCCTTCTGTAAATTGTCGGCCTTGGTGTTGTATTAGTTTGTGATGGTGCCGGATTAGAAGAGTGGCAATGTGGTGCTGACCTGACCTGCACAGGTCAGATTTCTCTATTCGGCCTCCAACTCGTAGCAACTGATTGTCATTGACTACAGGGTTCAGATTAAATAGTGAACTACCCTTTGATAGAGGTATTCCACCTTTGAATCTGTGCAACTCTTCCATGTACACTTCTTGTTGTACACAGCGAATGATAACCCTTTCTGCACGCTCAATTTCCGTTGCAGTAGGAAGGTTGGTACAGATATGCCAGCCATGACATTCTAAAGTTGAGCTCCTTTTAAAACAATGGGCAATGTGTATCAAAAAGGCAACAGCCCTAACAGCTGATGACCAAGTTGAAAAACGTTCAAAACAATGCGACTTGAGTTTTTGTTCTGAAATCGCAGAGGTATGCAGTGTGGTGTACATAGACCTGATTTCTTTATCATCATCAGGATGTACCAGTTCATAGGAAATTGAGTAGTTTTCACAAAGAAATCTTGGAGGCGACAGCCACAAGCAGTCGAGGAGAGCTGATAAAGATATAGCTCTTGTCCCACAATCGGCAGGATTAAGGTCAGTGGGAATATGATGCCATTGCTTCGGCAAGGAGAACCTTCTGATGCGTTCTACTCTATTGCTGACGTACACGTAAAATTGTTTAGTTTGGTTGTAAATGTAACCAAGCACTTGCTGTCTGTGTAAAATGTGAAGGAATCAATTTTAATGTCCATTTCACTCTTTATGACTTCAGCTATTTCCACTGCTAGCACAGCTGCACAAAGTTCAAGTCTGGGTATGGTATGTGCAGGTTTTGGTGTTAGCTTTGTCTTGCCTAGAACAAAGTTGCAGTGTACGTCTCCATTAACTTCTGAGGTCTTCAAATAGGCCACTGCAGCTATAGCTTCAACTGATGCATCTGAGAAAATATGGATTTCCCTCTGGACAGCGGCTGAGATGGAGACTGGGGCATAGCAACGTGGAATTTGGAGCTGTTCTAGTGTCTTCAGAGAACCTCTCCATTTCTCCCATCTTTGTTGTTTCTCAATAGGTAACGGAGTGTCCCAATCTATGTTATCAGTAGTAAGCTGTCTTAATAGCATCTTACCTTGGGTGGTGACTGGGGCTATAAATCCCAGTGGGTCGTAGATGCTGTTCACTATGGACAAGACTCCTCTCTTGGTGAAGGGTTTGTCACAGGTTGACACTTGAAAGGTGAATGTGTCTTTGATGTTCCACAGCAGACCTAGACTTCTCTGCATAGGGGACGTGTCTGACCCAAGGTCAAGGTCTTTCACACTGGCAGCATAGTCCTCAGGGTGAAATGCATTCATTAGCTCTTGGCTGTTAGATATAATTTTGTGAAGTCTCAAGTTTGCTACAGATAGCATCTCCTTTTTTCTGGTAAGAAGATCAATTGCCTCTTTAGCAGTAGGAAAGGATTTGAGCCCGTCGTCTACGTAAAAGTTCCTTTCAACAAATTGACAAGCGTCTGATCCATACTCAGCTTCTCCAAGCTGAGCTGTCTTTTTTAGTCCATAGATTGCTACAGCTGGGGAAGGGCTGTTCCCAAAGACATGCACCCTCATTCGGTAATCAATTACCTCTTTGTTGATGTCGTTGTCCTTGTGCCATAGAAACCTGAGATAATTCCTGTTATCTTCCTTGACGATGAAGCAGTGAAACATTTGTTGAATGTTGGCCATCACCGCTACAGGTTCTTGAAGAAAGCAAATTAGGACTCCAATGAGGCTGTTGTTCAAGTTGGGTCCTGTGAGGAGCATGTTGTTAAGTGAGAAGCCTTCATGTTGGGCACTGGAGTCAAAGACAACTCTGATTTGGTCTGGCTTCCGTGGGTGGGAAGTACCAGCATTCTTCTCCTTCTTTCAATGAGGGTGCGGGTTCGGCATGACCCCTATCAAAGATATTCTGTTTAAAGTCCACAAAATGTCTTTCCATCTCTGGCTTCCTGCTTAAGGTACGCTTTAAGGAGGAGAATCTTTTAACTGCTTGATGTAGATTGTTTGGTAGCTTCTCTCTCGGGAGGCGAAAGGGTAGGGGTGCTACCCAGCTATTGGAATCTTCCTGAAAGAACTCATTGTCCATTACTTTAAGGAATTCTTTGTCTTCTGCCGAAGGAGCTAACATGTCATCTTCACTGCTTACATTGAAAACTGTAGAACCAAAGCTGTCATCGTAGGTGCGGGAAAGGTTTGTGTTGCAATGTTGCAACTTGCAGCTAGTTACCTTCTCCTTTACCCAGTAGTGCTGTGGGCATGGTTAAAAGTGAGTATTACGACCATTTGGCAATACATTTGTCTTGAATGAAGAAATGTTAGTAGGCTTTTTCATTTTGCCTATATAGACGTTGCCTATGATGACCCAGCCTAAGTCCAGCTACTGGGCGAATGGGGCCTCTGGAGGTCTGCTGACCTGTCTGTGTACCTTGTGGATGCTTAGAATATCTCTTCCCAGCAGAAGAAGGATTTTAGCATATTTGTCAAGTGGTGGGATTTCACTTGCTATTGACTTTAGGTGAGGATGGTAGAAGGCAACTTCTGGTGTAGGTATTTCTTCTTTGTTGGCTGGTATCTGGTTACACTCTACAAGTGTAGGTAAGGGTAATTGTAGGTTGTTTTCTAGGGAGGACACAATAAATCCGTGGGCCCTTCTTCCAAAAACCTCTATAGTTCCACTACAAGTGCCTAAGGTGTAAAGGTGAACCTCTCCTTTTATGCAAAATAGATCGAACAGTTCTGATCAGGCAAGTGATCGATTGCTTTGATCATCTAAGATAGCATACACCCTTAAAGTCTTTCCTGGCTGATCCTTGTGATGAATACTCACTAGGCATATTTTAGCGCAACACTCACAGTGGTCTTCCCCACAGACTTCAGTGCACAAAGAAAATACCATGGTGGAATTAGGTACCTGATCTGTACTCTTCCCGCTGTGGTTCTGCCCAGGAGGAAGGTCTGCAGGTTGTGAAGGATTGGACTCGAGGGGATGGAGTGCTTGCACGTGGTCCTCGGAACCGCACTCTATGCATTTGATAGGGATTTTACATTCCTTGGCAAAGTGATCGGTGGAAGCACAGCATCTATAACATACCCCAAAGGTCTTTAGGAGTTCTTTTCGTTCTTGTAGGGGCTTCTTCCTGAAACCGATACATTTTTTGAGGGGATGAGGCTTCTTGTGGATGGGACATAATCGGTTTGGGTTTTCGATCTTGCCGCTCTTGTTTGAGGCGGGAATAATGTCTGTCTTCCTAACAGACACGGGATCTTTGCGGTTCCTGTAGCTAGTATGTAGGTTGTCACCTTTAGGTGAGGGAGTATTGAACTCACTGAATGCAAAACTAGGATCGTTCTTGGTGTCAGCAATGTTCCTGACGAAATCGCAGAAGTAGGAGAACGGGGGAAAGGAAACCTTGTTTTCCCGTTTGTATGATGATCCAACTTGGATCCACTTTTCTTGTAGGCCATGCGGAAGCTTGCAAATGATAGGGTTAACTCCTCGAGCAGTGTCCAGGTAACTGAGGCCAGGTAGCTTAGGGTCGGTTTTGGCGAGCTGGACTTCGAGAAGAAGGTCACTGAGTCTCTGGAACTCTTTATTGTCCTTACCAGATATCCTTGGGAAATTTTCCAATCGTTTGAGCAATGCACTCTCTATGGCTTCAGGACTACCGTAAGTCTGTTCTAGACGCTCCCATGCTGCGGTGATACCTGCAGTTAGATTGTCGATGTAGACTGACCTGAGGCTCTTGACACGATCTGTAGACTGTGGGCCAAGTAACCCGATCAGCATATCCAGCTCACGGTCGGCAGTGATACCGATACCGCCTATTATAGCTTTGAAAGCGCCTTTCCAGCTTCTGTAGTTTTCAGGATGGTCGTCGAAGTTTACTAGGCCTGACTTTGTGAGCTCACGTCGAAGTAAGTACTTTACGAACTCTGTTGTATCGGTTGCCTCTGACTTTACATAGGAGGTTGTTGGTTGAATGTTGTGGATTGCGTTGTTTATGGTATTGTTGTAAAGAGAAGTGGGAAGATATGGTGCAGCAAGGGCATTCAGCTGAATTGTTGGGTTAAGGTCTGGAACAGTACTGTTAGCAGGAGGTTGGTGACTAGCTTGCAGATTAGTGTGCCATTCTGCGACATATGTAGGATCAGCATGACAGTCGGGAGATGCACTGGGGTGATTTTGCATGTAGGAAGTGGCTGGAACAGCTTTTACCTGATGGTGTGGTGAAGTCCTTGCTTTGCCGTGAAACGTGTAGGTAATTGAGTGTTCACTGCCGTGGTTTAGAACATAGTTCTTAGTGCGTTCGAAAGGATCTTCTACATCTGCCTTGACGCTGACCCTTTCGCTAGCGTTTTCATCTGCACCGATAGCTTGTTCCAAAACCTTTAGTTTTGCTTCAGCTGCCTCATAATTGCTCTGTTCCTTTAAAGCTTCAATTGCTGCCCTTTGACGTGCCGTTTGAGCTTCTATTGCTGCCCTTTGATGCGCTGCCTCGGCTTCCATTGCTGCCTTTCGATGTGCTGCCTCAGCTTCCATTACTGCCTTTTGATGCGCTGCCTCGGCTTCCATGTCTGCTCTCTTTTTTGCATATGCGGCCTGTACTTTGATAGCCTCTGCTTCGGCGCGGGCATTTATTAGCTGTTTGCTAAGCATTGAGTGCCTTGAACTTCGGGATCTAGAGGAACCTTTAGAATGTCTGGTGGATACAGATTTGTGAGATACAGTGTCCTGTGGCCAGGGGAGGGCTGACAGCCTTAGGCCTGGGGGGGCAAGTCCAGTCAAGTGGCCCACAGAGTGTGGAAAACTGATGGATCCAGAAACATTCTAAGATTTTTCATGATCACAAGAGTCCACACAGAGCCTCCCCTTACATCAGAGGAGTCCGCACAGAGCTTCCCCTTACATCAGAGTCGGCACAAAGGCCCCCCCTTACATCAGAGTCCGTACAGACCCCATATACATCAGAGTCCGCACAGACCCCAAATACATCAGAGTCCGCACAGACCCCAAATACATCAGAGTCCACACAGACCCCAAATACATCAGAGTCCACACAGACCCCATATACATCAGAGTCCGCACAGACCCCATATACATCAGATCTAATGTAAGGGGTATTCTGGGAAACATGATTTAAGGGTGCATGCTGTGGACTATTGTGTAAAGAGGGTCTCTGGTCACCAAAGCCTGCCCCCCTCCCCTTTAACAAAGTCCACAGAGCACCCCTTTTTTTTTTGAGCAGCCCCATGGAGGGTTCAAACCTACAACTTGCTACACCGTAGTGCAGGTTGCTAACCACTCAACCATGCAAGGTTGTCTAGAGGGAGAAGAGACTAGAGAGGGTGAGCTTACCAGGATGGAGGCTGAGGCGCAGGCAGGCTGTCTGATGCTTTTTTGGGTTAAAAAAGAAGTGTGGGTGGGGCAGACTCAGAAGGAGGAGGAGCAGATGAGCTGTGCAGAGAGAGAAGGGGATGTCAGCACTGGTGTGTGCTGAGGCTGAGCTATGTGTGAGACGAGACATAGCTTAGCTCTGCAGCCATCTACCTCGGAGCTGACACAGGCAAGGTTGCACAGTGGGAGGTGAGCAGCGGCCGTGACCTGTGTTAACAGAGCTCCAGCAGTCATATTCCTGCTCTGCAAAAATAGCATTTAGTAGTGGCGACCGGTGGCTGTGCATAGTGTCAGCAGCCCGGGGGGAGATTTCCACCCTGCCCCCCCTGCCAGCCCTCCCCTGCCTGTGGCAGCATTAATTTTGCTTCTGCTTTTGCTTTAGTTCGCTGGATAAAGCTTTCTCTTTCCTCATTAAGAAGCTGGGCATTGTAAAGTTGCTCTAAGGACTCCTCAGTGTTGATGCTTTGCAGAATAGTTTTATATTTATTGCTTGTAGTCTGGTACAGTTCATGAGAGATGCTTTATGGCGCCCTCTAGTTGCAGTACCTCATGGCTGGGACATGAAATCACATCAATGTGGGTGAGGATTTTATCCCAAATCTGCTTCAAACTGGTTGCTAGTTCAGTTCTCATGGATTCATAGTTCTCTTTAACCTTCCAAGTGGGTTTCACAGAGCGTTTGGTCAATGCAGTGGACTCTGGGTCCTCATCCTGGCTTTCTCTGTGTGAAGCATGCTGTGGTGTTTCATCACACACTGAGCCCTTTCCACTCATGATGGCCTGCAGCACACAGGCTTGGCTGTAACAGTGAAGAGTGTCTGTATACTGTGAGGAGCTGTAACAAGCTGTGCTGGGGTTGTATGCGAAATCTCATGCAATACACACAGTTACACTTCACTATGATCTGTCCTGTGACGCAGTTATCTCTGTGCAGGCTGCTGGATACGTTCTTTTACTATTCTGAATCGGCTGCAAAGGCTATGAATGTGGTTTTCAGTAGCACATGGCGACAATTGCCCTGATGAGATTATCCATACCAAATCACCTTTCCAGATAGTTTACTCAGTCACAACTCACATGAAAGAAGATCTGGCGATGTTTATTCGTCGTATGATCCGTAGAATGCAAGTTACAACAGGTAAAAGAATGATACTTCCATGCAGGTATAAGAGATACAAACAGCTCACATGAATTACAGCATAAGAAATGACTCATACAGAAGAGAGGGGGAGGAGAAAACTCAGCAGCATGGAAACTACGGAATCCCACTAAGGACAAACTAGACAGGCATTAAAGAGACAGTACATAATAATAAAAACAATATCATGTAACATGACAGGGGAAGAAGAAAACGGTGCAAGATGCGGATGAGAAGACCGAAGAAAGAAGCAGAGGAAGAACAAGATGGAGGAAGAAACCAGAATGCAGAAAAGAAGATGGGAGAAAAAGAAGATGGGAGAAGAAGAAGCGCTTTTTTTTTGGTGAAATGGTAGAGGTACAATGTACCCCATTACCATTTCACACAGGGGGGGCGGGATCTGGAGGTCCCCTTTGTTAAAGGAGTCTTCCAGGTTCCGATAAGCCCCCCGCCCCGCCCGCAGACCCCCACAATCACCAGCCAGGGTTGTGGAGGATGAGGCCCTTGTCCCCGTCAACATGGGGACAAGGTGTTTTGGGTGGGCCCCCAAAGCATCCTCCCCATGTTGAGACCATGTGGCCTGGTACGCTTCGGGGGGGGGGCGCTCTCTCGTCCCCCCCCTCTTTTTCTGCGGCTGGCCAAGTTGCATGCTCGGATAAGGGGTCTGATGTGGATTTTTGGGGGAACTCCATGCCATTTTTTTTTATTTGGGGTGGAGTTCCCCTTAAAATCCATACCAGACCTGAAAGGCCTGGTAATTGAATTTGGGAGGACCCCCACGCTTATTTTTTTTAATTTTCTCTGAATTGCCAGAAGCCGACAATTCATTATTGCCGCAAGTGATTTTTTTTTTCCTTCAGAATGTCATTTTGTGCAGGGACAGTTCTAACCACGGGAAACATATGCTAGTTTACAGGCATACTTTATACCCCCCCCCCAGGTATGAAATTAAAAGGAATATTTCACTTTTATCATTTCACTTTAAGCATTATTAAATTCACTGCTCCCGAAAAAACTGACATTTAAAAAAAAAAAAATCGGCAGTGATACATGTCCCCTGGGGCAGGACTCAGGTCCCCAAAGACTTTTTATGACAAAAACTTGTATATTAACCTTTAAAATGAACACTTTTGATTTCTCCCATAGACTTTTAAAGGGAGTTTGGTGGCTTTACATATTTATTATTGCATTGCGCCCGCTGCATACGCTCAATTAATGATTTATCTGACGCACCATTAGAGCCATGAATCGGCGCAGCGCATTGTTTATAGTAAATCAGCCCCATAGTGATGTTTCCATCGGCTCTCAAGTGCTGCCACCGCCATTGTCTGTAAGGGAATCCTTACGGCTTCACAGTCGGTTCCCAACTGTGAATGTGCGAAGCACACTGCGCTTTGTGAATGGCCCGGCGGTGGGGGGGGGGAGAAGTAGGAGGTGGGGGGGGTCTGAACTTCCAGGAGACTTCGCCAGATCTCTCTGAAGTGGGGACAGGTACCTGCCAAAAACAGATACCCTTCACCTGTCCCCAACGATAGGTGCCAAATGTGGCCCCGGAGGGGGGGAGGAAGCAGATAAGCAGAGCTTCCACTTTTGGGTGGTACTCCGCTTTAAGTCTATTAGGGCTAAAACATGCAGTCACATGCGAGACGCTCTGGTACTTTTTCTGAGCACAATAGAATAACATTAAAATGTGGCGCTCAGTGTTGAGACTAGGGTTGCCACGTGTCCAGGATTCTAGGTGTCTAGGTTTTAGTCTGTCTGAAACCCGGACACGTTATTCAGATCAGGCTATGGCTCCCCAAGTACCCAAGATAGTCACACCCAAATCTGTTGCTGCCTGGAGCTGTGGGCAGCAGGTTTGACATCAATGGAAGGGCAGGGTGATATCAGTAAGAACCATTTGTCTTTTATATAATCCCACAGAGCAGGATTAGGCAACATGGGGCCCTCCAGTTGTTGAAAAACGACACGTCTAATAATGCCTCTGGGAGTAACTGTCAGCCTTGTAAAAATGCCTCATAGGAAATGTAGTTCCACAACAGCTGAAGGGCCCCAGGTTGCCTACACCTGCTATAGTGTATACTACAAAAAAAATGGCCATGGCAACCCTACTTGTGATGCTTGTAGAAGTGTTCTTCAGATCACTCAGGGGTTAAAAATAGAGCACAGAACACGTGAAAATAATAACCCTGTCACTGCTGGCACTAAACAAGTGTGTTCACTTGTAGGTGTGTTCACTAGTAGGACAGCACTGGTTTTTGCATTTGCATTCCCTACTATTGGCCACAGGAATAGATACAAAGAATATTTCCTCTAGTTCCTGTCCCAGGAACTGTGCCATATATAAAGGGGATATTCCTCCATGGGGGTCCTGGGTGGCAGTGCAGATATCAGTGAGGGGCCTAACCCTCTCCACCAACAGATTACTCTAATGCCACGTACACACGATCGGATTTTCCTTTGAAACAAGTCCGATGGACTTGTTTCATCGGAAATTCCGATCGTGTGTGGTCCCCATCGGACATTTTTTCCATCGGAGTAAAAAAATAGAACATGTTTTAAATTATTCTGATGGACAAAAAATCAGATGGGGAAACTCCGATCGTCTGTGTGGAATTCCGTCGTAGAAAAATCCACACATGCTCAGAATCAAGTGGACGCATGCTCGGAAGCATTTTTCTCAGCTCATCGTAATGTTTTACCTCACCACGTTTTTAGTTTAGTCTAGTTTAATTTAATCTGACAATGCAAGACAGCTTGAGTGGAAAAATCCATCGGATTTTAGACCATTGGATACTCCGATCGTGTGTACGCAGCATTATAGTCTCTCTTTTATTGCTAGATTTTGCAGATTGGTGATCTGTGTTGTTGATATAAAACAGTCAATAGAGTAGAAACAGAGGTCACAATGGTTGCAGCTGCCACTGGGCCCTTGTAACATGTTTCTGCCATAAGTGTTGGACTGGTCGATTATTCTTTCTTAGAAGGTCACAGAAGAGTCAATACCTTGAGAGTGTGGACATCCCACCAAGATCTGGTCAAGAATGATCGGGGGCTTAGTGAAGGATGGTCTGTTTGTGTGGTGGTGGCAGGGCCATGGATAAGGGGCACCACCTAGAGGTCGACCTATATCGGCCGATATTTTGCGTTTTTTAATTAATCGGCATCGGCCGATATGTGCTGTAAGAAAGACGATTTTTTTTTTTTTTTAACTTCAGCAGCGCGACTTGCAAAAAGCTTCTATAATATAAGTCAATGCAAGCTGCCTCAAGTTTCCGTGGAGGAGACTCTGGGCAGCCTGCCAAGTTTTGAGAAAAGATATACAATGTTGCTACTTATCAATTAACTGAACTCCATGTAGGAGAGTTCTCAGTTTAACCATTTAAAGGCTAAATCTTTTTTGACACTTGGTGCTTACAAGTAAAAATCCCGTATTTTCTGCTGGAAAATCACTTGGAACCCCCAAACATTATATATTTTTTTTTAGCAGAGACCCTAAGAAATAAAATACTGATTGCTGCAATATTTAATATTACACGGTATTTGCGCAGCGGTCTTTCAAACGCATTTTTTTTGAAAAAATATGCTTTAACAAATAAAAAAACTAAACAGTAAAGTTAGCCTATTTTTTTTTCGTCCAAAAGTTTTCATTACCTGTTTTTGTGTATTGGGGATATATATATATATATATATATATATATATATATATATATATATATCTAAATTACACCTACAAGTGCACTGATTGGCTGATTGGAGGCTTGTTGTGTTTAAATGTAAGAAATGTTCTGTATTACTTAGCAGGGCAATAATGGAACTTCCGCTTTTCCGAATCCCCCCCCCCTCTTTTGTCACATTTGGTACCTTTCAGGGGGAAGGGGGGCAGATACCTGCGTAATCCCAGGTATTTGCTCCCTCTTCCGGGCATAGATCACTGCGGTGACTGTGGTGACCTACACCACATCTGGTGCTTAATCCGCCCCCAGCTTTCTTCTGGGAGACGCACAGGTCCCAGAAGACAGCAGGGACCAGTGGGATTGGTCTTGCGCATGCACAGTAGCGAACCAGGAAGTGAAGCCACAAGGCTTCACTTCCTGATTCCCTTACCGAAGATGGTGGCCAAAGCACCCGAGGAAGAGATCGGCTTCGGGTGCCAGCATTGTGGCCACCCACGACAGGTAAGTGTCCATATATTAAAAGTCAACAGCTGCAGTATTTGTAGCTGCTGACTTGTATTTATTTTTTCCGCAGAACTCCGCTGCCTAAACACTGGACCATCATTCTAGCAGCGCTATTTAGCTGCTAGCGGGGTGCTTATATCCCAGCTAGCGGCTGATTAAGGGGGTTAAATGCTCCCATGTAGCACCACTGCAGAAGCGCTTTGCAGGTGTTCATCTCAATGAGCAGGAGTGGTGGAGGAGCCGCTCCAAAGATGCTGCTTGCAGGACTTTTCTTTAATGTCCTGCCAGCGCACCGCCTCAATGTGAAAGCACTCAGGCTTTCAGACTGAGACTGCAGGGGAGCAGTTTTGCAGGCACTTTACAGGTGCTATTTTTAGCCCCAAAGTGCCTTAAAAAGCCCCAGTGTGAAAGGGGTCCAACTGTTAGATTTTATGAGATGAAGGGGGGGGGGGGGGGGGGGGGAAACGACTTAACATATCGGCCCAAAAAAAAAACGGCATCATAAATCGGCTATTGGCCGCCGCGATTTCTGAATATCGGCCAGAGAAAAACCCATATCGGTCGACCTCTAGTACCACCGGTCCTCTTGTATGGGGCCTGGGCCAGCAGGGGGGCCAAGCAGAGGTGTATTTAGGTTTTGTGCTGCCCTAGGCCTGACTAAACTCGTGCACCCCCTAATTTAAATATGACCCACCCTTCCTGTCACGGCCACACCCTGTGTTTAAGACCCGCCCTGAAATTTTCGAGTGAGGACACTAGTTCTGAGGGCCTGGGAGGGGGGGCAATGGATTCCCTTAATTTACTTAGATTTCCTCTTACTTCCTGGTTGCCCATAGAGCAGGAAGTGAAGGGAAATCTTCGCAATGGGACAGGGATGGTAAAATTGTTGCCTATAGTTCTACTTTAAGTAGATGGTGCAGCAGAAACATATAGCACAGTGAGGAAGGTTTGTGGTCCAGGATGACAAAACAGTCAAAATTGGAATCCCCCCCCACACAGTTGCGGAATGCCGGCCGCCCGCATACTAGAAGCAGCGCGGCCGCTTTATGGGGGCGCTAGACTCATTTTCCTAACAGTGTAGTGCAAGCCGGCGAGGACTCTTTTCGTGCTGCCCCCCCTGCAAAGTGCTGCCCTAGGCCTGAGCCTTGTTGGCCTAGGCCAGGATACAGCACTGGGGCCAAGGCAGCTGGGTGAATCAGATGAGGGCAGGGAGGGGGTTTAGCCTGGATGTAACAGATCCCTTGTATTTGAATCAAAAAGGGCTGGCAACTCGGATGCTCTTGAATTCAGCCAACACCAGGATGCCATTGGATGAATGAACCATAAA
Organism: Rana kukunoris; assembly: GCA_029574335.1. Lineage (NCBI taxonomy): Eukaryota > Metazoa > Chordata > Amphibia > Anura > Ranidae > Rana > Rana kukunoris. Next base: position 419,815,080 of record CM056052.1, on the reverse strand, counting down.
ATGCTGCTCTGTCTCGAAGAAGACTCTTAAGCTGGGTTTACATCTTTCCCCTTCCACTGTCATATATTTTTTCCTTGCGTTTTGTTTATGCTCTTGAACGCATGTTGTTGGTGTGTAGTAGTGTAGCACTTTCCTAGTGTAGTGTAGGCTGGTAGGTAAATTTACAGTAGTCGGCTCCTCTGCAGTTAGTGGATCAGGGGTTGATTATTCGGGTCTGCTCAGTTTCTCACAGGCTGCTGCTCTGATTTCTTCCCCTTGCCTTCTAGAGGATTCTAGAACAACAGTAGGAGGAAGAAAAGAGTGGCCAGCCTGAATATTTAAGAAATATTTATAAATATATATATTTATGAAACTCCAGCCAATCCCTGGGGAGGTGTGCCCATTAGGAGAGCCTTTTATAGTCTGAGGACTGAGGCAGCAGCATGCAGGGTTCCTAGGTCCAGTCCTGCTGTAGGCGACCCTTGTGCTGCGGCCCGGCCCCGGGGCAGAAGTTTAAAAGGAGCCATAAGGAAGACACAGAGGTCCCAGCTAGGCTTAGCTGGGGGGCCTATTCGTAAGCTTAAAGAGGAGCTCCAGTCGTTTTTGCATTTATTAAAATTCAGCAGCTGACTTTTAAATGAACACGCACTCACCTGTCCCAGAATCCAGAGATGTGCTCACCCGAGCCGTCCCTTCCCACGGGCTTCTCTCCCTGGCATTGGTAATTTAATTGTGGGCACCTGACTGCAGGGGTGGCTGGTGTTATTTTCTTTTGGGGGTGCAGCAAACAACCAGCACCCCCCGGTCGGTCAGTGGCAACCCCCCCACCCCCGGTAGGATGGTCGGGACATCAAAGCCCTGTACTTATCCTATCTAGGAAATGTGTCCAGGGGGGTGGCAGATTTCTTCCTTCCTCCTCCTACTTGGTGTCCAATAGGATTGCCTGTCCTCTCAGCCAATCAGGAAATGAGTATCAGACCCACGCTTCCTGATTGGCGTAGAGGCGATTCAGTATTACAATATTCATTTGCTATTCTAACACACCTGGGTGGGCTGCGAGCACAATGCTCTGTGTCCAGAGCCCACCCTATTTTGAAGCCTATGGCTCTAATCAGGTGTTTAAAAAAAACTGCTGCTGTAATTCATGTTTCCGGGGTCTTAAAAGGGGCCCGGCGCATGGATAGGGGGTGGGGATGCAAAGGGTTGGCGGCGCCCGTGTGCCCTTTACCACTTCCCGCCCGCTCAATAGTCAATTGACGTCCGGGAAGTGGTTCTGAAATCTTGACTGGACGTCTATCTATCTGACAGACGCGAGTAGAGGAGAGCCGATCGGCGGCTCTCCTGACAGGGGGAGTCCGCGCTGATTGTTTATCAAGGATTCCTACACTGGACCACCAGGGAAGGGGGCAATAATAATAAAAAAAATCAGAATAGATGCCAATCAGTGCCCACAAATGGGCTCTGACTGGCAACAAGGGCACTGACTGGCACAATATGGGATCAACAAGTGATGCCTAGCAATGCCATTAGTGCCACCCCTCAGTGTCCATCAGTGCCACCCCTCAGTGGCCATCAGTACCACCCCTCAGTGCCCAGTGCCCACCTATTGATGCTGCCTATGAGTGCCCATCATTGCTGCCTATGAGTGCCCATCAGTGCCGCATACCAGCGCCGCCTATCAGTGCCGCCTATCAGTAGGGGTGCAACGGATCAAAAAACTCACGGATCGGATCGGGAGTCACGGATCGGATCATTTTCGGATCAGCAAAAAAAAAAAAAATATCTCCGCCACTGTGATATCTACATCTCTCTCCCCCTAGTACAGGCAGACAGTGACCCCCCCTAGTACAGGCACAGTGACCCCCCCTAGTACAGGCACAGTGACCCCCCCTAGTAGGCAGGCACAGGCACAGTAACCCCCCCTAGTACAGGCACAGTAACCCCCCCCAAGTACAGGCACAGTGACCCCCCCCTAGTACAGGCACAGTGACCCCCCTAGTACAGGCACAGTGACCCCCCCTAGTACAGGCACAGTGACCCCCCCCTAGTACAGGCACAGTGACCCCCCCCCCTAGTACAGGCACAGTGACCCCCCCGTAGTACAGCACAGTCACCCCCCCCCCGTAGTACAGCACAGTCACCCCCCGTAGTACAGCACAGTCACCCCCCGTAGTACAGCACAGTCACCCCTGTAGTACTTGCAGTGACCCAGTTAGTGGCGTGTGTGCGCCTCGAGCGCGGGCTCCTCCTCTGTGGGTGTAAACAGAGGAGGAGCCCGCGGTCGAGGCGCACACACGCCGCCGGGTGTACCAAGATGGCCGCGGCTCCGGAGCTAGGCCGAAGCCGCGGCCTTTCCTAATGCTATGCCCGCGGTGGTCCATTGCACCCCTACCTATCAGTGTCGCCTCATCGGTGCCACCTCATCGGTGCCCATCAGTGCCGCCATATCGGTGCCCGTAATCGAAGAAGAAAACTTACTTATTTACAAAAAAATTAACAGAAACCAATAAAAACGTTTCTGTTCAACATTTTCAGTCTTTTCTTAGTTGTTGCACAAAAAATAGAAATCGCAGAGGTGATCAAATACCATCAAAAGAAAGCTTTATTTGTGGGAACAAAATGATAAAAAAAGGTTTGGGTACAGCGTAGCATGACCGCGCAATTGTCATTCAAAGTGTGACAGCGCTGAAAGCTGAAAATTGGCTAGGGAAGGTGTGTAAGTGCCCCCCGGTATGGAAGTGGTTAATGGAAAGGCCGCCTCTGCCTGACTATGACAGCTTGCGACTCACTTCAGGGACCTGTGATGTGTCCCAGAAGACGGCAGGGAGGGAGCAGGAAAGGGAAACTTCCGCTTGGACCACCTAGACCGTGGTACCTGTCATAACTAGGTGTGCACAGAGGAATGCGCCATATTTGGCCCTTTTCATGCTCTCCATGTAGCGTAGAAATCAAACTGCTTTGCAGACAATTTTTTGCAGACAGAGATGATGAAACTCAGTGAAAATGTGAAAGTCGGCAAGAAGCTTCTTGTGTAACGTAGGAAGAGGAGAGAGGAGACAAGGAAATATCTGTCCCTCCTTCCCCAATGAGCCGCTCCATGTAGTCGTAGATAAGTCCCTGATTTATCCATTGAAATCTATTACTTGCCCTGAACACCACCGACACGTACAAGTCCCCATCTCCACTCCAGCCTGGGATGCAGAAGGGAAGAAAATACTTCCTTCCTGGTGAGGAAATGAATGGGGAGACAGATAGGAACACACATATCCCCCAATACCTTCAGCTGGGTTAACCCTTACTGTCCTGAACGAGTGATACACCCCCACTCTAGTGTGTCTAATATGTAAATGTGTGATTGTCAGCTCCATCTAGTGGCCATAATGCAGTATTTTTCTAATTTAGGTATTTAACCACTTAAGCCCCGAGCCTGTTTTTCAGATTTCGTGTTTACGAGACTAAAACATTTTTTTTGCTAGAAAATTACTTAAAACCCCCAAACATTATATATATATTTTTTTTTCTTCTAACACCCTAGAGAATAAAATGGCAGTCATTGCAATACTTTTTGTTACACCGTATTTGCGCAGCGGTCTTACAAGTGCACTTTTTTTGGAAAAAATTCACTTTTTTGAATTTAAAAAATAAGACAACAATAAATTTGGCCCAAGTTTTTTACATATTGTGAAAGATAATGTTACGCCGAGTAAAGTGATACCCAACATGTCACGCTTCAAAATTGCGCCCGCTCGTGGCATGGTGTCAAACTTTTACCCTTAAAAATCTCAATAGGCGACGTTTAAAAAATTCTATGGGTTGCCTTTTTTAAGATACAAAGGATGTCTAGGGCTAGAATTATTGCTCTCGCTCTAACGATCGGGGCGATACCTCACTTGTGTGGTTTGAATGCCATTTTCATATGCGGGCGCTACTTGCGTATGCATTCGCTTCTGCGCGCGAGCTCGTTGGGACACTATATTACAATTTTGTTTATATTGTTCACTTTATTGATTTGAATTTCACATGTTGTTGTGTTACAATTTTTGCCATTACATCCTTTGTGTCACAATATATGGTTACACCCCATTAGGTGGATACAGCCATTGCTTTTTGGCTCACCCGTAGCGTTACATTACCATCCACATTTGTCTGAGTTTTGTCACATTCCTGTGTAGCTGCTTCATTCCCGTTCAGGGTTCATTCTTTGTAATGTAATGTCCACATTTCTAGTTAAGTGGAATGTTTCATTACAGGATTTATTTGTATATCCTGTTCTTGGGGTGAAGCTAGAAGACCCCTGATGTCTCCATTGAGAGGACATTGTTGTCACTACTGTCACATCAGGTGCTTGTCAGTACATACATATATACATGGTTAGGACACATGTTAATACATATACACCTATTACTAGGGGTGCAACGGATCGTCATTGATCCGTGATCCGAATGGGTCAACATCCGCAGATCGGCACACCACGCGATCCGCAGATTGAGCCCATAGGAAAGGCTTCGGAGCGGTGGCCATCTTGTTACACCCAGCGGTGGCCTAGGTGAGCTCCCCAGAGCTGCGCGCTGACAGGGGAGATGTGGACATTGCAGTGGTAGTGGGGGAGATGTGGGCATTACAGTGGGGGAGATGGAAATGTGGACATTACAGTGGGGGAGATGGACATGTGGGCATTACAGTGGAGGAGATGGACATGTGGGCATTACAGTGGATGAGATGGACATGTGGGCATTACAGTGGATGAGATGGACATGTAGGCATTACAGTGGGGAAGATGGACATGTGGGCATTACAGTGGGGGAGATGAACATGTGGACATTACAGTGGGGGAGATGGACATGTGGGCATTAGAGTGGGGGAGATATGATGTGGACATTACAGTGGGGAGATGTGGACATTACAGTGGTGGAGATGGACATGTGGACATTACAGTGGTGGAGATGAACATGTGGACATTTCAGTGGGGGAGATGGACATGTGGGCATTACAGTGGGGAGATGAGATGTGGACGTTACAGTGGGGGATATGTGGACATTACAGTGGGGGGAGATGTGGACATTACAGTGGAGGAGATGGACATGTGGGCATTACAGTGGGAGAGATGGACATGTGGACATTACATTGGGGGAGATGGAGATGTGGACATTACAGTGGGGGAGATGGACATGTGGACATTACAGTGGGGGAGATGGACATGTGGACATTACAGTGGGGGGGAGATGTGGACATTACAGTGGGGGAGATGTGGACATTACAGTGGGGTGAGATGTGGACATTACAGTGGGGGAGATGGACATGTGGACATTACAGTGGGGGGAGATGTGGACATTACAGTGGGGGGAGATGTGGACATTACAGTGGAGGGAGATGTAGACATTACAGTGGGGGGAGATGTGGACATTACAGTGGGGAGATGGACATGTTGGCATTACAGTGTTAGAGATGGACATGTGGACATTACAGTGGGAGAGATGGACATGTGGACATTACAGTGGGAGAGATGGACATGTGGACATTACAGTGGGGGAGATGGACATGTGGACATTACAGTGGGGGAGATGGACATGTGGACATTACAGTGGGGGAGATGGACATGTGGACATTACAGTGGGGGGGAGATGTGGACATTACAGTGGGGGAGATGTGGACATTACAGTGGGGTGAGATGTGGACATTACAGTGGGGGAGATGGACATGTGGACATTACAGTGGGGGGGAGACGTGGACATTACAGTGGAGGGAGATGTGGACATTACAGTGGGGGGAGATGTGGACATTACAGTGGGGGAGATGTGGACATTACAGTGGGGAGATGTGGACATTACAGTGGGAGAGATGGACATGTGGGCATTACAGTGGCGGAAATAAGATGTGGACATTACAGTGGGGAGATGTGGACATTACAGTGGTGGAGATGGACATGTGGACATTACAGTGGTGGAGATGAACATGTGGACATTTCAGTGGGGGAGATGGACATGTGGGCATTACAGTGGGGAGATGAGATGTGGACGTTACAGTGGGGGATATGTGGACATTACAGTGGGGGGAGATGTGGACATTACAGTGGAGGAGATGGACATGTGGGCATTACAGTGGGAGAGATGGACATGTGGACATTACATTGGGGGAGATGGAGATGTGGACATTACAGTGGGGGAGATGAGATGTGGACATTACAGTGGGGGGAGATGTGGACATTACAATGGGGGGAGATGTGGACATTACAGTGGGGGAGATGTGGACATTACAACGGGGGAGATGTGGACATTACAGTGGGGGAGATGTGGACATTACAGTGGGGGAGATGTGGACATTACAGTGGGGGAGATGTGGACATTACAGTGGGGAGATGTGGACATTACAGTGGGGGAGATGGACAACATGTGGATATTACAGTGACGGAGATGAGATGTGGACATTACAGTGGGGACTATATATGGTGGTGATCCGAAAAAATTTCCGATCCGTGACTCTGATCTGAGGAACGATCCGAACCGTGAGTTTTTTTGATCTATTACACATCCCTACACACACAGCAGAAGAGGAAGAAGTAGCCATAGAGCCCCTTCCAGCCTTACAAATGTGGCCTGTGCATCCAAGTGGTAATGACCCCCTCTCATGAAAGGATTAAATAAAAGAGGAAAAAATTCAAATGTAAATATACCAAATTTGTATTGTGTGTTTTATGAAAGTATAATTATGGACCTATACACATTTGTTTAATTTTCCAACTATAAATACTCTGAATAAACCAAGAGTCCTTTAGTAAAATCAATTGGCCAGAAGTGATAATCTAGTGATCCTCTCGCCCAATCACTGACACACTTTTGACCAAGAGATTCCAAGCCTGCCCACCACGGCAAGGTAGACTCTTCTAGGGCAGGAACTACACTAACTACACTAAGCTACCCTGGATGCTTGTCATCCTTCCAATGGCCTCATCCTATAATCTGTGTGTGCGATCTACTCTCTCCTAATTTGGTTGTGTGTGTGTGTACATCTATCTAAAGCATGACAGAAGGAGGCAGAAACATACAGAGAAAATGCCATGAAAAATACTTTTCAAGGACATTAACTAAAATGTTTATATTATCTATAAAATATATCCATATATTTTTATAAACAAGACCAAAAAACATGCAAACTATCTTATCTTATCACTATCTTATCTATGGTTACAAAATATTAATTTTTTTTTATTTTTTTTATTTTTTTCAAACAGACAGAAGTGAGGGGAAAGGGAGAGGTTCAGGACTTAATAGAGGACGTGACAAGGAATCAGAGACACACAGTATGAAACAATTTCATGACAAATAATTCACAAGTACATTGACTATAATATCTATCTTATCTATAAAATCTATAGAAGAACAAAAAACATACATACTATCATATCACTATCTTATTTATCTAATTTGTTTTTGTATTTTTTTTATCATACAGAAGTGAGGGGAAAGGGAGAGGTTCGGGAGTTAATAGAGGATGTGACAAGGAATTAGAGACACACAGATAAGATATTATTTAATTAAAAATAAATTACAGAGAAATTGTGGATCTGTATGGATTATTTAAAAAATTATATATTATTTAGTGTCACAAAAAGAAAGGCCCCCTCCTCCCCTAATAGCCGGCCAATCACGCTCCTTTGTTAGATGGTAAAGAATTATTGCTAAACGCTGGTATTATGCAGGATGTTATAGTACAAGGAAGCAGACAAACAAAGTAAGAAATTAATTAATGAAAAATAGATGGCAGGGCCATTTCCTAGCGGATGTGTATTGATTTTTACTGGAAAATAAGGATATTGTTTAGCGTTGCAAAAAAAAAAAAGATCCGAACGTCTCCTCCCTTTATAGCCGGCCAATCACGCTCCTTCTTTGTAAAATGTTAATGAAGTGACACTAAACTCTGGTTTAAAAAATAAAAATATTTTATATGTTGTGTTTGTAGCTACATTTTGTAGTCAGGTCTGGAGTCACCTGAGAGGTGGAGGTCCAATCAGGATTTAGAGACTCCTTTCAGTGGTAATAGCCTGGAGTCACCTGAGAGGTGGAGGTCCAATCAGGATTTAGAGACTCCTTTCAGTGGTAATAGCCTGGAGTCACCTGAGAGGTGGAGGTCCAATCAGGATTTAGAGACTCCTTTCAGTGGTAATAGCCTGGAGTCACCTGAGAGGTAGAGGTCCAATCAGGATTTACAGACTCCTTTTAGTGGTAATAGCCGGGAGTCACCTGAGAGGTGGAGGTCCAATCAGGATGAACAGACACCTTTCCATTGGTAAGAGTCAGTTCACACTGGGGCGGCACGACTTTGGGAGCGACTCAGCAAGGCGTCCTGAAGACGAATGCAGAGGCGACTTGCAAAATGCCTTCTGTTTAGAAGTCAATGCAAATCGCCTAGAGTCGCCCCCGAAGTCGTACAAGAACCTTTTTCTAAGTCGGAGCGACTTGCGTCACTTCTTTTAGAAAGGTTCTATTAAATAGAATGGGACGCGACTGACGAGTCGCCCCAGTGTGAACCGGCTCTAATGGTCTAGAGTGCTCATCTGAGAGGTGATGGTTCAATCAGGATGTAGAGACTCCTTTCAGTGGTAATAGTCTGGAGTGCACACCTGAGAGGCAGGGCTGTCTTAATGAGAGGGCACACCTGGGCACTGCCCAGGGGCCCTAGCTGCATGGGGGGCCCCTGTAGATTCCACAAAGCAGTTGATCCTTAATTCCAGTAATTGGGGGCCCCATGATGGCACTGAGAGTGATAGACACACAGGGGAGGCAGTCTGCCCCCTACCTACTTGATGTCTGTTTACCTGCACTGTAATCATTGTAGGGGCCCCAGAGCATTACTGATGCTATTAAGACGGCCCTGCTGAGAGGTGGAGGTTCAATCAGGGTGCGACTCCTTTCAGTATTAATAGTCTGGAGTCACCTGAGAGGTTGTGGTCCAATCAGGATGAACAGACTCCTTTCCATTGGTAATGGTCTAGAGTGCTCATCTGAGAGGTCATGGTCCAATCAGGATTTAGAGACTCCTTTCAGTGGTAATAGCCTGGAGTGCACACCTGAGAGGTGGTGGTTCAATCAGGGTGCGACTCCTGGAAATGGTTTAGAGCACAGGTGTCAAACTGGCGGCCCTCCAGCTGTTGCAAACCGACAAGTCCCATGAGGCATTGCAAGGCTGACAGTAAAGCCCCATACACACTATCAGTTTTCCTGACGGTTTTCTCTTCAGGTTTACCAAAACCATCTAATATGAGGTCAAACCTCAAGAGTTTCAATTTGTATGCAATCAGGCAGGCCCTTGCGCTACATGGTTTTGGTAAACCTGATGAGAAAACCGTCAGGAAAACTGATAGTGTGTATGGGGCTTAAGAGCCGGTTTACACTGGGGCAGCACGATTTGCTGAGCGACTCGGCGACGCGAGCTGCCCACTACTTCAGAGGCGACTTGCAAAATAACTTCTGTATTGGAGTCAATGCAAGTCACCCCAAAGCCGTACAGGAACCTTTTTCTAAGTCGGAGTGACTTGAGTCACTATTAGAACGGTTCCATAGTACAGAGCGGAGCGCGACTTGTCAGGCATGAAGGGACTTGTAGTTTTGCAACAGCTGGAGGGCCGCAAGTTTGACACCCCTGGTCTAAAGGTTTTTTTTTCTAAACATTATCTACTATCAGCAGACAATAGTAATGGAAATATACATTACCCCATGATGTTATCGAGGTATCGGAAAGAGTATGGTGTTAAAGAATGTACAAGAACATTGCGTAGGGTTCTCCATTCTCATTGAGACCGAGGACAATGTCAATGTTTGGAAGGTCTTCTTCTTCTTGTGGTTCAGCAGATGCCCGGCACACAGGGCAAGAAGGATTTAGCTGGACCCATCTGGAAATACAGTCATAATGAAAAGCATGAGAACAATGTAGTGCTATGAAGTCCTCTGCATACTCGCCGAGGCAGATGGAACAGGTAGGCTGTTCCGCTGCCGGTGGTGGTGGCGGTGGTGGTGGTGGTGGGGGCGGTGGTATTGGGGGCGGTGGCGGTGGCGGTGCAGCATTTCTGTTTGCTGCCTCCTCCCTTCTCCTCCGCAGTTGCCCCCGCGTCCTGTGGGCAATTGGATCCTCTCCTCCCTCCTGGCGTCTCCGATGTCGTGAAGCTCGGGGCATGGTGGAGGTGTATGTGAAAGGCACAAAGAAAACCTAAAAAAATATATATATATATTTTTAATAATAATAATAATAATATGTACAATAATAGTACAATAGAAATATATTTGAATAAAAAAACGCTAATAATCGCAGGATTGACAAAGTGACTCGGTCAGCTCACGGTGCAGGAATGTTTTGAAACAACTGCAGTCCGGTTTGAACCGATTTGCGTCTCACTTTGACATCACAGCTGCTACTTTTTCAGGCCTGGAATCTGTGACTGGGAATTCCCTCGGTTATGTAACACTGTATCCAAATACATTTTATAGATTTGACATATAATTAACCACTTAAAGACCAGAAGGTAGCGCCCCCTTAATGACCAGGCCATTTTTTTTCGATACGTCACTGCATCGCTTTACCTGACAATTGCGCAGTCGTGAGACGCCATACCCAAACAAAACGTATGCCCTTTTTTTCCCCACAAATAGAGTTTTCTTTTGGTGGTATTTGATCACCTCTGTGCTTTAAATTTTTTACGCTGTGAACAAAAAAATACGATATTTTTTACTTTTTGCTAGAAAAAATATCCCCCCCAAAAAAAAAATAAAAAAAAAATGTCCTCAGTTTAGGCTGTATTCTTCTACATGTTTTTGGTAAAAAATAATAATAATAATAAAAAAAATGTGTATATTGATTGGTTTGCGCAAAAGTTATAGCGTCTGCAAAATAGGGGATAGATTGATGGCATTTTTATTATTATAATTTTTTATAATAATGCGATTTTTAGCGGGACTGCAACATTGCGGCAGACAGATCCGACACCTTTTTGGGACCATTTATATTTATACAGCGATAAGCACGCCCCCCAGTGGCCGGAGGAGCCGAGGACGTCAATAGATGTCCTCCCGGTATTGTAGAGCCACCCTGTGGCCATCAATGTACAATGCCGGGACTCCAAGTGGATAAAGGGGTGCATGTGAGGAGTGGACCTAAAATACCGGCAACCACATCATCTATGGAGGATACAAAATATCCCTCACAATGAGTTTTCTTGTTGTCACCAGTACCAGTCTATAGATTCTTCTCATCTAAAGGGAACCTGTGATGATGAAGAAATATGGAAGCTAAAATTGCTTTACTCATCATCCTCTAAAAGTGTAGAGCTGGAGGCTGTCATCCTGATCCAGTCATCCTAATACTTAGGCAGTCACCCTGATCCTGTCACCCTGATCCTTAGACTGTCATTCTGATCCTGTGATCCTTAGGCTGTCACCCTGATCCTGTCACCCTGATCCTTAGACTGTCATCCTGATCCTGTCATCCTGATCCTTAGGCTGTCACCCTGATCCTGTCATTTTGATCCTTAGGCTGTCATCCTGATCCTGTCATCCTGATCCAGTCACCCTGATCCTTAGACTGTCATTCTGATCCTGTCATCCTGATCCTTAGGCTGTCACCCTTGATCCTGTCATCCTGATCCTTAGGCTGTCACTCTGATCCTGTCATTTTGATCCTTAGACTGTCATTCTGATCCTGTCATCCTGATTCTTAGGCTGTCACCCTGATCCTGTCACCTTGATCCTTAGACTGTCATTCTGATCCTGTCATCCTGATCCTGTCATCCTGATCCTGTCATCCTGATCCTTAGGCTGTCATCCTGATCCTTAGGCTGTCATCCTGATCCATAGGCTGTCACCCTGATCCATAGGCTGTCACCCTGATCCAGTCACCCTAATCCTTATGCCCCGTACACACGATCACTTTTTGTGATGAAAAAAAATGACATTTTTAAAAATGTCATTTAAAATGATTGTGTGTGGGCAAAATGTCATTTTATGTCTTCTGAAAAATGACCAAAAAAAAATTCGAACATGCTCGAATTTTTTATGTCATTTTTTAAAATGTCATTTTTTGTGTCATAAAAAATGATCGTGTGTGGGCAAAACTACGTAAAAAATGACGTTTTAAACCCGCACATGCCCAGAAGCAAGTTAGGAGACGGGAGGTAAAACTACCATTCATAATGGAGTAAGCACATTCATCACGCTGTAACAGACAAAAAAGCAGGAATCTTCTTTTACTAACAAGTAACCAGCTAAAAGCAGCCTCAAGGCAAATAGAACTTCCCCTTTAGAGTGCCGTCACTTTGTTCATCATTTTCCAAAAATGATGGTGTGTACGCAACGTCATTTTTTAAAATGAAGTTTGAAAAATTTCATTTTTTTTCATGAAGGAAAATGACATTTTTTTTCATCACAAAAAGTGATCGTGTGTACGGGGCATTAGGCTACCATACTGAACCTGTCATATTGCTCCTGCAGCTGACATTCTTCTTATTAGGTTGCTACTTCCATCTGGTCACCAGTCATCTCTATGCTTCCTATACGGCGCAGGGCGATCTTTTCTCCGGGCCCCCGATGGGACGGGAGAGCCCGGAGAAGCACCGGATGGCTATATGAAGGATCAAGCGGTGGAACCTCCCCTATGATCATTCTTATGGTGCGCAGGATCGCGCCGGAACACAATGATATCTGTATGATGCCTCTAGCTGCAGGCATCATTCAGATATCACTGCACAAAGTCCAGGACGTCATATGTCTATGGGCGGTATTGAAGTGGTTAAGTAAAGCTGTGTGACCATTGAATGGAGCACAATACCATAAAGATGCGTTTTGCCAGAGGAGCGATCGCACGCTGATTGGACACAGAAGATGCCATTCAGCGGGTCCAGCAGACAAAGTCTGACGGCCACCTGCGATCATATTTGTGAGTGGCAGAACGGCGGTCTGCTTATGTAAACAAGGCAGATAGCCATTCTGACAGGGTAGAAGATGGAGTTCATGTAGCAGGAACACAGATCTCTGGCTTCACCAAGTCACAGCAGCCCCCACACTGTTAACCACCCCCCCCCCTACGTAAACATTTAACCCTTTAATCGCCCATCATGTTAACTCCTGCCAGTGTCATTAGTACAGTGACAGTGCATACTTTTAGCACTGATCCCTGTATTAGTGTCACTGGTCCCCAAAAAAAGTGTCGGTTGCGTGTCCTTTTTGTTCGCCGCAATGTCGCAGTCCCGCTAAAAAACGCTGATCACCACCAGTACTAGTAAAAATAAATAAAAAACAATGCCATAAAAATATCCAAAAGTTTGTAGACGCTAGAACTTGTGTGCAAACCAATCAATACACGCTCATTGACATTTTTTTACCAAAAATATGTAGCTGAATACATATTGGACTAAATTGATGAAGACATTCGATTTTTTTTTCAATTTTTTATTGGATATGTATTATAGCAGAAAGTTAAAAAATATTGTTTATTCTTTCAAATTGTCTTTATTTATTTTTTTGTTTATAGCGCAAAAAATAAAAACTACAGATGTGATCAAATACCACCAAAAAAAAGCTCTGTGTGTGGGGAAAAATAAACATCAATTTTATTTGGGTACAGCGTAGCACGACCGCGCAATTGTCAGTTAAAGTAACGCAGCGCTGTATCGCAAAAAAATGGCCTGGTCATTAAGGGGGTAAAACCCTCCGTGGCCTAAGTGGTTAAGGTTTGACTAAACGCAAAACATTTTTTGGGCATTGAGTGTAGAGGGATTGTCAAGTTTTATTGCTGTCCGTGTCCCTGTTGGGGAGATTCACCCCCTTTTTGTCCTGTTTACCATTATCATTGAAAGTAGAAAAAAAAAAAGCCAAATTTTGGGTTATCCCCAGAAAAGTAATAGAGGGGAAATCTTTAAATAGGGACACTGGGGGGTCTACAAGGAATTCCTTAAGTAAAACCTACAGTTCTACCCAGGGTCGCCATCAGGGGGGTACAGGCAATACACCTGTAAGGGTCCTGGAGGTCCCCAGGGGCCCGGATGGCATCCCCCCTTTTAAAAAAAAATAATTATATATTTTTTTATATATATTTTTTGTTTTTATTAAAGGGCCCAGAGGTCCCCATGAGGCCCAGATGACAACCCACTTTTTTAATATTTTTTTATATATATTTTTAATTTTTATTAAAGGGCCCAGGGGTCCCCCAGGGCCCTGGATGGCAACCCCCTTTTTATATAAAATGTTTACTCTCGGTTAATATATAAGAAGATAAGTTAAGTTTAAATTAAGCGAAGACAATCTATTGTCTGCTGTTATTTATTTATTTATTTTATGATTTTTGTCCTTCCTTTTTCTGTATAAAAGAAAAATCCAAAATAAATACATTTTTATTTTAAGGGGTCCAGAGGTCCCTAGGGCCCCGGATGGCATCCCCTCTTTTTTTTATAAACAATTTTTTTTTAATTTTTTTGTTATTTGTTTTTATTAAAGGGCCCAGAGGTCCCCAAGGCCCCGGATGGATTCACCCCCCTTTTTTTATATATATTTTTTATTTCTTTTTTTTTTGTAAGGGGCCCAGAGGTCCCCAGGGCAGCCCCTGCTTCTCAATTTGCAGAAGCTCCCCGCTTCTCAATCTGAGTCGGCAGCACCCCTCCCCTGGTTCTTAGCTCCAGGGGGCCCATGCCTGAATCTGTGTAAGGGGTCCCAAATCCTGATGGCAGCCCTGGTTCTACCTTAACCACTTAAGCCCCGGACCAATATGCTGCTAAATGCCCAAAGGCGTTTTTACAATTCGGCACTCCGTTGCTTTAACAGACAATTGCGCGGTCGTGCGACGTGGCTCCCAAACAAAATTGGCGTCCCTTTTTCCCCACAAATAGAGCTTTCTTTTGGTGGTATTTGATCACCTCTGCGCTTTTTATTTGTTGCGCTATAAACAAAAATAAAGCAACAATTTAGAAAAAAATGCAATATTTTTTACTTTTTGCTATAATAAATATCCCCCATAAACATATATACATTTTTTTTTCCTCAGTTTAGGCCGATACATATTCTTCTACCTATTTTTGGTAAAAAAAATCGCAATAAGTGTTTATCGATTGGTTTGCGCAAAATTTATAGCGTTTACAAAATAGGGGATAGTTTTATTGCTATTTTATTATTATTTTATTTTTTTACTACTAATGGCGCCGATCAGCGATTTTTTTCGTGACTGCGACATTATGGCGGACACTTCGGACAATTTTGACACATTTTTGGGACCATTGCAATTTTCACAGCAAAAAATGCATTTAAATTGCATTGTTTATTGTGAAAATGACAGTTGCAGTTTGGGAGTTAACCACAGGGGGCGCTGTAGGATTTAGGGTTCACCTAGTTTGTGTTTACAACTGTAGGGGGGTGTGGCTGTAGGTCTGACGTCATCGATCGAGTCTCCCTATAAAAGGGATCACTCGATCGATGCAGCCGCCACAGTGAAGCACGAGGAAGCGGTGGAAGCGGGCGGCTAGAAACGAATAGCCGCGCCCTCATCCCGGATCGCTCCCCGTGGGTTTCCGACCGCCGCATGTAGCGGGGGGTCCCGATCGGACCCCCGACCCATGCAAAGGCAGGGACGTATCTATACGCCCATCTGCCTTAACGTGCCCTTCTGTGGACGTATATGTACATGCGGCGGTCGGGAAGTGGTTAAAGCTGAATTATCACCTCTGGCTGCAGTCACCTTTTAATGCAGAGCCGTCCCCCAGTTCTCTCCTTCACCACAAGATGTCCTCAGTCTTCAGAGTTGAATGACACCCTGAGACTGTGAAGGGTGTCATGAGCCCCCTGAGCCCTACACCCAGTGTATTGATGCAGAGTGCGGCTTTGTAGTCACCACATTATCTCCACTCCCTCCATCATCCATGACTGTCCATCACTAGGAGGAGATCGAAGAGAAACCAGCATGTCATGTGCCGGCCAGTACACATCAAAAAAAAGAAGCAAGCAAGGCTGCAGTGGACTCAGTTGAGGGAGTAGGCCTGTCAAGAGAAGCTGTCACTCTTTTCTGAATGGGCAAAGTGACAGATTCTCTTTGACCGGTTCCCAACCGTCTCATGCAGATATACTGCGGCAGAATGGCTGTCCTGGGCGAAACCCCGTATGGGTATGTCCTTATATTTCTCGGCCACCAGAGGGCGAACGTGTCCACTGCACGGCGGGGAAACAGATGCGCATTGGGCGCTTGTCAGGATCGCCACTGGCCACGCACGATCGCCAGCACAGGGATTTGTGTGTTTACGCCATCAGGGAAGAGGAAACATATTGTTTGTTCCTACTAAGTAGGAAAAACAATGTCACTCCCCTCCCCACACAATTAGAACACACTGAGGGAACACATTTAACCCCTTTATTGCCCCCTAGTGTTAACCCCTTCCATACCAGTGACATTTACACAGTAATAAGTACATTTTTATAGTACTGATCGCTGTATAAGTGTCAATGGTCCCAAAAAAGTGTCAAAAGTGTCGGATCTGTCCGTCGCAATACTGCTAAAAATCGCAGATCACGGGCATTACTAGTAAAAAATAATAATAAAAATGCCATTAATCTTTAGCCCTGTACACACGATCGGTTTGTCTGACCGATGGACTGTTTTCATCGGACAAACCGATCGTGTGTGGGTCCCATTGGTTTGTTTTCCATCGGTGAAAAAAAAAATAGAACATGTTTTAAATTTTTTCCTATGGATAAAAAAACAAAACAATCGTCTGTGGGGAAGTCCATCGGTCAAAAATCCACGCATGCTCAGAATCAAGTTGACGCATGCTCGGAAGCATTGAACTTCATTTTTCTCAGCACGTCATAATGTTTTACGTTTGCCGTTTTTCGGCACTGTCAAGTTTTTTGACTGATGGTGTGTTGGCAAGGCTGATGAAAGTCAGCTTCATCGGAAATCCGATGAAAAAAAACATTTTTCATCAGATATCCGATCGTGTGTACAGGGCTTTTCCCATAGTTTGTAGACGCTATAACTTTTCAAGTTCAATATTCACTTATTGCATTTTTTTTTTTTTTTTAACTAAAAATACGTAGAAGAATATATATTTGCCTAACCCGATGAATAAAAAAATAAATAAAAAAATTGGGGATATTTATTATGGCAAAATGTAAAAATGCAATGACCGCCATTTTATTTTTAGAATAAAAAAAAAATATATATATATATATATAGCAAAACAGTGTATTTACAAGGCCTATAATACACTCCTCAGCGCCCAACAGACAAAAACTTTAAAAAAAGGAAAAATAAAAATAAAATTGTATATGAAACACACTAGATATCTCCAAATTGACATATATAGGTGTATATAAACAGCAGCTGTTAAAATGGTGTATCATAAATAACAAAATAGCATTCAAAGTCCAAAATAAAACATTTAAGAGAAAAATGCAAAACAGCGCTAAGTATGGATATAAGTGTCCAACTCCACCGTAAAGTAGGCAAAAATGGATGGGAAATCTTGATATAGTCAGAGTCTGTGTGTTTATCCCAAAAAATAGTGACAGATACAGAAGGAGGAAGCGTGCACCAGCCTGCCCACTCTTAATCCACCACGTGTAAGAATCAAAGTCCCCGCAGGGGTTCAAACTCACCAAACAGACAATAATATCAGGCACTTCATATATAATCGGTCACTGATCGAATTTCCATCCACTGGGGATCACTTGCATGGAGTTAACCTCATAAAGGTGGGATATTGAAACAAACAGAGGAAACAAATATAGTGTAACTCAATTTATTAAAAAGCCCCTTTCCAGCAAATATCCCAAACAAGTCCTACGTACAAGAAAAACATTAACAATGGACAATGTATGTATCACATCACCAGTCAGGCGTCCTCAACGCGATCACCGAAAGGTTTCCCAGCAGAGCAACTCTTCCTGGTTCCTGCAGTGTGGCGTGGATAACATAACATACCAGGCGTAGCATGCAGCTATCACTCTGACTAGTTTCGTCAGTAAATGACTTCAACGGAGAGTGTAGCTGCACATGCGGCGCCATGAACTTAATAGTACACCTCCACTAATCTCAGCCAATCAGAGCCTATAGTTTGCAGACATTCGGCAGCCAATCGAAATTCCCGTATCGAAAACAAAAATTCGACGGCCAATCGGAAATGTCGTATCGAAATTTTACGGCGGCGCGTCAGATACAACGTAGACACGCCGTATGGCGTCATGAGCGTAGTCACGCACGTCCAGTAACGACGGCCAATCAAAACTTATTGTTTGCAAACATTCGGCAGCCAATCGAAATTCCGTATGTGATCCAATCAACAACAGATATTCGACGGCCAATCGAAATTGTCTTATCATGATTTTTCGACAACAGATCAGGAGGAATGCAAGCACGGGGGCGTTCCTAACGGTGCACGTCACGGTACTCAGTGCTTCCACTATATTAACTCCTGGGCTTCAATATGGCGAGTTTAGGGAGATTTCTATACACAAGAAAAAGCACAGCAAAAATGCGCTCTTTCTTATTAATAGACCGGACACTCTATCCTAGTCCACAAACAATACTAGACTGTCTCACAACTCATCCTTTTTGGATGAATGTGCATTTGTATAGTTGTAAAGGCTAAAACCCAATAACAAAACCATGAACAAAGCATATTAAAAATTAAGCAAACATAATTTACAAAAAATAGTTTAGACAAAACACGCCTAAAAACAATATTTAAAATTCCAGAATGTACAGTTTTGCAATATACATTATATCAAATATATTTGTATTAGACACCCCAATTACCAGGCATATTGGTGCCAATCATATATGCAAAACGTGCTTAAAAATTGCTTATTAAAAAAATGACCAATACTTTAAACATAATTCTTAAGGATCTGGTAATATCCTACTTAAAGCAATGATTCTTAATACAGATCTGAAACGTGCTATTAGTAGATACTTCCTCAATGTAGATGAATTCAAAATAAATGCACTCTTAAAGTCGCTAAAATAAATTCACTCTAAAAGTCGCTAATGAAGCAATTAATATCTAGATCTACGTTCAAGCCTCTAGGGGCTAAAGTATCTACAGAAAAAATCCACTGGGTTTCTCTTTTAGAGAGATCACGTACCAAATTAGAACCCCTCCATGTTGGTTTAAGGTGGTCAATACCCCAGAATTTTAAAAACGCAGGGTTTTTGTTGTGAAAAAGTTTAAAATGCAACGACACATTGTGGTCCTTGAATCCGTTAATGATATTAACTACATGTTCAGCGATTCTGATCTTTAATTGTCGCTTTGTGCGACCTATGTAAATTAAACCACATGGGCATTGGAGGGCATACACAACATACTCAGTATTGCATGTGATAAATTCATTTACATAGAATTCCTGTTGGTTTGATGTAGAAGTGAACTTTTCCACTCCTTTTACCGGCGGGAAGCTTCCTTACAGGCTCGGCACTTCTTACACGCAAAAAAACCATCCTTGTCCCAAAAAGTAGCTGGACGGGAAGGAGGATTGAGTACTTTGCAGACTATTCTATCCGCAAAGCTAGAGGCCTTCCGATAAATAAAGCCTGGTTTAGATGGTAATACCGGAGCCAGTGTTTTGTCCATCAACAGAATATGCCAATGTGTATAGAGGATATTCTCAACCTCTTTATATTGAGAGTGGAAATCTGAGCAAAAATTCCACTCTCGTTTTTCATCTCTTTCTTTACCTCCTGTGATAGCTAGAAAATCTTCCCTCGGAGCTTGTGCTAATTCTGTAATGATTGTGTCCAGGGTCTCATCACGATATCCCTTGTCCATAAATTTATTTTTAATAATCTGGGCTTGTATCAGGAAATCCTCTGGTTCCGAGCAATTTCTTTTTACCCTAGTTAGTTGTCCTTTAGGAATATTTTTAAGCCACGTTGGATGGTGGCCACTACAGGTAGGTAGATAACTATTTGAATCAGTTGGTTTAAAAAAGACTTTTGTACATATATAATATATAATGTTTGGGGGTTCTACTTAGAGGGAAGGAGATGGCAGTGAAAAACAAATTAGAACTGCTGTTTTGCTACTTGTAATGTAATGTAACCTGTAACGCCAATGGCCACCACAAGATGGCACCAGATCGCAGAAGGAAGCTGAGGCCTGCAGAAGGCCGCAAAGCCGTGGTCGGTAATTGAGGCAGCAGTTTGCAGCCTTCTGCAGGCCTAAGCTTCCTTCTGTGAAGGCCACAAAGCCGCGGCCTCAATTACCGGCAGGCACGGGCCTGTCGCGATCACGTCCCACGCGGCTTTGCGGCCTTCTGCAGGCCTAAGCTTCCTTCTGTGAAGGCCGCAAATCCGGGGCCTCAATTGCCGGCGGGCGTGGGCCTGTCGCGATCACGTCCCACGCAGGCCAGTAATTGAGGCCGCGGCTTTGGGGCCTTCTGCAGGCCTAAGCTTCCTTCTGTGAAGGCCGCAAAGCCGTGGCCTAAATTACCGGCGGGCGTGGGCCTGTCGCGATCACATCCCGCGCAGGCCGGTAATTGAGGCCGCGGCTTTGAGGCCTTCTGCAGGCCTAAGCTTCCTTCTGTGAAGGCCGCAAAGCCGTGGCCTAAATTACCGGCGGGCGTGGGCCTGTCGCGATCACGTCCCGCGCAGGCCGGTAATTGAGGCCGCGGCTTTGCGGCCTTCTGCAGGCCTAAGCTTCCTTCTGTGAAGGCCGCAAGGCTGTGGCCTAAATTACCAGCGGGCGTGGGCCTGTCGCGATCACTTCCCGCGCAGGCTGGTAATTGAGGCCGCGGCTTTGCGGCCTTCTGCAGGCCTAAGCTTCCTTCTGTGAAGACCGCAAAGCCGTGGCCTAAATTACCAGTGGGCGTGGGCCCGCTGCGATCGCGGCATGCGCCAGCCGGTAATTGGGGCTGCGACTTTGCAGCCTTCTGCAGGGTTAAGCTTCCCAAAGCGCCAGGTCACAATTTCTTGTCGCAGTTGCGACCGGGCGCCCGGATTTTGTCGAGGCCTGTATTAGTGGAAAGACCATTTGAATACAACCACAGATCAGTTCTATGTATCTGAATGTGGCAGCAGCCATTTGTACCAGATGGCCCAGCATGGGCATAAGTGCGATTTATAAAAAGTAGAAAAGTATTTTCCCAACAAGATGTCATTGTTTTTTTTTTTTTTTTTATTGAAAATTATTATACAAACCTAAACAAATGATTATACAAATATAAACAAATTCATGCCTGGAAAATTTTATTTATACACAAATTCATATGTACATAGGGGGCACATCATTTCCTCGAGCAGATTACAAAACTAGTACACACAACTAACTAAGAAAACAATAAAAAAAAAGAAAGGGGGGGAGGGGTAGGCAACAAATAAACATCCTATAATGAAACTTTCCTCATCGCATCTATAGTCATTACTTCATTTCCCTAGAAGTTTTCTAATTTCGAGTTGTTTCCCTATACATCCTCCAGGGGGCCCATATCTGGCGCCATTTTTCGTGTATCTCCTGTAATGTACGGTGCATAAAAGGAATATAGTTTGTTGAGTATAGGTGGCCCGGATCGGGGGGGGGGGGGGGGGTAATAATTCCTAGGTATTTTAGTATCGAAAAAACAATTTTAACCATTTGCTTACTGGGCACATACACCCCCCTCCTGCCCAGGTGAAATTTCAGATTCCGGCACTGCGTCGCTTTAACTGACAATTGCGCGGTTGTGCAACATGGCTCCCAAACAAAATTGACGTCCTTTTTAGTAGGGCTTTCTTTTGGTGGTATTTGATTGCCTGTGCGGTTTTTATTTTTTGCGCTATAAACAAAAAAGAGCGACAATTTTGAAGAAAAATACAATATTTTTTACTTGTTGCTATAATAAATATCCCAATTTAAAAAAAAAAAAAAACACATTTTTTTTCTCAGTTTAGGCCGATACGTATTCTTCTACATATTTTTGGTAAAAAAATCGCAATAAGCGACTGGTTTGCGCAAAAGTTATAGCGCTTACAAAATAGGGGACAGAATTATTATTTTTTATTTATTTTTTTACTAGAAATGACGACGATCTGCGATTTTTATTGGTACTGCGACGTTATGGCGGACACATTGGACACTATTGACACATTTTTGGCGCCATTCACATTCATACAGCGATCAGTGCTATAAATATGCACTAATTACTGTATAAATGTGACTGGCATTGAAGGGGTTAACACTAGGGGGTAAGGAAGGGGTTAAATGTGTATCCTAGGTGTGTTCTAACTGTGGGGGGAGGGGGGTGACTGGGGGGGTGACCGATCTGTGTCCCTATGTACAAGCAACACAGATCGATCTCCTCCTCTCCAGAGACAGGACGCTGTCTCTGTGTAAAACGCCAATGAGAGATGATCTCATATGTTTACATATGAGATCATCTATTATTCGCCGCACAGATCGCATCGCAAACGGCCACTCTGACTGGCCGTTCGGCGCGATCTGTGATTGGCCGTGTCCAAGGAACACGGCCAAAACAGGGCTTCCCCGAAGCGCGCTCTACATCGTGCGCTGAGAACGCCCAAAGGGGCGGCCGTCAAAAGACGGCATGTTGGATATTCAGACCCGCGCTGTAGCCGTCATTCGTCTATAGCGCGGGTCTGAAGTAGTTAAATAAAAAGTTATTTCTCAGTGCCGGGTCTTGTTGTGGTGTAAGTGACACATTAAGTATTTCTGATCTTGAAATATTTACTTTAACCACTTAAGCCCTGGACCATTATGCAGCTTAAAGACCTGACCAGTTTTTGCGATTCAGCACTGCGTCGCTTTAACTGACAATTGCGCGCGTGTGCGACGTGGCTCCCAAACAAATTTGAAGTCCTTTTTTTCCCACAAATAGAGCTTTCTTTTGGTGGTATTTGATCACCTCTGCGGTTTTTATTTTTTGCGCTATAAACAAAAATAGAGCGACAATTTTTGAAAAAAAATGCAATATTTTTTACTTTTTGCAATAATAAATATCCCCAAAAAAGATATAAAAAAAAAATTTTTTCCTCAGTTTAGGCCGATACGTATTCTTCTACATATTTTTGTTAAAAAAAAAAAATCGCAATACGTGTTTATTGATTGTTTTTTTTTTTACTACTAATGGCTACTACTAGTGATTTTTTTTTGTGACTGCGACATTATGGCGGACACATTTTTGATACATTTTTTAGACCATTGTCATTTTCACAGCGAAAAGGGTTATAAAAAATGC
The DNA here is from genome assembly GCA_029574335.1 of Rana kukunoris. Lineage (NCBI taxonomy): Eukaryota > Metazoa > Chordata > Amphibia > Anura > Ranidae > Rana > Rana kukunoris. The sequence continues at coordinate 419,791,909 of CM056052.1, read as the reverse complement.
ACTGATTACTGTGAAAATTACAATTGCAGTTTGGGAAGTCTGTCGGACAATTGTTGTCAAAAGTCCGATCGTGTGTATGGACCTTTATGCCTCGTTTCCACTGAGCGGATCGGTTCGGTGCGCTATTTTGGGTGTTTCCATTATGAAAGCGCGCCATAAAAGCGAACCGTACCGCACCAGCAAGGGTCCTGCTTCTCATGTGGGGTCCAGAGAGAGTGGAACGGTTCCATTAGGGCGGACCTACAAATACATCTCACTGATTGGTGGACGCGCTAGGAATTTTTTCTAAACCCTGAATGGTCCCTGACGGTCCGATTTGCAGTGGAAACGCTCACGCGAATAGACCGGTCCCATCCTAACCGCTCCAAATTTACTGACCCAAACCAATCCGCTCAGTGGAAACAAGGCATTAGAATCACTCCCTAGGTAACACATTTAACCCCTTGATCACCCCCTAGTGTTAACTCCTTCCCTGCCAATGACATTTTGTACAGTAATCAGTGCATATTTATAGCACAGATCGCTGTATAAATGTCAATGGTCCCAAAATTGTGTCAAAAGTGTCCGATATGTCCACTGCAATGTCACAGTCACGATAAAAATCGCAGATCACCGCCATTAATAGTAAAACATATTATAAAAATAATAAAAATGCCATAAATCAATAATCTATTTTGTAGGCGCTATAACTTTTACAAAAACCAATCAATATCAATTATTGTGATTTTTTTTTTTCACCAAAAATATGTAGAAGAATATATATTGGCCTAAACTGAGAAAAAAATGTTTTTTTAAGAAAAAATTTGGAATATTATAGCAAAAAGTAAAAAATATTGTTTCTTTTTCAAAATTCTTAGGCCCGGATTCACAGACATCGGCGCATATTTATGGCGCCGTAGCATATCTCTTTTACGCTACGCCAGTGCAGCGCGGAGAGGCAAGCATGGAATTCACAAACAAATGCTCCCAACTCTGCGCCGGCGTAGCGTATATTTCGTAGGCGTAAGCCGGCATAAGTGGAAGTGGGCGTGGTCCATTTTAATGAAGTGTGACCCCATGCAAATCATGGGCCGGGCGCCAGACAAGTACTTATAATGAACTGCGCATGTGTCGGGACATGGAGGTATCCCCATGCGCACAACCACGTCGGAACAACTGCCTAAGATACGCCGGATCACTTTGTACGCCGTGAACGTAACCTACACCCAGCCAGACCCGCGTCGGCCCAAATTCACAGATGTCCAACGTACAATACGTAGGCTTGTGTTCCCTGGTCCATACATTTGCATGGGTTGCACCTCATCTATGGGGAATAACTTTACGCCGGACGTAGGACTTACGCAAACCGCATATATCATGCGCCGTGCGCAAGTACGTTCCTGAATCGGCGTATCTCCCTTATTTGCATATTTGAATAGAAAATCAACGGGAACACCACATGCGTCCAGCGTAAATATGCGCCCACTCTACGCCGGCGTAGGCAAGTTACATCAGTGGGATGAAGTCAGTTCTTAGGCGTATCTAAGTTTGTGGGTCCGGCGCACAGATACGACGGTGCATATTTGTACTTACGCGGCGTATCTGGAGATACGTCGGCGTAAGTGCTTTGCGAATCCGGGTCTTACTCTTTTCTTCCATAAACACACGGACTTGGCAAGGGTGGTGGAAAATTCACATTATAATAATAACTAAAACATATAAAATGAAGTGAAAGAATCTAAAAATATATGAATTCCAACGTGCTATAATGGTGGGAACCTCCCTGCACTTGAAGTTGATCTGTATGGTGAATATCTATAGGAGGGGTTTCCACCATCCCTGCTAAGTTTAGTTTATGTCTTCTTCTCAGTTGGGTGGGTTTTATATGTGAAGTTACGTCTCACAGAGATCGCTATTGTGCTAATATTGAAGGTTATTGATATTTCCATACATTGGAGGCTCCTACCAATATTAAGTTATTGATTAGTAAGTTATCGCTGCGCTTTTCTTTCTCTTGTGTGGGACACAAAACAGTGCTGAGCGGGGGGCCTTTCACTGACACTTTTATTTCACCTCCAGTAGTTTATTGTACATAGTAGTGTGGTGATTCCCTGATATACTAAGGATCGGCGTGTCACATCAATACTAAGGATCGGCGTGTCACATCAATACTAAGGATCGGCGTGTCACATCAATACTAAGGAACGGCGTGTCACATCAATAAACATCAACACATTTCACTTTTGCCCCAACAGGCCGACCCCCCCATGGGAAATGTGCCCGGCTGCTGAGCTCATCTCCCCATCCCTGATGGGAACTGATTGACAGCACTGATTGGTGCCACTGATTGGCACTGATAGGCACCACTGATTGACAGTACTGATGACCACCGATAGGCAGGCCACTGATTGGCAGCACTGGTTGGCACTGCTTGGTGGCACTGATTGGCAGCAATGATTGGTCAGCATTTAGTGGCACTGATTGCCCGCATTGATCTGCAATGATTGTCAGCACTGATAGTCAACACTGATGGCACTGATTGGCAGTACTGATGGGTAGAACTGGCAGCACTAATGACCCTGATAGTCAACACTGACACCATCACCCCCCCATACTGACACCATCATCATCCCCCCCCATACTGACACATCACCCCCCCCATACTGACACATCACCCCCCCCCCCCATACTGACACCATCACCCCCCCCATACTGACACCATCATCCCCCCCATACTGACACATCACCCCTCCTCCATACTGACACCATCACCCCCCCCCCATACTGACACCATCATCATCACCCCCCCCCATACTGACACCATCATCCCCCCCCATACTGACACCATCATCATCACCCCCCCATACTGACACCAACATCACCCCCCCCATACTGACACCAACATCATCCCCCCCCCATACTGACACCAACATCACCCCCCCCCCATACTGACACATCACCCCTCCTCCATACTGACACCCCCCCCCATACTGACACCACCCCCCCTCCAACATACTGCCTCTGCCAGGGATGGTGTTGGGGGGCCCCTGTAATCTCTAATAACAGCTGTGATCCTGAGTGTGAAGTGATTTCTCTTCCATCAAACCACAAAGGAGAGGAGAGAAAACACTGACCGATCAATACAGGAGCCGGTACCCCCTCCTCTCTACACTCCCCGCCCCCCCCCCATCCGGGCACCGGACCCGATCTCACTAGTAAGGTGAAGTAGCTCCGGACACTTACTATCTCTACGGTGAGAAAGCTGAGGGTGGCTGTAGTTTCCAAAGAATACACAGGAGGGCACTGTGACAAGAGCGGCGAAAAGAAACTCCTTCCTCTTCCGGGTACACGGAAAAAGTGACGCGAGCGGCGATTACGCAGTCGGTATCGCACTTCCGCCCGACCCCTCCGCCAATCAAACGAGACGTGACACCCGCGCGACCGCCCCTGCTGTACTGGGCGCGCGCAGGTCTCTCAGTACACAGTGAGAGGAGAAGACAGAGAGATGGAGGGGCAATTCGGCTCTTTTCTCCCTCCAGCCTGCAGGTGGCGATAGTGCGGTGTCACATGACTGTAGGAGGAAGGAGACGCTTCTCAGTGTGTCTGTAAGTACAAGGGGGGGAGGGGGAACAACTTACCACAGACCCTTCTTCTCTACTCATCACACAGCCCCCCCCTACTCCTCACCCCTCCCCCCTCTACTCCTCATCTCCTCCTCATCTCACCCCCCCCTACTCTCTTCCCAGGTCTTTACACCTTCTGTGTCCATTATGAGGGGTTCTCACCATCCCTGTGCTGAGTTCTGTACACCCACTGTGCTCAATCACCCCCATACTGACACCACCCCCCTCCATACTGACACCCCCCTATACTCACACCACCCCCCCATACTGACACCCCCCCATACTGACACCCCCCCATACTGACACCACCCCATACTGACACCACCCCATACTCACACCACCCTCCCATACTGACACCTCTTCACCCCCCCATACTGACACCACCACCCCCATACGGACACCATCACCCCCCCATACTGACACCATTACCCCCCATACTGACACCATCACCCCCCCCCCATACAGACACCATCACCCCCCCCCCCCATACTGACACCCAGGCGCAACGTTAGGGCGTGGCTAGGGGGGCTGGAGCCCCGAATGGGTCCCCGAAAAGCCCCGAATGTTTGCCACATCCGAGCACATCGTTAGCCCCGAGCGTCTGGAGTCAGGACCATCTGATGCCGAAGGTTGCAGAGTGCCGACAGCGCCGAGTGTTGCCGAGTACGGCCGAGTGCAGGGGTCTGTGTAATGTAAAGGGGCCCAGTGCTGCAGGGGTCTGTGTAATGTAAAGGGGCCCAGTGCTGCAGGGGTCTGTGTAATGTAAAGGGGCCCAGTGCTGCAGGGCGCTGTGTAATGTAAAGGGGCCCAGTCCTGCAGGGGTCTGTGTAATGTAAAGGGGCCCAGTGCTGCAGGGCGCTGTGTAATGTAAAGGGACCCAGTGCTGCAGGGTGCTGTGTAATGTAAAGGGGCCCAGTGCTGAAGGGGTCTGTGTAATGTAAAGGGGCCCAGTGCTGCAGGGGTCTGTGTAATGTAAAGGGGCCCGGTGCTGTGTAATGTAAAGGGGTCCAGTGCTGCAGGGGTCTGTGTAATGTAAAGGGGTCCAGTGCTGCAGGGGTCTGTGTAATGTAAAGGGGCCCAGTGCTACAGGGGTCTGTGTAATGTAAAGGGGCCCAGTGCTGCAGGGCGCTGTGTAATGTAAAGGGGTGCAGGGGTCTGTGTAATGTAAAGGGGCCCAGTGCTACAGGGGTCTGTGTAATGTAAAGGGGCCCAGTGCTGCAGGGGGTCTGTGTGATGTAAAGGGGCCCAGTTCTGCAGGGGTCTGTAATGTAAAGGGGCCCAGTGCTGCAGGGGTCTGTGTAATGTAAAGGGGCCCAGTGCTGCAGGGCGCTGTGTAATGTAAAGGGGCCCAGTGCTGCAGGGCGCTGTGTAATGTAAAGGGGCCCAGTGCTGCAGGGCGCTGTGTAATGTAAAGGGGCCCAGTGCTGCAGGGCGCTGTGTAATGTAAAGGGGCCCAGTGCTGCAGGGCGCTGTGTAATGTAAAGGGGTGCAGGGGTCTGTGTAATGTAAAGGGGTCCAGAGGTGCAGGGTGCTGTGTAATGTAAAGGGGCCCAGTGCTGCAGGGGTCTGTGTAATGTAAAGGGGCCCAGTGCTGCAGGGGTCTGTGTAATGTAAAGGGGCCCAGTGCTGCAGGGGTCTGTGTAATGTAAAGGGGCCCAGTGCTGCAGGGTGCTGTGTAATGTAAAGGGGCCCAGTGCTGCAGGGGGTCTGTGTGATGTAAAGGGGCCCAGTTCTGCAGGGGTCTGTAATGTAAAGGGGCCCAGTGCTGCAGGGTGCTGTGTAATGTAAAGGGGCCCAGTGCTGCAGGGGTCTGTGTAATGTAAAGGGGCCCAGTGCTGCAGGGGTCTGTGTAATGTAAAGGGGCCCAGTGCTGCAGGGTGCTGTGAAATGTAAAGGGGCCCAGTGCTGCAGGGTGCTGTGTAATTTAAAGGGGCCCAGTGCTGCAGGGGTCTGTGTAATGTAAAGGGGCCCAGTGCTGCAGGGCGCTGTGTAATGTAAAGGGGCCCAGTGCTGCAGGGTGCTGTGTAATGTAAAGGGGCCCAGTGCTGCAGGGTGCTGTGTAATGTAAAGGGGCCCAGTGCTGCAGGGGTCTGTGTAATGTAAAGGGGTGTGAAATATACATCCATATGAGCGTATCATTTTTTACATATTTTTGTGGTGGGGGAGGGGATCTTGGGTCGGAGTTCCCACACTTTTTTCCCCAGGACTTGACCCCTGACTATTGCGCTCATCATTTTACATTTCATCTATTTTTGCACACCACGGCTGCCCGCCACGCCACATCCCTGCTCCCTGCTCGGCGGCTCTCCTTTCCTCCTCGGCTGCTAAGGCTCCTGACGTGTCAGTGTATGTAGGTAAGGTCAGGTCATGTGTGAGAAACAACCCTGAAAGACTAAGAGCTTCCTTACATGCTGATCTCATGGAATGTGTACAGTAACTGACACATCAGTGTGTGTACTGACAAACACTTACATACATACATACGTGTGTGTGTGTGTACTGATGCCCACACACACACTCTTATGTCAGGATATGTGTTTTAGGTAGGTCACTCCGTCCCCGCTCCCCCCCCCCGATGCCGGCTTCGGGCTGAAGCCCCTAGTCTTTTTGCCACCTAGCAACGCCCCTGCTGACACCATCATCTCACCCCCCCCCCATACTGACACCACCCCCCCCCCCATACTGACACCATCACCCCCCCCCCCCCATACTGACACCATCACCCCCCCCATACTGACACCATCACACCCCCCCCATACTGACACCATCACCCCCCCCCATACTGACACCATCACCCCCCCCCATACTGACACCATCACCCCCCCCCATACTGACACCATCACCCCCCCATACTGACACCATCACCCCCCCCATACTGACATCATCACCCCCCCATACTGACACCATCACCCCCCCCCCCCCCCCATACTGACACCATCATCTCACCCCCCCATACTGACACCATCACCCCCCCCCCATACTGTCACCATCATCATCCCCCCCATACTGTCACCATCATCATCACCCCACCCATACTGACGCCATCACCCCCCCTCCATACTGACACCATCACCCCCCCTCCATACTGACACCACCACCCCCCCCTACTGACACCACCACCCCCTCCCCATACTGACACCATCATCTCCCCCCATACTGACACCATCATCATCTAACCCCCTCCCCCCCCCATACTGGTAATATGACATTCATTATAATTTTTTATATATTTTTTCCTAGTAATGGCAGTGATCTGCGTTTTTTTATTTATTTTTTATCGTGACTGCGACTTTCTATAGGACACTTTTGACAAATTTTTGGAACCATTGTCGTTTTTACAGCGATCAGTGCTATAAAAATGATTACTGTGAAAATGACACTGGCAGGGAAGGGGGTTAACCACTAGTTGGCGCTGCAGGTGTTAAATGTGTCCTAGGGAGTGATTCTAACTGTGGGGGGGGGTGGGCTGTGTGTGACACATCACTGATCACCGCTTCCGATTACGGGAAGCTGTGATCAGTGTCCTGTCACTAGGAAGACTGAGGAAATGCCTTGTTTACATCAGCAACCCCCCCCCCTCGTTCTTCCTCTCCGTGATACGATCGCGGGTATCCCCCTGGACAAAAAAAAAAAGCCATTGGTCCCAAAAAACGTGTCAAAAGTGTCCAATGTGTCCGTCATAATGTCGCAATCACGATAAAAATCGCAGATCGCCGCCGTTACTAGTAAAAAAAAAAATATATATTAATAAAAATGCTATAAAACTTCCCCTATTTTATAGACACTATAACTTTTGCTCAAACCGATCAATAAACGCTTATTGCGTTTTTTTTTACCAAAAATAGGTAGAAGAATACGTATCGGCCTAAACTGAGGAAAAAAAATATATTTTTTATATATTTTTTGGGGATATTTATTACAGCAAAAAGTAAAAAATATTAATAATTGTTTTTTAAAATTGTCGCTCTATTTTTGTTTATAGCGCAAGAAATAAAAACCGCCGAGGTCATCAAATACCATCAAAAGAAAGCTCTATTTGTGGGGGAAAAAGGACGTCAATTTCGTGAGCCACATATCACGACTGCGCAATTGGCAGTTAAAGCGACGCAGTGCCGAATCGCAAAAAGTGGCCCGGTCTTTTAGCAACAAAATGGTCCGGGGCTGAAGTGGTTAAGAAAGGTAAAGGGGGGGGGTGAACATCACAGATTGGGGGGGCGCTCATTACTAGATAAATGAAAAGGTGACGGCCGACCTTTAGGCTCCAAAAGTCAAAAAATAAAAAAAGCTTATAAAAGCTACACTAAAAAAAACGCTGATTAAAGCTAGTGCAAAAACGTTGCAAGGCTCCCTGCAAAGCGACTGGCGTTTTTTTTATAGCTTTTATCAGCTTCAGTGTGCATGGAGCCTTACTGTTCTTGATGTTCTTAATGTAAAAATGTTTACAAATTTTTTTTTTTTTACTGTTTTTTTGTAAAACGAATAAAAAAGATTGAAACATAAAGACGGCGCAGTCCATTGTTTTTTATCTTATTGTCTGAGTACAGATCGAGGTTTGTCCCTCCATAGCATGTTTTGTAGCCATTTACTGTTGTCTCTGCTGGTAGTTTATTGCAAGTATCAACTACCCTTTCAGTAAAATAATAGTTTCTAAGATTCGTTTTGAACTTTCCTCCGGTAAATTTGAGGTCATGTCCCCGTGTTCATGGTTTTGGTTTTATATTAACCACTTCCCGCCCGGTCAATAGTAAATTGACGTCCGGGAAGTGGTCGTCTAATCCTGACAGGATGTCTTTTGACGTCCCGTGGGGGCGCACAGTGCGGCGATCGGTGATGCGGGGTGTCAATCTGACACCCTGCATCTCGGATCTCGGTAAAGAGCCTCCGCCGGACCAGCTGTGTCCAATCACGGCTGATCACATTGTAAACAGGAAGAGCCGTTGATCGGCTCTTCCTCACTCACGTCTAACAGACACGAATAGAGACAAGCCGATCATCAGCTCTCCTGACAGGGGAGGTTCGCGCTGATTGTTTATCAGCGCAGCCCCCCTCGAATGCCCACACTGGACCACCAGGGAAGGGGGCAACATGTGGATGGCCAGGTACATTCCCCATGGCCATCCACATGTGAAAAAAAAGCACAATAGATGCCAATAAATGCCCACATATGGGCACTGTCAAAAATTAGTAAATAAGTGATGCCCAGCAATGCCATCAGTGGCACCCCTCATTGCCCATCCATGCCCAGTGCCCACCTGTGCCACCCATAAGTACGGTGCCCATTAGTGCGGCCTCATCGGTGCCCATCAGTGCCTGTAATTGAAGAAGAAAGCTTACTTATTTACAAAAAAAATTACAGAAAAAAAATGTCTTCTTCCAAATTTTCGGTCTTTTTTTAGTTGTTGCACAAAATTTAAAGACCGCAGAGGTAGTCAAATACCACCAGAAGAAAGCTCTGTTTGTGGGAACGAAATGATAAAAAAATTGTTTAGGTACAGTGTTGCATGACTGCGCAATTGTCATTCAAAGTGCAACAGTGCTGAAAGCTGAAAATCGGCCTGGGCAGGAAGGTGCGTAAGTGCCCGGTATGGAAGTGGTTAAAAAAAACTGCCCTTCTGAACCTTGTTCACCCCCTTGATGTATTTAAGGCCGTGTTCACCTATGTGCTGGTTTCCCCACATCCAATTCGCACGACATGCGAGTGTGACCGGCAGAAAGTCGTGCGTTTTTTCAGCGATTTTTGCACAGGTCGAAAGGTCAGCAATGTAAAAGTAGAAAAACGCCTGTAATCTGCTCAAAAAAGAGGCTCATGTACTTTTTTTTGAGCTTCAAAGCAATCAGTGGTGAGTGAGAGGTGGCAGGGGGTGGCATTTATGTCAGCAGGCAAGCTGCTTTTGGTCCAAACCAGAAAGGATCATGGTGAATGCGCACGCTCTATGCCGGCCCGCCCACTACGTGGAAATCTGTGATGTAAGGACACCGTCCGGTGCGATCCGGATACAAACACAGGAGCTGTCACATGGGAGGGGAGACTCATAGCAGGCAAGTGGTGACCCTATAAAGATACCAGCCCAGGAGACTCTCATGGGGCCCCTACTGTAAGGTGACCATATTTTTAGCCACTTCCATACCGCGCCTGTTTTGGCACTTCTCTCCTACATGCAAAAATCTTTTTTTTTTTTTGCTAGAAAATTACGCAGAACCCCCCGACATTATATATGTTTTTTTTTAGCAGGCACCCTAGGAAATAAAATGGCGGTCATTGTAACTTTTTATCTTGCACGGTATTTGCACAATAATTTTTCAAATGCCTTTTTTTGGGGAAAAAACGGTTTCACAAATTGAAAAATAACAAATCAGTAAAGTTAGCCCAATTTTTTTGTATAATGTGAAAGACGAAGTTGCGCCGAGTAAATAGATACCTAACATGTCATACTTTACAATTGCGCACACTCATGGAATGGCGCCAAACTTCAGTATTTAAAAATCTCCATAGGTGTCGCTTAATATTTTTTTTACAGGTTACCAGTTTAGAGTTACAGAGGAGTTCTAGTCCTAGAATTGTTGCTGGCGCTCTAACGCATGCGGCGAGCTACCGGGGATAGGGGCATTTAAAATTGTATTTTTTATTATTTTATTTTTTATTTTACTTAATTTATTTTATTTTTACATGGAGTGCGGAGGGGGACAGCGTGGAGGGGGACAGCACGGAGGACGGAGGGGGACAGCACGGAGGACGGAGGGGGACAGCACGGAGGACGGAGGGGGACAGCACAGAGGACGGAGGGGGACAGCACGGAGGACGGAGGGGGACAGCACGAGGACGGAGACAGCAGGACGGAGACAGCACGGAGGACGGAGGGGGACAGCACGGAGAGGAGGGGGACAGCACGAGGACGGAGGGGGACAGCACAGAGGACGGAGGGGGACGGAGGACGGAGGGGGACAGCACGGAGGACGGAGGACGGGGGGGACAGCACGGAGGACGGAGGACGGAGGGGGACAGCACGGAGGACGGAGGGGGACAGCACGGAGGACGGAGGGGGACAGCACGGAGGACGGAGGGGGACAGCACGGAGGACGGAGGGGGACAGCACGGAGGACGGAGGGGGACAGCACGGAGGACGGAGGGGGACAGCACGGAGGACGGAGGGGGACAGCACGGAGGACGGAGGGGGACAGCACGGAGGACGGAGGGGGACAGCACGGAGGACGGAGGAAGACAGCACGGAGGACGGAGGGGGACAGCACGGAGGACGGAGGAAGACAGCACGGAGGACGGAGGGGGACAGCACGGAGGACGGAGGGGGACAGCATGGAGGACGGAGGGGGACAGCATGGAGGACGGAGGGGGACAGCATGGAGGACGGAGGGGGACAGCATGGAGGACGGAGGGGGACAGCATGGAGGATGGAGGGGGACAGCATGGAGGACGGAGGGGGACAGCATGGAGGACTGCGGAAGACAGCATGGAGGGCGGAGGAAGACATCACGGAGTGCGGAGGGGGACAGCACAGAGGACAGTGGAAGACAGCATGGAGGACGGAGGAAGACAGCACGGAGCACGGAAGGGGACAGCACGGAGGACAGAGGGGGACAGCATGGAGGGGGACAGCTCGGAGGAAGACAGCATGGAGGATGGAGGAAGACAGCACGGAGTGCGGAGGGGGACAGCACGGAGGGGGACAGCACGGAGGTCAGAGGAAGACAGCATGGAGGACAGAGGGGGACAGCACAGAGGACGGGAGGGGACAGCACGGAGGGCTGAGGGGGACAGCACTGAGGTCAGAGAGGTATAGCATGGAGGACGAAGGGGGACAGCGCAAATGGGGGGCGGAGGGGCACAGCGTGGAGGACGGAGGGGCACAGTGCGGAGGACGGAGGGGGACAGTCAGCGGTGATCGGTGCGGCTTTGGGGGGAGTTACAAGCACCGATCATTGCTGTATAACTTTAACCAAAACAGCTGAAAAAGGGGGCAGATCAGTGCTTGCAACTCCCCTGCCGCACCGATCACCGATCACCCTGACTGCCCAGGTATCGGGTGAAGCATCGGAGCATTTCATATGCTCGGTATCGGTACTGATACTAGCATCAATATCGGGACATCCCTAATTTCTAGTAATGGCGGGAATCGGCGACTCGTAGCTGGACTGCGATATCATGGCGTACAAATGCAGTGAGCTTTCTATATTCTATGAACATGAGATGCCACGCAGGACTCACGGTGAGTGTGAGATTATTCTAGAAATCATTACGTCTTTTTATCACCCCCGGGAGACCCAGTGAAAGAGACCATTAATCCCGCTTAATGCTCATGTCCTCATTATGAAAGCCGTTTGGTAAGTGATATCACAATATTGTAAATTAGCCGTAGCTCCTGCCTGCATATCGCCAGAGTTGTGTGCGCCTTACAGGGGATCCGCAAATGGAGAGATTAAAGACTTTTCTGTAACACCAATCCATTCCTGGCATATGACGGTATTCATCAACTGTAATATTTTTCATGTGATGTGTAGGATCAGTTTTATTTTTTTATTTTTTATTGTCATTTTATTTTTTTCAAAATTGTCAGTATTTTTTTTGTTCATAGCGCAAAAAATACAAACGCAGTGTTGATCACATACCACCCAAAGAAAGCTCTATCTGTAGGGAAAAGAAATGACAGACATTTTATTTACGTACAGCTTTGCATGACCCCACAATTGTCAGATGAAGTAGGGCAGTGCTATATCGCAAGAAAATGGCCTGGTCTTGAGGGGGGGAGTAAATCTTCCGAAGTTCAAGTGGTTAAAGTTCTACTACAAGAAGTTTCAGATTTGTCCATTGGATGGCAGCAGAGCACACAGCAGAGAGGATGAATCATTCCCTACTATGGGCCAGATTCAGGTAGAGTTAGGCTGGAGTATCCATTGATCCGCCAGCCTAACTGTCACTTTAAGCCGGCGTTTTTGTTTTCTGTAACCAGAAAACAAGAAACGCCAGGTTGGAGTTCCGATGCGATCGGCGCAATTGAATTTCGCCATCGCATTGTTACTTCAACTTAAAAATGGCGCCGGGGGCGTTCCCGCTGATTAACGCTGAAAAAATATGTTAATCAGCGGGAGTCGGAAATTCGCAATCTTTTTCGGGCGCGACGCAGTGACTTTACGACGTTTCCGGAAGCTATACGCGATGTAAAGATAAAGCAGCCCCCTAGTGGAGTATCCTATGTTAAGTATAGGTGTCGTCATCGCGTCGGAAAAAAAAAAATCGCGTCGCATGCGTAAAAATTTCATGAATGGGGATGTGACGTCATTGACTGACAGAATTTGGAGCATGCGCACTGGGATGCATTGACACTCGACGCATGCGCAGTACGTTCGCCGCGGGATCGCGCTTAGTTTAAATAATACACGCCCCGTACCCGCCCAATTTGAATTCCGCCGGCTCATTTGCGATGCGCTGCCGCAACTTTAGGAGCAAGTGCTTCATGAATAACAGCACTTGCTCCTAAAATTTTGGCAGAGTAACGTAAATGAGAAGCGTTACTCCAGAGCAAAGATGCTCCCATCTACCTGAATCTGGCCCTATTACTACAACGCTCAATCAGCGCAATCCCCCAAAAAATCTATAAAACTATAGCGATCTAACAAACTGCATAAAAAAAAGTCTACATTTTTTATATGGGGGGGGGCTAACCCGGCAGAGGTGAAAATAGATGTTTCATCCGACTACATATTCCTGTACAGCTACACACACACTGCCCAGAATAGCGCCAATACACCTTTAGCAGTACACTCAGGTCATCCAGTCCCATTTACAACACACAGGCTAGGCCGGAGATCTGAGCAGCACACTGGCAATACAGGTGGCGCTCTGTATACATAACAAAATCATACACGCTGTTATGTTATACAACAATAACCACAACTTTTCTTTGCCGCCTACAAAACATCACGTGACAGAACCGGGCCCTTTAACCCGCCATCCAATCACGGCCTTCTCCCATAACAGCGCATCTCAGATTGTTATTGCCCGAGTGTGTGAGAAGCGGTGATAGGCTACGGAGCCGGGAGGGCGGGATTGAGCTGTGGGAAGTGCATGGGCGCTTTATTAGGTTGCACTCAGTACTTCCGGTACACAGTAGTGGCTGACAGGGAAGAGATGTGCACAATGTTTGGCTCTGTACAGTGCAGGGGAATCCAGCAGTGATCGTATAGTGAGTGGCGGTATGTAACTGTGAGGTTATGGAGTGCAGCCCCAGTCTAGTACTGTTACCTGTTCTGCAACGTATATACACTTGTATTTATATTTGTTTATAAATATACCTCGCTTGGAGATGATTGAAGCTTGCTAGTGGCAAGTGAATGTTTGGGTACTATTAGTATGTACAGTGTAGACATGTGCTTGTCTTTTACATATATGCTGTACTAAATCAGACATATATGAAACAATCTGACAGCATTTACAAAGCAGTCTTGGTATTTTGGAGTCCTCCCTGTAACTTATTTATTTTTTATTTTTTTACCTGTTGGTTTTGACCTCTGAAAAGTGATCTATGGTTGATTGCTTTTCAGAAGGTGTTTGTCAGGTGGCGAGGAAGCATTCTATCTACACCCCCTGAAGGAGGGATACATTTTTACCTTGTATGGCTGCTGCAAGACACTGTGCTTTCTATGTTTGCTCTGTGTTTTCTTCGCATCCTTTCTCTGCTTCTGCAAATGTATGTCTTTTTGTCCACTTTAATTTGTGCTACATACTGCTGACCTCTGAACTCTGCCCTACCTGCTACTGACCTCTGAACCCTTTAATAGGGATGCACCTATATCATATTATTATTTTTTCCCCCTCCTACTCAGAGATACATACCACAATTCTTCCCCCCCCCCCCTTTTTTTTTTTTTTATACATATTAATTGAAGTGTATTTTTTTCCCCCCCCAAAATACAGTGTGATTTTGCAACCACCACCATTTTATTCTCTAGGTTTTCTGCAAGTAATTTTTGAGCAAAATATACTGATTTTAACAAGTGTCAAAAAAAGGTTTGGACTTTAACCACTTGATAACCGAGCCTGTTTTTCAGATTCGGTGTTTACGAGACTTTTGCTAGAAAATTACTTAACCCCCAAACATTATATATATTTTTTTCTAACACCCTAGAGAATAAAATGGCAGTCATTGCAATACTTTTTCTCACAGCCGTATTTGAGCAGCGATCTTACAAGCGCACTTTTTTTGGAAAAAAATTCACTTTTTTTATTTAAAAAATAAGACAACAATAAATTTGGCCCAATTTTTTTATATATTGTGAAAGATAATGTTACGCCGAGTAAAATGATACCCAACATGTTACGCTTAAAAATGTATGCCCGCTCGTGGCATTGGCTTTAAACTTTTACCCTTAAAAATCTCGATAGGCGACGTTTAAAAAATTCTACAGGTTGCATTTTTTAAAATACAGAGGAGGTCTAGGGCTAGAATTATTGCTCTCACTCTAATGATCGCAGAGATACCTCATTTGTGTGGTTTGAACCCAGTTTTCATATGCGGGTGCTACTCGCGTATGCGTTCGCTTCTGTGCGCGAGCTCGTCAGGATGGGGCCTTTTTGTTTTCTTATTTATTTTAATTTAGTTTTTAATTTTTTACACAAAAAAAAAAAAAAAAAAATTGATCACTTTTATTCCTATTACAAGGAATGTAAACATCCCTTGTAATAGAAAAAAGCATGGCAGGTCCTCTTAAAAATGAGATCTGGGGTCAAAAAGACCTGAGATCTCATATTTAGGCTTAAATGCAAAAAAAAAATTAAACTGTCATTTTTCAAATGACAGAAAAAAAAAATGTTTCTTTAAGACGCTGGGTGGGACTGACGTTTTGACATCACTTCCGCCCAGCAGAGCTATAGGGACGGATGGGGGCGATTTTATTTATTTTTTCCCCTCGCACGCATTCCCGCTGAGGAGCCGAACGGACCCGATCTCCTCCGCCGCTACCGACGGTTACGGTAAGCGGCGGGAGGGGGGGGGACCCTCTCCCGCCACCGATGACGGCAATCTTGCGGCGAATCCGCTGCGGAAACCGCTGTTATCGTGTACAGAACCGCCCCATGAAGAGATGGATATCTCGGTTGTGGCAGCAGCTGTGGCCGTTACCGAGATATCCATCTTTAAAAACAGGACGTATTTTGACAATGGGGCGGTTACCAAGTGGTTAAAGGGGAGGTCTGCCCCCACACCTAGAAACATGAAATGTCAGCAGCTACAAATAATGCAGCTGCAGACTTTTAATTAGGGTTGTCCCGATACCGAGTATTTGCAGGAGTACCTTTTTTTTTTTTTTTTTTAAATCTCTTTATTTAAATTTTCTCATTTTCCATACAAAGATAAAATCGTACATATACATTATATTTAAATTACCTTTACTTCCAACATTAACTTTTTATATCTCCAAGACATCCATACCATCCTTCCATCCCTTACAGCACAACACATTCTACTTTCACCCTTCCCCACTCTCCCAATGGTGTGATTATTACCCCGGTTCCCCCTTTATCCTGACGCTGTTGTAGGGTTCTCTATCCAGTTTGCCCATACTCTCCTATATTTCTCCCCATATCCTCTATTGCAATATGTCTCTCTGTATAATATCAGATTGCTGTTTACTAAGTTCTTCCACTGTGCTATTGAGGGGCCTTCTGTTTTTTTTCCAGTTTAGCACTATTGCTTTCCTGGCATAGAACAGCAGCAGGCCTATCTGTGTGTTTTTCTTTCTTTTGAGATAGCATTACCCCCTATTAATCCTAAGAGACAGATCTCCACTTCTTGTTCCAGCCTTACAGATGTCACTCTTGCTATCATTCTCAGAATCTCACTCCAAAATACTGCTATTTTGGGACAAAGCCAAAATATATGCATGAAGTCTCCTGGAGCAACTACACACCTCCAGCAATTCTGAGAGTTAGTTGGTGAAATCTTATGCAACTTGTATGGTGTATAATGACTTCTATGTACAATTTTATATTGTATTAGTTTGTCCCGGAGGGATACAAGAATCTTCAGTGGAAATTTCCATACTTCCTCCCAGTTCCCTAAACCCGGGGCATCTCTTTTCCAATTCTCCCTTAATTTGCTCAGATCGTAAGGTATAGTATTTATCAGGTATCCATAGAAATTTGACATTGTCCTCTTCCCGCCTTTTATCATTTGTTCTATATCTGATCCCATCAATTGTGGAGTCCCCTCAGGGAACTGGGCCACCAAGGCATGTCTAAGCTGTCTATATCTAAACTCGTAGCTCTCGGGAACATTCCATAATTGTCTCATCTCCACATATGATAAAAACTTTCCCTCCCGTAACAACTGTGAGAGTTTCTTTACCCCATATTTAGCCCAGGCTCCCGGATCCTGAACCAGATCTAAATGTGGTAATTCCGTGTTCCTCCACAGGGGGGTATTTGGAGATAGATTATTTTTTCCCCTCTCTCTTCCTATGACCGCTTTCCATATTTTTACTGTTTTTTTTCATTGCTGGCGTTAAATCTCTCCTGGTTTTAATACCCCTATATAGTAACCCTTGCAATGCTTCCACCGATTGGACCACTGTTGCTTCCAACATTGTAGCTGTGTCATACCCATCCGAGTTTAACCACCTCCCTGCTGTCACTTACTGTGCCGCTGTATAGTACTTATGGAAGTCTGGGAAAGCTAATCCCCCCCTCCCCTTCCGGTCTCATGAGTGTGCTTAATTTAATTCCAGTTGGTTTATTGGCCCATATGAATGCAGAGAGCATTCCATGTAGCTGTGTAAAAAAGCTTTTTGGGAGCCACTGTGGAGAATTTCTGAAGGCATATAAAAACTTTGGCAGCACCTTCATTTTCACCAGGTTTATGCGTCCCAGTAGTGACAAAGGCAGTGTTGCCCAGATCTTTATTCTCTTCCCAAGCTCCTGTACCTCCGGGTCTAAATTTAATTTTCGAAAATCTTCAATCTGTCTAGATATTTTAATGCCTAAGTATTTAAATTCCGATACCCATTTTAATAACGTATTTGGAGCAGCGGTTTTTAGTGCTCCTTGATCTATCGGGAATAATATTGATTTATTCCAATTTACTTTGAGCCCTGTATATATCGAATATGTATTTAATAATTCTAGAGCCCCTTCCAGTGATGGACCTTGCAGGAGTACTTTTAAATGCTAGTCTGATACCTGGACACTTGGGAACAATTGGTGCGGCGGCAGGGAAGTTATAATCACGATCTCCCTGTATGGCAGCTGACGGCCGCTTCTCCTTTTTTCCCCTCTGTAGCTTTCAGCTGCTTTATTGAAAGCCACACAGGGAGAGCAGTGATTATAACTTCCCCGCTGCACTGATTGTTCCTGAGTGTCCCCTCTTTTTCCTCCTCTGTGCTCCTCCATTCCCCACCCTGTCCTGCTCTGGTCCCCCTCTGTGTGCTCCTCTGCTCCTTTTTCCAAATAACACATAAATCTCAGAAATGAGGCCCTTTGAATCACTGATTCCAACAATTTTATCAAATAACGGAGTATTTGCAATGGAAAAGCGGAGGGAGTTATTCTGTGTGTATGTCTGATTTGAAGATACTAATAGAAGATCTTTTGTCTAAATAAAATTCTAATTGCAATTGCTGAAATTATATGATAAATATCAGATCAGAATGCCTCTCCTGGCCCAAATTCAGGAAGTAAATCATTACGCCATATAGGGTAAGCATGGTATAGCCAGTAATCCTTCACAGATGCTCAGACTTGTCCAATCAGACTAACAGTAGGGAGCAGTGATGGAAATAAGAGATATGTGGAAGTCTCCAAAGCGTATAGTGGATACACCCCTTTTAAACATCCCCCCCCCTTAATCAATTTGTGCCTAGGTTCACATTAAAGCGATTTGTCATGCGATTTGAGAGATCAAATCGCATGACAAGTCGCAGCCTATTGGCGGCAATGG
The DNA here is from genome assembly GCA_029574335.1 of Rana kukunoris. Classification (NCBI taxonomy): domain Eukaryota; kingdom Metazoa; phylum Chordata; class Amphibia; order Anura; family Ranidae; genus Rana; species Rana kukunoris. The sequence continues at coordinate 419,773,365 of CM056052.1, read as the reverse complement.
CACTGTTCCAATCGGTGCGACACTGATTTTGCGGCGCCTCACCGATTTCCTAAAGTAGTTCCTGCACTACTTTTGCCGAATTCAGGTGCGATTTCTATAGACATCTGTGTAAGAAGCCACACAAATGTCTATCAAGTAGCACCTGAAATCGTGCTGACCTTGCTACTTTGAAATTGCGTTCCTTCAAGTAAAGTAGCATCAGTGTGAACCAGGGCTGTAAGATATTTGTGGAGGAGTGGCTTACCCAACCATTCGAATGTTGGAGTTGTGTTGCCAAATAGTACAACCAGGGATTTGGTACTGCCAGGCCTCCCCATATTCTTTGGTTACTAAATAAGTTCTTACCTAATCCTAGGTGTTTTTTTTTTTTTTGGTTTAAAAAAAAAAAAATCTCTAAAGATAAAAATAAAATTATATTATATTGTAACGGTCACCACCGTTTACGACCTTCCTTCCATCCACCCACGACAAGCTTATCCAACACTCCACAATCCAGCAGACTTGATCCATTCCATTTCCCAGAATAACGAGACTCCACTCTGTTCTCTAGTTCCAAAATGAATGAATGCTTTAATGGTTTCTTCTCAGCTTTGTATGCAGTTACAAGCATGTGACAGTAATCAAAGGAACAATGAAATCTCCACCCCCCTAATCACACACTAAGGCTAATTACTGTCCATACATTTCGGCACCGATACTGACGAGACCTATCACATTCCTTTATCAATAGAATTCAAAATACAATCGCACAATGTCTTGATCTCAATCCACATATCTAGACAGACGTACTGTCTCCGGCGAAGGGTCCTAACACCTGGGCGTCAATACATTCCTTTACTAACATAATTGACATGCTAATTCAATACATCTGAAGAGAGACGTGTGATCTTGAATACCCAATCTTTTAAGTGTAAACACAGGGCTTTAAACAGTTTTATCACACAATGAAAAGGTCTGTCAGGAGCCAATGCAATTAACACCTTTCAAAAGAGTGTGTCCACACATTGAAGAGCCAACAACTTGTGATATCTTAAGACATCCTGCAAACATTAATTATTATTAATGTCCCATCTCATGTAATACATGAATTATGATTTTATTAGCCACCATACCCTCAAAAGGTCACAGGGTGGACTTAGACCCAGGAGTTATTATTGCCAGCATATAAAGAGTCTCAGGAGTGACTTCAGTAGTGTAAATAGTACTAAACGTGAAACATTAATGCCCTGTACACATGATCGGATATCTGATGGAAACTAATCCGATGGATTATTTTGTCAGAAATCCAAAGAAGCTGACTTTCATCAGTCTTGCATACATACTATCAGACTAAATTCCGACCGTGCCAAAAAGCAGTGATGTAAAACACTACAAGGAGCTGAAAAAATGAAGTTCAATGCTTCCGAGCATGCGTTGACTTGATTCTGAGCATGCGTGGATTTTTCTCCGATGGAGTTCCACACAGACGATCTGAAATTCCTATCGTTTTTTTTATCCATAGGAAAAATTTAAAACTTGTTCTATTTTTTTTTTTAGACCGATGAGGCCCACATACGATCGGTTTGTTCACGGCTTTAAACTTAATTTCAAGCCCCCCCCCCTGCTTTTTTCATTGGCATGCTTCGAGCAACATTGTATTGAGTGCAAGGCACCATGGTGATTCACCCCACTTTGGGAAACTACCAGCTGGGGATGGGGTGCATGATGGTTGAAGTCATTCTACCTCGAAGAGGACAAGCAATTGATCGGGGAGTGGAGTGGAGGAGAGGTAAGTATTACTGCACCACAAATTTTTAAAACAACTGGGTCACTGGAATTGGGCTGTAAGGAAATGCTTCCATGGAAACGTAATACTTTCTGCAAAATGCATTGTGAGACTGTCCTTTTGAAAATGTTTTCTTATATTTCATATAAGAGAAATATGAAAACGAAGATGTGCTTCCTCTTTGCTAACATTTAATGTCTCTGTTGCAGGGGGAGACGTCTTTCAGGTATGGCTGGTCGTAGGAAAAGAGCTGCTCCAGCAAAGCTGGATGATGAAGCAAAGAAGCAATTATGCTGGAACATGCATGAAGACAGAAGGAATGACCCAACTCTAGAAGTGAATGAAAGTGATCTAGATGCTAGTACATCATTCTCATTTGTAAAAGACAAACCTGAAAGTCTGTTTCCCACATTGGGACCTGAAAATGTTATTTCAGAACTATGCACTGAGGGTAAAAAAGAACCTGATGTCATCTTAACACAAGTGTTCACTGACCTTACTATTTTGAACTCCCTTCATCATGTAGATGTTTGGAAAGTGTTGCTAGGTATTTTCAGTATTTATTTTAAGTCCACACTGCACTCTGAAACAATTTTTCAAGGCCACAATTTTACATTGACTAGAAATGCTCCACAGTCAGCTCAGCTACTACTCTGCGCCTATAAAAGCGCAACAGATGAGGATGATGAGGGGACTATAAAATCATGCAGGAAGAATAACGCAGAAGAGCTGGTGGTTGAAACCTCAGTTGGAGATCAGTTGCTTGAAGATTTAATATGGTTGCAAAAAAAGAAACTAATTGCACTTTGTCAAAGACAAATAGAACATGATGAAATTAAGGTAAATTATTTGTTTTAGTGTCAAACTTCAGTTTTTTTTGTTTTTTTTTCCCTTTAAAAATAACAAACATGTTATACTTCTGTGCAGTGGTTCCTCCTCTTCTGGGGTCCCTCGCTGATGCTTCTGGCCCCTGCTGAGTGCCCCACAGCAAGAACCTTGCCATGGGGGCACTGGAGCAACGCCACTGCTCTGTGTGTCCATTAAGACACGGAGCTGTGGTTCAGCCCCCTCTCTCTCCTCATTGGCCAGCTGTGTGTGCCAGCCAATCAGCTTGAGTCCTGAATGTCTGAGACATTCATGGACAATGCTGGATCTTGAGGTGGCTCAGGCAAATATTAGGGGGGCTGCTGCACACAGAAGTTTTTTTTTTTTATCCTAATGCATAGAATGCATCAAGATAAAAAAACCTTCTGCCTTTACAACCAATTTTTGTCTACTGTTTGTGTATTTTATGCATTTTTGATTGGTATAGCAGAGCCATCCTAAGAGTCGGTTCACACTGGGGCGACTTGGGATCCGACTTGAAGTCGTCCCAAGTCGCGCTGTCCAGAAAAGCAATGTAAGTGAATGGGAGCCGTCTTAATACACACTACTGATGTCGCTCCGACTTCAGAAGAGGTTCCTGTACTACTTCAATCCGACTTGTAGGCAACTTGTACCTATTGATTTCAATGGAAGTCGCCTCCAAGTCTGATCACTGTCTTAACTGAAGCAACTTTCCAGGAAGATAACATACATTTCTCAGGCAAACCCTTCCCTCTCCTAGAGCTAATTGTTGTTTGATTGGCCACTGGAAGTCTCCTGTCCTGGAGACGACTTCAATTAGTGTTGTAGATCGCCCTGCGGTTCATGCTGAAGTCGTGTTGGAGTTGCCTCTGAAAGTCGTGCTGGAAGTCGTGTCGCCCCAGTGTGAACCGACTCTTAAGAAGACCTGAATGTTGTAAGCTGTCCCCAAAAATAGAAACGGCACTATTTTGCTATAGATCCCCTTAGACCGTTTTCCCATTACTGACTTACCTTTTCTTGTTCTGCTATGTGTCTCTGTGTTGAATAAGCCTGGGTAGATGCAGTACTTTGTTTACTCATGACAAAGCTTCCCCTGATGACTTGTGAACTAATAGTGGGAGAATATTCCAGCAGCAGCAGAAGGCACAGATTTACGGAATGGATAAGGCAGGAGTAGATACTTTACATTCTTGCACTGCAGGTCCTCAGTTACACATTTCTCTGCAGCAAGGAGAACATTTAGCAGCAATGACATTCACTCTTAATCTTGTAAGACTAGCAGCCAGAGGCAACAGTGCCCTGTAAGATCTCACGCTGCAGATATACAACTGTAGAGTGACTAGGCCTAGGTAATGCATTTCTATTATTCAGGGGGAACTCAAGATAAAAAGTTAACATTTCAGAGTATGGCTTAATCGCTTGCTGCACGCAGATATACATCTGCAGCATGGCATGGGCAGGCAGAAGGGCGTATATATACGTCCCCTTTAAGAAGCCGTTGTTGCGGGCGCACACCCACCGCAATCTCCATAAGCGCACCCACGGACTCGATCGACGTGGGCATACCCACGATCGTCTCACGGAGACATAGAACGGGGAGATGTTGGTGTAAACACAACATCTCCCCGTTCTGCCTAGCTGACACTGATCGCGTTCCCTGTCATCGGGACCGCGATCAGTGACGTGTCACAGCAAGCCATGCCCCCCTACAGTTAGAATCATGCCTTAGGTAACACTTAACCCCTACAGCGCCACCTAGTGGTTAACCCCTTCACTGCCAGTGTAATTTTCACAGTAACCAGTGCATTTTTATAGCACTGATCGCTGTTAAATGACAATAGTCCCAAAAGTGTCCGATGTGTCTGCCATAATGTCGCAGTCACGATAAAAATTGCAGATCACCGCCATTACTAGTAAAAAAAAAATTATTAATAAAAATGTTATAAAGCTGTCCCCTATTTTGGATATGCTATAACTTTTGCGCAAACCGATCAATAAATGCTTATTGCTTTTTTTTTTTTTTTTTTTTACCAGAAATATGTATTCTTCTACATATCCGCCTAAACTGAAGATTTTTTCTTTTTTATATATTTTTGGGGGATATTTATTATAGCAAAAAGTAAATAATATTGCATTCTTTTTCAAAATTGTTGCTCGATTTTTGTTTATAGCGCAAAAAATAAAAACCGCAGAGGTGATCAAATACCACCGAAAGAAAGCTCTATTTGTGGGGGAAAAAAGGACGCCAATTTTGTTTGGGAGCCACGTCGCACAACTGCGCAATTGTCAGTTAAAGTGATGCAGTGCCGAATTGCAAAAAGTACTCTGGTCCTTTAGCTACAAAATGGCCCGGGGGTTAAGTGGTTAAGCTAGCCATATATTATATAATTTTATTGTTAATCTTCCATTAGATCTATCTTCAAGTATGTAGTGCAAGGGCCTGTCTACTTGCAAACAAATTTAACGTTAAGGTTTGACCTCATATTATAGGATTTTGGTAAATCTAAAATTAAAATTGTATAATTTTTTAGCCCGCCTTAGGTGGAATTAATTTTCAGTTTTTAAGTTCACGTCCACTTTAAGACACAAGTTTTTACATTTCATCACTCTCCTTGCAAATCTGAAAATTAACAGGGGTTTATTTGTCTTTTCAAACTTTTTATTTTATGCACCATTGATAATACGATAGAGAAAAGGTTGATGAGCAAGGAGAGAACTGTAGTATCAGGCCTTGGATATCAAAGAGAGAGCAAGCCTGCTCTCGGCATCGTCCAATTCAAACGTCGCCACTCTCACCAGAGTGGGTAAAGTGCCCCCGGACAGGCGATTCACTTGAGCCAGGCAGCCGAAGGGCCACTTTTAAACAAAGTCACTGGGAGGAAACAGGGCCTCTGCCACAGCCCTGGTAAATTTCTCTTGGATTTGTCAAAGGCTAGAACCAATGAATCTTCCCAGTTATTCCAATTTCAAGGTCACCGATTGACCACTAAAATGTACCTGTCATGTGGCGTGGTGACCGGATCCCTCGTGGTTCGTCCAGGCCTTGCAGGCAACCTCTGCCTCTGGGTTTCCCCCAAGCCGATTTTCCCCCCCCATCTGGGACCCAGCAAGCCGCTGGGGACCCTCTCTGCATCAGAAAAAGGTTCCGCTGGGTACGCAACCTTGGCCAGACGGGCCTCGATGGCAGGGCCCATGGATGTGCGCACCATGAAGGTGGATGCCGCACCTGGAACTCGGGCCCCGCAAAAGCACAACTCTCACTGCCCACTGACCCAGATATACCCTCCCGCCAGCATGTCCAGAGAAAAAAACGCTCCTCTGATTGGCTGCTGGGAGAAGGTGGATCTGTCAGAACCCCCTCTAGCACCGACTGTCACTCAGGGGTAATAACACCCCCCTGACATGCAGACTGATCCAACATGGCAAATTCCAAATGGCAGCGGCCCAAATTTAGGCAATTTGTGAATGGGAGTAACTTAACTCTCTCATTCCCCCACTAACTTTAGCGTAGCACCCCACCAATGGGGGAGGGGGGGCGCTACATTAGGTTTTACAATTAGACATCTGAGTGGTAAAGATTACCTAACAATCAGATCCACTGGAAAAAAAAGGATTTTTAATAACAGCTTACCTGTAAAATCCTTTTCTTGAAGTACATCACGGGACACAGAGCGCATAGTCATTACATATGGGTTATATGGGTACCTTCAGGTGTGGACACTGGTGTAATCAACTTCACAGGAAGTTCCTCCCTATATAACCCCCTCCCACTGAGAGTGCTTCAGTTTTGTAGCAAGCAATTTCTCCGAGGTTACACAATGTTCCCCAAAAGAGGGGTGGGAGCTCTGTGTCCCGTGATGTACTTCAAGAAAAGGATTTTACAGGTAAGCTGTTATTAAAAATCCTTTTTCTTGATCGTACATCACGGGACACAGAGCGCATAGCCATTACATATGGGTTATATGGAGTACCTTCAGGTGTGGACACTGGTGTAATCAACTTCACAGGAAGTTCCTCCCTATATAACCCCCTCCCACTGAGAGTGCTTTAGTTTTTCCGCCAGTGTCTTAGGTGTTGGTCACGTCTAGCTGTCCCTCGGAGGTCTCGGGACCCAGGATAGCTAGCCGGATCGTCCGAAGTGCTTCAGAGCCAAGATGTACGGTACCCGGGCCCTGCTGGAGTGGGGTTTTGCCTATAATGCCTCTCCTTGGAGGGCTGGATTCTGGGCTCCAGTGCTTTAGTCTCTTCCAAGAACTAAAAGTTACTGATGCCAGGATGCTATATAGGTCCAGGGGTGTGGGTTCCTTAACACAGGACCCCGGTCCCTGAAGGTCCAAGACAATACCCACGGAGATGGGGGAAGGCTGGGCCTCTTGCATTTTGCAATACCCTGCGGCGTGGAGCAGGTAAGAGGGAACCTGCGGGACTTGGTTCGACAGTAGGTATCCCCCTGGGGGTTCTGGGTTGGCTAATGGTATGCTTGTGCATCAGCCACTATCTCCACTATGTCTGTTGAGGCAGGATGGGATTCTAATGTTTACCCAGATAACATGTAGATATATGTATACTTGTGTAAGTTATATATTTGCTACTCACCCCAGGTCTGCCTGTTAACACTGATACTGCAACCCCACATGTTTTAAAGAGGAAATTGCTGGTTAAAACTCCTGTTTCTTAGGAAGCCCATGGGGACAGCTTCCTCGCTGTGTGTGCACTACAATAAGATTAGTGCTTACCTGGTGTCTGTTGGTGCTGCATAACGCTGGTCCATGTTGTTCCTCTGCTCTGCTTCCTCCATGTGGGTTCGGCGTGGTGCGCGCGATCGTGCGCGCGATCGTGCGCGCGATCGTGCGCGCGATCGTGCGCGCGATCATGCGCGCGTGTGTGCGCGCGCATACGCGCGCGCGTGCACGCCGCCTTTTATAGCGTCGGCGTGCGTCGGGGGGGGCGGGCCAGCAGCGTCAGGGTCTGTATAAAGGAAAAACTTTTCTCTGGCTGGTCTTTCCCTCCTGGAGGCAGAGGAAGAAAGGATACAGAGCGTGCAGCTGGGTCTTTTGGCCACACAGGGACACCTAGTGGCGGTTTAGTGGATCTTCAGGTCTAGGACTTAGGTCCACTATAGACCAGAAAAAAAAAAAAAAAAAAAAAAAAAAAAAGGGTTTTTTTGCTTAAAGGGACTCAGCCTTAGATCCAGCAGTATCTGAGTCTACCTTGGACTCCGGCTAACGGGCATTGGTGTGTCAATACTCACAGGCTTCCTCGGTATTGCCACCTCCCAGGCGGGTAAAAAAGATTTTTTTGAAAAAAAAAAAAAAAAAAAAAAAAAAAGAGAAATATAAAAGAAAAAGAGAGAAATTAGTTCTTTTTCATTTTCTCTCATACCTGCCCTCATATTGGTTATTCCTAGCTACAACAGTCAGGTGTTGGCTATAGGGGTGACCCAAGGTTGTACAATGGCTCCAAAGGGATCTGGACCAGCCAAGGCTGCTAAAGGTACCAAAAAGCAAAAGGGGTCTCCATCGGGGTCAGAGGATTTGGGCCAGGCTTCTACGGCCCCACCCTCGCCAGTCAGGACACCGAGTGGCATAGTACAAGAGCCATTGGGGGTGCTGGGGGCAGAGGCGGCCCCCGATCCACCCATTCCCGTTTACGTGACGGAAGAAATGCTAGCAGCCACCATGTGTGGGCTAGAGAAAAGGTTAACTGCGTTGTTTTCCCGTCCTTGCCCAAGTAGCAAGCGGGCTAGATCCCTTCACCCAGTGTGGGGTTTTCAGATGCGGAGGTCTCCTCTTCAGAGGAACGGGACCCACAAGGGGATCAGGCAGACCCAAGTCCCGACGGTTCAGACAGGGAAAATTCCACTATAGATGAATATTTTTCGGCCTCTCAAGCGGAGGGCCTGTGGATCCAGTCTTTGACAGATATGGTTCGCACTGCCTTTAAACTTCCAGTGCCAGAACTAGTAGCCCCGGAGGTATCCTCATTGGGTTCTTTAAAGGCCCCATTAACTGGTGCATCCTTTCCAATGCACCCCCTTCTGCGGAACGTGATTTACCAAGATTGGGCTCGACCTGATAGAATCTTTGTCTCTCCTAAAAGATTCTCTATTCTCTACCCTATGGAAGAGGAATATGTAAAGAAATGGGCTCTCCCTACAGTGGACGCAGCCATTTCCTGCGTGAATAAATCCCTGACTTGTCCGGTTGAAAATGTCCATATGTTCAAGGATCCGGTCGACAAGAAATTCGAGACCCTACTGAAAGCAGCTTTTACCTCAGTAGGTGCCATGGTTCAGCCAGCAGTAGCAGCCATTGGTGTTTGTCAGGCCTTGAAGGATCAGGCAAAGCATATATTGAAGGACATGCCGGCTCAGCATACTCATGAATTAGCAGAATTCCCTAGGGCTCTCTGCTTTGCAGTAGATGCTATTAAGGACTCCATCCAACAGGCATCCCGTTTATCTCTACTGATGGTTCACATGCGTCGTCTTTTGTGGCTAAAGAACTGGTCAGCAGAGGCACCCTGCAAAAAGCTTCTAGCAGGGTTTCCCTTTCATGGGGGAAGACTATTCGGGGAAGACCTAGATAAATATATCCACACCATATCAAGTGGAAAAAGTACTTCCTTACCGGTCAAGAAAAGACCGCGTGGGCCCACGTTTAAACGACAGGCCATTGCAGGCTCGGCCCCTTCGACTTCCCGTCAGTATCGACGGCCTCCCGGGCGTTCAACAGTTAATAGCCGCCCACAGGGACAAGCCGCGGCAAACAAGAGGCCCTGGTCTCGCAAGCCGGCTAAACCAGTCATCAAATCAGATTCATGAAGGGGCGCCCCCACTCTCTTGGGTGGGGGGAAGACTTCAGTTTTTCTCCGAAGTCTGGAAGGCCAGAATTCCCGACTCTTGGGTTCGGTCCGTAGTAGCCTCAGGCTACAAACTAGAGTTTCGAGAAATCCCCCCTCCTCATTTTCAGGGGTCAAGTCTTCCAAGCGACCCGTTAAAGAGGGCCTCTCTCGTAAAGGCGTTGGATCGCCTCTTGCTCCAAGGAGTAATTGTAGAAGTACCAACCCAAGAAAGGGGTCTGGGATTCTACTCCAACCTTTTTGTTATACCAAAACCCAATGGCGACGTCAGGCCTATATTAGACCTCAAACGCCTAAATCGCTTTCTAAGGATTCAGACCTTCCGTATGGACTCCATACGTTCAGTGACAACCAGCCTGCATCAGGGCGACTTCCTAGCATCTATAGACATAAAGGATGCATATCTGCATGTGCCAATTTACCCAGCACATCACAAGTTTCTTCGTTTTACGATAAACCAAAGTCATTATCAGTTCGTAGCCCTCCCTTTCGGGTTGGCAACAGCTCCACGGGTATTCACAAAGGTGTTAGCCCCGGTACTAGCCGTCCTAAGGACAGAAGGCATCTTGGTCCTAGCATACCTGGACGATCTCCTGGTTATCGACAGTTCAGCTTCCAACCTCAATCATGCAGTAGTCCGCACAGTGCGGCATCTAGAAGAGTTCGGGTGGATTGTGAACCAAGAAAAATCAAGGTTACATCCCACAAGACAGTTGGAATATCTAGGCTTTCGGTTAGATACAGAATGCCAGAAGGTATTTTTACCTCAAGAGAAGATCAGGTCGTTGATTCAAACGATTCAAATAGTCTTAGGCAAAAAGAAGCCGACTATTCGCCTATGCATGCGACTGCTGGGGAAGATGGTGGCCGCCTTCGAAGCAGCGCCCTACGCCCAGATCCATACCAGAATTCTGCAAGCAGCTATTCTCTCTGCTTGGAACAAGTCCATACAGGCATTAGACCGTCCATTAGTTCTTTCTCCAGAAGTCAGGCACAGCCTGTACTGGTGGCTGATCCCTCAAAAATTATCAAAAGGGAAAACCTTTTGCCCCATCTCGTGGAAAATAGTAACCACAGATGCCAGCCTAACAGGTTGGGGGGCAATCTTAGGAAAACGGACCCAGCAGGGACAGTGGTCAGAGGCAGAAAGTCTGCTTCCCATCAATGTCCTAGAGATCAGAGCTGTTCGGTTGGCCCTGGTCGCCTGGACTCTCCCCCTGCAGGGTCTGCCAGTAAGGATACAGTCCGACAATGCCACGGCGGTGGCATACATAAACCACCAGGGGGGCACAAAGAGCCTGGCGGCTCAAAGGGAAGTAAACCTAATTTTTGCATGGGCCGAAGCCCATGTACCCTGCATCTCAGCAGTGTTCATCCCAGGGATAGACAATTCTCAAACAGATTTTTTGAGTCGTCAACAGTTGCTCCCGGGAGAGTGGTCTCTTCACCCCCAGGTATTCCAAGAGATTTGCCAAAGATTCGGAGTTCCCGATGTGGACATCATGGCAACAAGATTCAACAAGAAATTGGACAAATTTGTATCCCGAGCCAGGGACCCCTCGGCCTACGGGACCGATGCGTTGGTTTGCCCCTGGCACCAGTTTTCTCTCCTGTATGCGTTCCCTCCACTACAGATGATTCCCCGCCTTCTACGAAGGATCAGGGTGGAGCGCAGGCCGGTGATCCTGGTGGCCCCAGCCTGGCCCAGAAGGGCTTGGTACGCACTCATCGTGAGGATGTCAGTAAGGGCACCGTGGCCACTCCCCCTGCGCCCAGATCTGCTGTCTCAGGGCCCGATCTACCACCCTGCTTCACAGCAGCTAAATTTGATGGCTTGGCGGCTGAATCTCTAATTCTTAAGGGCAGAGGCCTCTCGGCCCAAGTCATATCTACGTTAATTCAAGCTAGAAAGCCAGTCTCTAGAAATATCTATTACAGAGTCTGGAGAACCTATGTGGAGTGGTGCGAGTCTCAAGGAGGGCATCCTCGCAAGTTTTTTATTGACAGGATCTTGCGATTCCTCCAGGTTGGCGTTGACAAGGGGTTGGCTCTTAGTACTCTAAAGGGGCAGGTGTCTGCCTTATCGATATGGTTTCAAAGGCCTTTGGCCACACATTCGCTTGTAAAAACCTTTTTGCAGGGGGTCTTGCATGTAAATCCCCCTATTAGAGCTCCCCTCTGCCCCTGGAATTTAAATCTGGTCTTGTCAGCTTTACAAAAGCAGCCGTTTGAACCTCTGACAGAAATCCCTCTTGTGCTGCTAACCGAAAGTTGGTTTTCTTGGTGGCTATGGCTTCGGCCAGAAGGGTCTCCGAGCTGGCAGCCTTGTCTTGCAGGGAACCGTACCTTATTCTGCATAAGGACAGAGTGGTTCTGCGGCCTCAGCCTTCTTTCCTTCCTAAGGTCATATCCAGTTTTCACTTGAATCAGGACCTAGTCCTACCATCCTTCTTTCCTACTCCCCAGTCCAGAGAGGAAAGATTGCTTCATACTTTGGATGTGGTCCGAGCCATGAGGGTTTATCTCAAGGCTACAGAAAAGATTAGGAAAACAGATGTGCTTTTCATTCTTCCGGATGGCCCCAAGAAGGGTCAGCCGGCTGCCAAGTCTTCCTTGGCTAGGTGGATTAAGCAGCTGATTTTTCAGGCCTATGGTCTGAAGCGCGTTCCACCTCCCTTATCAGTTAAAGCCCATTCTACGAGGGCCATGAGTGCCTCTTGGGCGGCACACCATCAGATCTCTATGGCACAGGTTTGCAAAGCGGCAACCTGGTCTTCCGTACATACGTTTACTAAATTTTATAAGTTGGACGTCACAAAGGCTGCGGACGCAGCATTTGGGCAGGCGGTCCTACGGGCAGCAGTATAGAATCCTCTGGCCCGGTTCACGCCCCCTTTTTCTGTTGGTGGAGCTATTTTACCTCCTGATATAGTTTCTGTTTGGCTATTTTTTGCCTTACGGTCTCCCTCCCTTCATAGAGCATTGCTTTGGGACATCCCATATGTAATGGCTATGCGCTCTGTGTCCCGTGATGTACGATCAAGAAAAAGGGATTTTTAATAACAGCTTACCTGTAAAATCCTTTTCTTGGAGTACATCACGGGACACAGAGCTCCCCCCCTCTTTGTGGGAACATTGTGTAACCTCAGAGAAATTGCTTGCTACAAAACTAAAGCACTCTCAGTGGGAATATAGGGAGGAACTCCTCAGTGAAGTTGGAGGGGGTTATATAGGGAGGAACTTCCTGTGAAGTTACACCAGTGTCCACACCTGAGTGTCCACACCTGAAGGTACTCCATATAACCCATATGTAATGGCTATGCGCTCTGTGTCCCGTGATGTACTCCAAGAAAAGGATTTTACAGGTAAGCTGTTATTAAAAATCCCTTTTTTCTTTATCGTACATCACAGGACACAGAGCGCATAGTCATTACATATGGGATGTCCCAAAGCAATGCTCCATGAAGGGAGGGAGACCGTAAGGCCAAAATTAGCCAAACAGAAAATATATCAGGAGGTAAAAAATAGCTCCACCAACAGAAAAAAAGGGGGCGTGAACCGGGCCAGAGGATTCTATACTGCTGCCCGAAGGACCGCCTGCCCAAATGCTGCGTCCGTAGCTTTTGTGACGTCCAACTTATAAAATTTAGTAAACGTATGTACGGAAGACCAGGTTGCCGCTTTGCAAACCTGTGCCATAGAGATCTGATGGTGTGCCGCCCAAGAGGCACTCATAGCCCTCGTAGAATGGGCCTTAATTGATAAGGGAGGTGGAACGCGCTTCAGACCATAGGCCTGAAAAATCAGCTGCTTAATCCACCTAGCCAAGAAAGACTTGGCAGCCGGCTGACCCTTCTTGGGGCCATCCGGGAGAACGAAAAGCACATCTGTTTTCCGAATCTTTTCTGTAGCCTTGAGATAAACCCTCATGGCTCGGACCACGTCCAAAGTATGAAGCAATCTTTCCTCTCTGGACTGGGGAGTAGGAAAGAAGGATGGTAGGACTAAGTCCTGATTCCAGTGAAAACTGGGTATGAACTTTAGGAAGGAAAGAAGGCTGAGGCCGCAGCACCACTCTGTCCTTATGCAGAATCAGGTACGGTTCCCTGCAAGACAAGGCTGCCAGCTCGGAGACCCTTCTGGCCGAAGCCATAGTCACCAAGAAAACCAACTTTCGGGTTAGCAGTACAAGAGGGATTTCTGTCAGAGGTTCAAACGGCTGCCTTTGTAAAGCTGACAAGACCAGATTTAAATTCCAGGGGCAGAGGGAGCTCTAATAGGGGGATTCACATGCAAGACCCCCTGCAAGAAGGTTTTCACAAGCGAATGCGTGGCAAAAGGCCTTTGAAACCATATCGATAAGGCAGACACCTGCCCCTTTAGAGTACTAAGAGCCAACCCCTTGTCAACGCCAACCTGGAGGAATCGCAAGATCCTGTCAATAAAAATTTGCGAGGATGCTCTCCTTGAGACTCGCACCACTCCACATAGGTCCTCCAGACTCTGTAATAGATATTTCTAGAGACTGGCTTTTCTAGCCTGAATTAACGTAGATATGACCTGGGCTGAGAGGCCTCTGCCCTTAAGAATTAGGGATTCAGCCGCCAAGCCATCAAATTTAGCTGCTGTGAAGCAGGGTGGTAGATCGGGCCCTGAGACAGCAGATCTGGGTGCAGGGGGAGTGGCCACGGTGCCCCTACTGACATCCTCACGATGAGTGCGTACCAAGCCCTTCTGGGCCAGGCTGGGGCCACCAGGATCACCGGCCTGCGCTCCACCCTGATCCTTCGTAGAAGGCGGGGAATCATCTGTAGTGGAGGGAACGCATACAGGAGAGAAAACTGGTGCCAGGGGCAAACCAACGCATCGGTCCCGTAGGCCGAGGGGTCCCTGGCTCGGGATACGAATTTGTCCAATTTCTTGTTGAATCTTGTTGCCATGATGTCCACATCGGGAACTCCGAATCTTTGGCAAATCTCTTGGAATACCTGGGGGTGAAGAGACCACTCTCCCGGGAGTAACTGTTGACGACTCAAAAATCTGCTTGAGAATTGTCTATCCCTGGGATGAACACTGCTGAGATGCAGGGTACATGGGCTTCGGCCCATGAAAAAATCAGGTTTACTTCCCTTTGAGCCGCTAGGCTCCTTGTGCCCCCCTGGTGGTTTATGTATGCCACCGCCGTGGCATTGTCGGACTGTATCCTTACTGGCAGACCCTGCAGGGGGAGAGTCCAGGCGACCAGGGCCAACCGAGCAGCTCTGATCTCTAGGACATTGATGGGAAGCAGACTTTCTGCCTCTGACCACTGTCCCTGCTGGGTCCTGTTTTCCTAAGATTGCCCCCCAACCTGTTAGGCTGGCATCTGTGATTACTATTTTCCACGTGATGGGGCAAAAGGTCTAATGCCTGTATGGACTTGTTCCAAGCAGAGAGAATAGCTGCCTGAAGAACTCTGGTAAGGATCTGGGCATAGGGCGCTGCTTCGAAGGCGGCCACCATGTTTCCCAGCAGTCGCATGCATAGACGAATAGTCGGCTTCTTTTTGCCTAAGACTATTTGAATCGTTTGAATCAACGACCTGATCCTTGAGGTAAAAATACCCTCTGGCATTCTGTATCTTAACCGAAAGCCTAGATATTCCAACTGTCTTGTGGGTTGTAACCTTGATTTTTCTTGGCTCACAATCCACCCGAATTCTTCTAGATGCCGTACTGTGCGGACTACTGCATGATTGAGGTTGGAGGCTGATCTGTCGATAACCAGGAGATCGTCCAGGTATGCCAGGACCAAGATGCCTTCTGTCCTTAGGACGGCTAGCACCGGGGCTAACACCTTTGTGAATACCCGCGGAGCTGTTGCCAACCCGAAAGGGAGGGCTACGAACTGGAAATGACTTTGATCTATCATAAAACGAAGAAACTTGTGATGTGCTGGGTAGATCGGCCCATGCAGACATGCATCCTTTATGTCTATAGATGCTAGAAAGTCGCCTTGATGCAGGCTGGCTGTCACTGATCGTATGGAATCCATACGAGAGGTCTGAAACTTTAGAAAGCGATTTAGGCGTTTGCGGTCTAGGATAGGCCTGACGTCGCCCCTGGGTTTTGGTATAATAAAAAGGTTGGAGTAGAATCCCAGACCCTTTTCTTGGGTTGGTACTACAATTACTCCTTGGAGCAAGAGGCGGTCCAACGCCTTTACGAGAGAGGCCCTCTTTAACGGGTCGCTTGGAAGACTTGACCCCTGAAAATGAGGAGGGGGGATTTCTCGAAACTCTAGTTTGTAGCCTGTGGCTACCACGGACCGAACCCAAGAGTCGGGATTCTGGCCTTCCAGACTTCGGAGAAAAACTGAAGTCTTCCCCCCACCCAAGAGAGTGGGGGCGCCCCTTCATGAATCTGACTTGATGACTGGTTTAGCCGGCTTGCGAGACCAGGGCCTCTTGTTTGCCGCGGCTTGTCCCTGTGGGCGGCTATTAACTGCTGAACGCCCGGGAGGCCGTCGATACTGACGGGAAGTCGAAGGGGCCAAGCCTGCAAGGGCCTGTCGTTTAAACGCGGGCCCACTCGGTCTTTTCTTGACCGGTAAGGAAGAACCTTTACCACTTGATATGGTTTGGATATATTTATCTAGGTCTTCACCGAATAGTCTTCCCCCATGAAAGGGAAACCCTGCTAAAAGCTTTTTGCAGGGTGCCTCTGCTGACCAGTTCTTTAGCCACGAAAGACGACGCATGTGAACCACCAGCAGAGATAACCGGGATGCCTGTTGGATAGAGTCCTTAATAGCATCTACTGCAAAGCAGAGAGCCCTAGGGAAATCTGCTAATTCACGAGTTTGCTGAGCCGGCATGTCCTTTAATATCTGTTTTGCCTGATCCTTTAAGGCCTGACAAACGCCAATGGCTGCCACCCCTGGCTGAACCATGGCACCTACTGTGGTGAAAGAAGCCTTCAGTAGGGTCTCTAATTTTTTGTCGACCGGATCCTTGAACATCTGGACATTTTCAACCGGACAGGTCAGGGATTTATTCACGCAGGAAATGGCCGCGTCCACTGTGGGGAGCCCATTTCTTTTAAAAATTTCTCCTCCATAGGATAGAGAATAGAGAACCTCTTAGGAGGGATAAAGATCCTATCAGGTCGAGCCCAATCCTGGTAAATCAGGCCCCGCAGAAGGGGGTAAATCGGAAAAGACACACAAGTTAATGGAGCCTTTAAAGAACCCAATGAGGATACCACAGGGGCTACTAGTTCTGGCACTGGAAGTTTAAAAGCAGTGCGAACTATATCGGTCAAAGACTGGATCCACAGGCTCTCCGCTTGAGAGGCCGAAAAATATTCATCTACAGTGGAACCCTCCATGTCTGAACCTTCGGGACTTGGGTCTGCTTGATCCCCTTGTGGGTCCCGTTCCTCCGAAGAGGAGACCTCCGCATCTGAAAAAAACCCCACCAAACTAGGTGAGGGGGATCTAGCCCATTTGCGGCTTGGCAAAGGGCGGGCAAACAAAGCAGTTAACCTTTTCTCTAGCCCACCCAGGGTGGTCGCTAGCATTTCTTCCGTTACGTAAACGGGAATGGGTGGATCGGGGGCCGCCTCTACCCCCAGCATCCCCAATGGCTCTTGAACTATGCTACTCGGTGGTCTAACTGGTGAGGGTGGGGCCGTTGACGCCTGGCCCAAATCCTCTGACCCCGATGGAGACCCGTTTGTTTCTTGGCACTTTTTGCAGCCTTGGCTGGTCCTGATGCCTTTGGAGCCATTGCACAACCTTGACTCACCCCTATAGCCAACACCTGACTGTTGCAGCTAGGAGTAACCAATATGAGGACAGGTATGAGGAAAAATGAAAAAAACTTTTTTTTTTCCAAAATAATTTTTTTTTTTTTTACCCGCCTGGGAGGTGGCAATACCGAGGAAACCTGTGAGTATTGACACACCAATGCCCGTTAGCCGGAGTCCAAGGTAAACTCAGATACTGCTGGATCTAAGGCTGAGTCCCTTTAAGCAAAAAAACTTCCTTTTTTTTTTTTTTTTTTTTTCTGGTCAATAGTGGACCTAAGTCCTAGACCTGAAGATCCACAAAACCGCCACTAGGTGTCCCTGTGTGGCCAAAGACCCAGCTGCACGCTCTGTATCCTTTCTTCCTCTGCCTCCAGGAGGGAAAGACCAGCCAGAGAAAAAGTTTTCTCTTTAAACAGACCCTGACGCTGCTGGCCCGCCCCCCCGACGCACGCCGACGCTATAAAAGGTGGCGTGCACGCGCGCGCACCCCCCCCCACGCTGAAACCACATGGAGGAAGCAGAGCAGAGGAACAACATGGACCAGCGCTAGGCAGCACCAACAGACACCAGGTAAGCACTAATCTTATTGTAGTGCACACACAGAGAGGAAGCTGTCCCCATGGGCTTCCTAAGAAACAGGAGTTTCTTTCTCGTACATCACGGGACACAGAGCGGCATATTCATTACTATGTGGGTTATATGGAGTACCTTCAGGTGTGGACACTGGCAATCTCAAACAGGAAGTCCCCTCCCTATATAACCCCCTCCCCTAGAGGGAGTCCCTCAGTTTTTTCGCCAGTGTCTTAGGTGTTGGTCACGGAATAGCTTTGCTCCACATCCTTGGGATTAAGGGCGGGCTAACCGGATCTGTCCAAGGAGCCTCAGTGCCAAAGTGGACAGTACCCGGGCCCCAAGCCGTGGGGTTTTGCCTATAATGCTCCTCTTTGGAGGGCTGGACCCTGGGCCCAGGACTTGGAGTTTGTAAAAACCATAAGTTCCTGTTTGCCAGGGTGCTATATAGGTCCAGGACAGTGGGTACCTTCATAGGACCCCAGGGCCTGAAGGTCTACTACGCTACCCACGGAGATGGGAGAAGATTGGATCAGTTTGCTGGACAAACATCCTGCAGCATGGAGCAGGTAAGGGGGAGCCTGCGGGACTTGGTTCGACAGCAGGCTCTCCGGGGTAACCTAAAAGGGGGGATAGCCTAAGTATGCTCTGCATGGGCAACCTTGTTCACTATGTCTAAAGAGAGACAGGATGACACCTTTTCTCCCCCATCACTAGGTCCCCCTGTCTAAATATGTGTGCTAGCTAAACCTGCTGTTTCTTCCTAGGGCTAGTAAGGATCCCTAGGGGCCTTTGGAGAGTCCTACCTGGCCGGGGGTTTGAATCTGCCGCCTGTTTCTGCGTTCCTGGATCTCCAGCAGCGCGGCTCCTCCATGTTCCTCCTGTTTCCGGCATACGCGTGCGCGCGCACGTCTTATTGACGTTTTTCGCGCCGTTCAGACGGGAGGGCGGGGGGGGGGGCGTGCCTGCGGCGTCATACAGGGGCGCGCCTTTGTGCTGTTATAGACAGCAGGCATTGTCAGTGCTCAGTCTGAGGCTGATTTTCAGAGGAGAGGACGCAGAGCGGCAGAACAGTGACTCCCGGTGGCGGAAGAGGGGTAGTACATGTGGACTTTGTTCCAATACCTTTTTGTTAAGCCAAGAAATCCCCCTTTTTTGCAGCAGGTTTGGAGGCTGGCAAACTTAGTTTGGGGTCACGGTATGTTGTCAAAAGAAAATATATAATATATTTAAAAAAAAAAAAAAAGAACATACGGGATCCCATCAGTTTTTGGGCATTAGTGATCTATTGTCCCCTAAACTCTGATTTTTGTACTCCTGCCCACTACAGTCTGTTGTGTGGGCGGAGTCCCTCGATTTTGTATTATGGCTTCCAAGGGTTCGGGGTCAAAGGGTACAAAAAAGACCAAAAAACAAAAAGGGTTCCCTTTCTGATTCTGATATGCCGATACTTTCCCCGCAACTTATTAACATAAGAAGCGCCTTGGATAAGCCATTAGGGGGATCTGGTGCGGAGGCTGGCCCAGATCAGCCCAGCCCTGTGTTTATCACAGAGGAGATGCTAGCCGTATCCCTAGGGGGGCTAGAAGAGAGAATAGCAGCATTGATCGCTAGAGCTATTCCTGGTAAGAAACGGGTTAGATCCCCATCACCAGGAGGTGTATCCTCAGATGCTGAGATTCTCTCTCCAGAGGAATTGGAATCACAGGAGGATCAACTAGACCTGAACCAAGAGGGTTCAGGGATTGAGGGATCTGCCTCTGAGGAACCATTTTCAGACTCCCAGACAGAAAGATTGTGGGTACAGTCTTTGACGGACATGGTCCGCTCGGCATTTAGTTTACCATTGCCAGAGCCTCAGGTTCCTCCGGTATCCTCTCTGGGCTCTTTGAAAGCTCCGTTAAACAACGCAGTTTTTCCGGTCCATCCTCTCTTGGAGGAATTGATCTTTCGGGATTGGGTACGGCCGGACAGGATTTTTCTGCCACCGAAAAGATTTGCGGTCATTTACCCCATGGAGGAAAAATTCTCCAAGAGGTGGAGGCTCCCAGTAGTGGATGCAGCCATCTCATGTGTGAATAAATCACTAACTTGCCCGGTGGAAAACATACATATGTTTAAAGATCCGGTTGATAAAAGATTAGAGACACTTTTGAAAGCATCCTTTGCTACGGCAGGAGCAGTGGTGCAGCCAGCGGTGGCTGCAATTGGAGTTTGTCAGGCATTAAAAGACCAGACAAAGGAAATGTTAAGGGACATGCCTACCCAACAAGCAGAAGAGTTTTCTGACATTCCCAGAGCTCTGTGTTTTGCGGTAGATGCTATAAAAGATTCCATCCAGCAGGCCTCTCGTTTAGCACTATGTTTGGTGCACATGAGAAGGCTCTTATGGTTGAAGAACTGGGCGGCGGAGCCCCCATGCAAAAAGCTTCTGGCAGGGTTTCCCTTCCATGGAGGACGACTCTTCGGAGAGGATCTGGATAAATATATTCAGACTATTTCAAATGGCAAGAGTACCCTTTTACCGGTCAAAAAGACATTCCGGGCTCCTACATTTAAAAGGCAGCTCTTTCCTGTCTCGGGGCCCTCAAATTCCAGGCAGTATCGACGGCCGCCTGCACGATCCAACGTTAACAGTAGATCGCAGGGACAGACCCCTGGGGGTAAGAGGCCGTGGTATCGCAAGCCGTCAAAGACAGCCCCTAAGTCTGCCTTATGAAGGGGCGCCCCCACTCTTGCGGGTGGGGGGAAGGCTTCGTTTCTTCTCAGAAGTTTGGGAAGCCAAGATCCCCGACAAATGGGTCCGGGCATCTGTAACCACAGGTTACAGACTGGAGTTTCTAAGGTATCCTCCGCCTCATTTTCAAGAATCAAGGCTACCAAGGGATCCAGCGAGGAAGGCCTCAATGCTGGCAGCTTTGGATCACCTGCTTGGCCAGGACGTAATTATAGAAGTGCCAGCCCAAGAGCAAGGCCTAGGTTTCTATTCCAATCTCTTTGTCATACCAAAGCCCAACGGCGATGTCAGGCCAATCTTGGACCTAAAGAGGTTAAACGGTTACCTAAGGGTTCGTTCCTTCCGGATGGAATCCATCCGGTCAGCAGCCGCCGCGCTTCAGAAGGACGATTTTCTGGCCTCCATAGACATAAAGGATGCTTACCTTCATGTACCAATCTTTCAGTCGCATCAAAGGTTTTTACGCTTCGCGGTGGGGCAGCGACACTTCCAATTCAGGGCGCTCCCCTTCGGGCTGGCCACGGCCCCCCGGGTATTCACGAAGATCCTAGCCCCAATTCTGGCCAATTTAAGGATCCAAGGGGTCACAGTCCTAGCATACTTGGACGACCTTTTAATCATAGATCACTCACGGCCGGGTCTGCAAAAGGCAGTAAACCTCACGGTTCGGTACCTCGAAGAATTCGGCTGGGTCCTGAACCGGGGAAAGTCAGCGTTCCAGCCTACAAAGCAGTTGGAATACCTCGGCATGAGGTTAGACACAGAACATCAAAAGGTGTTCCTGCCCCTTGTAAAGATCGAAGCTATCAAGGGGTTGGTTCAGTTGGTTCTAAACAAGAAAAAACCAACTATTCGCCTGTGTATGCGATTACTAGGCAAGCTAGTGGCCACATTCGAGGCAGTACCATACGCTCAGATCCACACTCGCGTCCTACAGGCAGCCATTCTAGCAGCCTGGGGCAAGAGGGCACATGCCTTAGAATCCCCTTTGACGCTATCATCAAGGGTCCGACAAAGCCTGGCCTGGTGGTTGAACCCTCAGAATCTTCTAAAGGGAAAATCCTTCAGCCCTGTTGTCTGGAAGGTAGTTACCACAGACGCCAGCCTGGCAGGCTGGGGGGCGGTCTTCGAGGGGTTCTCCCGCCAGGGAACTTGGGTGAAAGCAGAGAGGCAGCTCCCCATCAATATCTTGGAAATCAGAGCTGCCCGCCTAGCCCTTCTGGCTTGGACCTCCAGATTAAAGGGGTTCCCGGTGAGAATCCAGTCAGACAATGCCACGGCGGTGGCATACATAAACCACCAAGGGGGAACCAGGAGCCAGGCCGCTCAGAGGGAGGTGAACTTGATTTTTCAATGGGCAGAGGTTCATGTACCCTGCATTTCAGCGATATTCATTCCCGGAGTGGACAACCTGCAGGCAGACTTCTTAAGTCGCCAGAGTCTGTTGCCAGGGGAGTGGTCTCTGCATCCCCAGGTCTTTCAGACAATCTGCCAGAGGTGGGGAATGCCGGACGTAGATATAATGGCATCCAGGTTCAACAAGAAACTAGACAGGTTCGTGTCGCGAGCGAGGGATCCTATGGCCTGCGGAACCGATGCGTTGGTTTGCCCTTGGCATCAATTCAAACTTCTATATGCATTCCCTCCTCTACAGTTACTCCCGCGCCTGTTGCGCAAGATCAGAGTGGAGAACAAGCCAGTCATTCTAGTAGCTCCGGCTTGGCCCCGGAGGACTTGGTACTCACTAGTCCTGAAGATGGCAGTGGGAGACCCTTGGACTCTTCCTCTACAACCAGACCTACTCTCACAAGGCCCGATCCTCCACCCTACATTACAGCGTCTAAATTTGACGGCCTGGAGGCTGAATCCCTGATTCTCAGGGATAGAGGCCTGTCTAGGCAGGTAATTCCTACCCTGATTAGGGCTAGAAAGCCGGTCTCCAGGGTGATTTATTACAGGGTGTGGAGGAACTACGTAGGCTGGTGTGAATCCAAAAGATGGAATTCCCGCAAATATACTATTGATAGGGTGTTAAGTTTTCTCCAGCTAGGAGTGGATAAAGGCCTGGCACTAAGCACAATCAAGGGACAGATTTCAGCTCTGTCGGTGTGGTTTCAGAGGCCGCTGGCCACCCACTCGCTGGTAAAGACCTTCTTACAGGGGGTCTTGCGTATTAATCCTCCTGTCAAGTCACCAATTTGTCCATGGGACTTAAATCTTGTCCTGTCCACTCTACAGAAACAGCCTTTTGAGCCGTTGTCTGAGATTCCTTTAGTCTTACTGACAAGAAAATTGGTTTTCTTGGTCGCCATAGTTTCGGCCAGGAGAGTGTCAGAATTAGCAGCCTTATCGTGTAAGGAACCATATCTCGTTCTGCATAAGGACAGGGCAGTTCTCCGGCCCCATCCTTCCTTTCTACCAAAGGTTATATCCAAATTTCACTTAAACCTGGATTTGGTACTTCCATCCTTCTTTCCAAAACCTACATCTAGAAAGGAGGGGTTGCTGCATACCTTGGATATTGTCCGGGCCATGAAGGCCTATCTTAAAGCTACAGAAAAGATCCGGAAAACAGATGTGTTATTCGTTCTGCCAGATGGCCCCAAGAAGGGGCAGGCAGCTGCAAAATCCACCATCTCGAGATGGATTAGACAATTAATCATTCAAGCCTACGGGTTGAAGAGGTTGCCTCCTCCGTTGTCGGTAAAGGCCCATTCTACCAGGGCCATGGGCGCCTCTTGGGCAGCACACCATCAGATCTCTATGGCTCAGATATGCAAGGCGGCAACGTGGTCATCAGTCCACACGTTTACAAGGTTTTATCAACTAGACGTGAGAAGAAATGCGGATGCTGCCTTTGGTCAGGCAGTACTACAGGCTGCAGTTTGAAATCCTCGGGATCAGAAACGCCCTTGGTTATAAAAAAAAAAAAAAAAAAGTTTTTTCTTGACTAAGTTGGAATTATTATTATGATTTGAGTTTATCTCTAAATTGAATCCTTCTTTGGAAGATGTCTCCCTCCCCTCATTAAAGCATTGCTTTCGGACATCCCACATAGTAATGAATATGCCGCTCTGTGTCCCGTGATGTACGAGAAAGAAAAAGGGATTTTTAAATACAGCTTACCTGTAAAATCCTTTTCTTGGAGTACATCACGGGACACAGAGCTCCCACCCCTCTTTTGGGTGACCATTTTGGGAGGCATACTGCTTGCCACAAAACTGAGGGACTCCCTCTAGGGGAGGGGGTTATATAGGGAGGGGACTTCCTGTTTGAGATTGCCAGTGTCCACACCTGAAGGTACTCCATATAACCCACATAGTAATGAATATGCCGCTCTGTGTCCCGTGATGTACTCCAAGAAAAGGATTTTACAGGTAAGCTGTATTTAAAAATCCCTTTTTTTACCAGCAATTTCCTCTTTTAAAACATGTGGGGTTGCAGTATCAATGCTAACAGGCAGACCTGGGGTGAGTAGCAAATATATATCTTACACAAGTATACATATATCTACATGTTATCTGGGTAAAACATTAGTATCCCATCCTGCCCATACAGACATAGTGGAGATAGTGGCTGATGCACAAGCATACTGTTAGCCAACCCAGAACCCCCAGGGGGATACCTACTGTCGAACCAAGTCCCGCAGGTTCCCTCTTACCTGCTCCACGCCGCAGGGTATTGCAAATTGCAAGAGGCCCAATCTTCCCCCATCTCCGTGGGTATTGTCTCGGACCTTCAGGGACCGGGGTCCTGTGTTTAAGGAACCCACACCCCTGGACCTATATAGCATCCTGGCATCAGTAGCGTTTAGTCCTGGAAGAGACCAAGGCACTGGAGCCCAGAATCCAGCCCTCCAAGGAGAGGCATTATAGGCAACACCCCACTCCAGCAGGGCCCGGGTACCGTACACCTTGGCTTTGAAGCACTTCGGACGGATCCGGCTAGCTATCCTGGGTCCCGAGACCTCCGAGGGACAGCTAGACGTGACCAACACCTAAGACACTGGCGAAAAAACTGAAGCACTCTCAGTGGGAGGGGGTTATATAGGGAGGAACTTCCTGTGAAGTTGATTACACCAGTGTCCACACCTGAAGGTACCCATATAACCCATATGTAATGACTATGCGCTCTGTGTCCCGTGATGTACGATAAAGAAATATATCAGTTGGCAAAAACGAAAACGCCACCCAGGCAAATGAACATGTACAGATAACTACATATTATTTAAGGGTAACTCCACTTTCGTGAGGGGGAAAAATATGGCAAATAAAGAAAAAAATAATATAGTGTGTACAATTGTGATAGAAGTCATATTGTAGTTGAATGTTATTAGAATTTACCTTTCCAATCTGCAGCAGCTGTAATTTTCCTCTAAATGCAATGTAGCAGCATTGAGGTGTTCTGTACACAGAACGTGTAGTGATCACTCCCCAGAAACATAATTTCCTGCTTGTGTGATTGGCTCACCAATTTTCCCAGAAGTCAGATTTCACGCACCCCCCCCCCCATAGGAACACGTCTAAAGGGATGCAAGCCCAGCAGCTTTCCTCATTAGTGCTCTTTAGCTGCCACAGCTGAGGCGGTGTACACTCTTGAGAAACTCGTCGGGACGAAACACATCGGTTTCCCTGTCGAGTTCCTTGTTCGGCAGTCAAAAAAGTAGTCGAGCCAAATTTTCCCATTGCCCATCAAGGAAATGGAGAACCTGCTCTCTTTTTGGCTCGACGAGTTCCTCAACGGGTTTCTCGGCGAAAAGTGTACACACGACCGGTTTCCTCCGCAGAATACGTCTCCCATCGAGTTTCTTGCTGAATTCTGCCGAGTAAACCGGTCGTGTGTACGCCGCCTGACTGACGATTATAAAACCACTTCCATTATACCAACTAGGCACCTGCTTTAGTAAATCTACTCCATTGTGCTGGCATGGGCACTGTTGTCACTATTGGGGAGCTGCTTCTTAGCATTAATATGCAGCAAATGCTGAATTGAGTGCAGATAGACAGGGAAGGGTGTGACAGAAAGAGGTTAAAGGAGATTAGTGGCAATGAAACCTGGAAACAGCAATGTATTTAAAAATATATATTTTAGCAAATGAGGGAATTTTATAAATTCAGTAACGCTGTTTTCCCACGGGTGGTCCGATCAGGTCTACCTGTCACTTTTTCAGGAGGACCTGACTGGACCAGCCATTGTTCTCTGTGGATCCGCCAATGTCAGCGGACACCCACCGTTATTCGATCCAATTCTGTCTGACAAAAACAGACGGGGATCCATTCCCCATCCATCCGGGGGATCAGATTGGATGACAGATGGGCAGGCGGACCACCCCATGAAGAACAGTGGGGCTGTGTCTGCTCTGCAAAGTGGAGCGTACACAGACCTGTCATCTGCCTGCTCAGTGGGGATCAGCAGAGAGATACCCTGCTCAGCAGACAGATGCACATTACAGAGTCCATCCTTTCGGGTTTAGTTGTACTGCTTGTATTGTAATGTAATGTAAATACAGATTTCACCTTGGGGGTGGGAATTTTTAGGCACAGATTGTGAAACGATTATTTAGTAAAAAATGATTCAAAGTTTGAGTATCAAAAAGAATAACGATCATATACAGAAAGTTATAAAAACATGACATGTTAGATTATTTATACATACACCATCAGATGCACATAAGTGGAATTATCCACAGTGTAAGCAGCCATAATGTAAACACAAAATACTAATTGCAATCAAAATTTCTACGCGTTACGGAGTACTTTGGACTCCTTCTTCAGGGATAATCCAATATGCAGTAATAGTAAGAGCCGGGTCACACAGGGGCGACCTGGGATCCAACTTGAAGTTGCCCCAAGTCCTCCCAAGTCGGGTGGTTGAGAAAATCAATGGAAGTGAATAGAGCCATCTTAATACACACTACTGAAGTCGCTCCGACTTCAGAAAAGGTTCCTGTACTACTTCAATCTGACAACTAGACAACTTGTACCCATTGATTTCGATGGAAGTTGCCTCAGATCACTGTTTCAACTGAAGTAACAATACAGGATGATAACATACATTACTCAGGCAAACCCCTTGCTCCCACAGAGCTGATTGTTGTTTGATTGGCTTCTGGAAACCTCCGGTCCTGGAGGCGACTTGAAGTTTCTTGATGATTCATACTCGAGTTGCCTCCCAAAGTCGTGCTGGAAGTCGTGTTGCCCCTGTGTGAACCGACTCTCATAGTGGTAGTGTGTCTAGTGATGGTGCAAGATCCAAGTAGTTAAGGCCGAGGTGACCAAAATGGCCAAAGGATGCAGTATAGAAAAGAAGAAATCTGGTCAGTGCAAACCGGGACCAGAACAGCATTGACTTGGAAGTCGCTATAATATCTGCATGATATGTAAATCTTCCGGAGCTGAAGTGGTTAAAGCGGTATTAAACTCAAAACCCCAAGTTTATTATATTGCAGCTTACCAATCATTAGATGTAGTGGCTGCATCTGTTTTCTTTTCTTTAGCTTTTTGTCCTCCCTTTTCTCCTTCTTTCTTTTTGGGATAAAGGGTTTTACATGAATAATTAAAAGCTGATCATTGTAAGCACTCCTATCTGTGTTAAGTGGCTTGTGTTATCCCTGTGAAATAATACATTTTGTTGGAGAGTTTGTGAAACGCAACAGAGTTGATGGCTGGAACACCAGGTGAAAAAGAAGAAAGGTAAACTAATGCAGCCTTTACATCCAAGAATTGGTAAACTGCAATATGATCATGTTTACTTTTGAGCTTAATACTGCTTTAGGCCTGGTTCACACTTGTGCAGGTTGCAGTTTACATATTACAGGTGCATTTTGCGGTTTTTCAATACACATCTTTAAACTATTGAAGTCTATGGAACCAAAAACCAGAAAAACACCTGGCACTTTCCAAAAAATGCACAGATGTGACTTACACCCATAGGAAACCATGTTATATGGGCTGTAGTTCCTGAAGAATGCAGAACAAAAAATGCATAGGTGTGAACCAAGCCTTGCATCATTCATGCTTTTTGGAGTGGGGAATATTGAACCAATTAAAGCAAAGCTCCAAATTTGTTGAGGGGGGGGGATGTACTCTTCTAGCAGATAAGCATACATCAACACCAGTTTGTTGAGAATAAATCCCCCCCCCCCCCCCAAAGGTGAACTGTTTAACCACTTGCCGACCAGGCGCCATCATACGCTGGCAGGTTGTCTCGTTCCCACAAATCGCAGTTGCTGTATGACGGTGCTTTTTAACAGCTACAGTGGGCGAGCCAATGCGTGATGTCCATTGGCCACCCGTGATCACTCCATGGAGAGCCAGAAGGGGGGATTCTGTCATTGCAAACAAATAGATCTCTGTTCTGTCAGGGGAGTTCAGAGTGATCGTCTGTTCCTATTAGGAACAGCAATCTCTCTGTTCTCCCAGTCAGTCCCCCCCCCCCCCCCCACAGTCATAAACACCTCCCAGGGAACACATTTAACCTCTTGAGCACCCCTAGTGTTAACCCCGTCCCTGCCAGTGACATTTATACAGTAATCAGTTCATATTTATAGTACTGATCGCTGTATAAAAAATGTCAATGGTCTCAAAAAACTGTCTGATCTGTCCGCCGCAATGTCGCAGTCACGCTAAAAATGCTGATCACTGCCATTACTAGTAAAAAATATAATAATACAAAAAATGGCATAACTCAATTCTTTATTTTGTAGATGCTACAATTTTTGTGCAAATCAATCAATATATGCTTATTGCAATATTTTTGGAAAAACAAAAAGGCCTAAACTGATGAAGAAATTCATTTTTTATATATATATATATATATATATATATATATATATATATATATATATATATATATATATATATATATATATATATATATATAATTTTCAAAATGGTCTTCTTTTGTTTTATTTTTGCAAAAATCAGAGGTGAACAAATACCACCGAAAGAAAGCTCTGTTTGTGGGGGAAAAAAGGACATCAATTGTGTTTGGCTACAACGTCGCACAACCGCGCAATTGTCAGTTAAAGTGACACAGTGCCGTATTGCAAAAAATGGCCTGGTCATTAAGGGGGAAAATCCTTCCCGTCCTTAAAACGGATGGCCCACTGAAAAAAAAATATTAAAAGCCAGCAGCTACAAATACTGCAGCTGCTGACTTTTAATATTAGGACACTTACCTGTCCTGGAGTCCAGCGGCGTCCGCAGCAGAGAGACGAGCGTCCGCTCGTCTCTGCTGCTCCCCCCTCCATCCACGGTGAGGGAACCAGGAAGTGAAGCGCTCCGGCTTCACTGCCCGGTTCCCTACGACGCATGCGCGAGTCGCGCTGCGCCCTCCGATTGGCTCCCGCTGTGTGCTGGGAGCCGAGAGTTCCCAGCACACAACGGGAAAAAAACAGACTTTTGCCCGAGACTGCGGGCCGGAAGTGGGTGAAGATACCTGTCTTTAGACAGGTATCTGTACCCCCCCCCTCCCCCTGAAAGGTGTCAAATGTGACGCCGGAGGGGGGGAGGGTTCCGATCAGCGGATCTTTACTGTAGGATGGAGATCCGCTTTAAGTGCTTAAACTGAAAGCAGATTATTAAACACCATTACAATTGTTCACCCTTTTGCTTTTCTAAATGTTGATATTGGCCTTGCCAGTATTATATTCGTTAGGCTTGTCAAAAGTTTACATGGCAGGATAAGGGTTATTATTTATAGAATATCAAAAATAGGAATTACTACATAGAGTAGTAGGGAGGCGGACTTTTTCAGGCAATCACAAGGACATAAAATTTAAGAAAAAATATTTAATTATATATCATAAAATCCAAAAACAAAAACTAAAATATACAGAAACAGGGTATACAGAGTATATATCAGCAATGGTAGCTTGCATCTCGCCTACGCGTTTCGCCTAACGGCTTCTTCAGGGCGAGTTTGAGAGAGGGCTGGTAGTATATAATTGCTAATTTCATATATCAAAACAGTTGCTGTCCATCCGATTATATCAAGGATTAAGTAAATATCCGTATGGCTTGTGAGAGCTCAATGCGGCAGACAAAGTGTACCAAATATACGAAAGAATGTATCCTATGGTTAGCAGCGAATCATCATATAAAGATGAACAAATGTATTTCTGAGATAGAGCCAGAAATCAAAGGAGGACCCGGGACTGATCACAGCAGTAAACATAGACCATAGCCAGAGAGGAGTAGGATCCAATCAAAATAGGCTAGACCGGGTTATAATGTCCAATATAGGACAGTCCAATGAGTCAGGAGTCTGGATATAGATCGCTGTTGATATGTCCCGGGGGGAGTCAGACCAGGTCTGACTCCCCCCGGGACATATCAACAGCGATCTATATCCAGACTCCTGACTCATTGGACTGTCCTATATTGGACATTATAACCCGGTCTAGCCTATTTTGATTGGATCCTACTCCTCTCTGGCTATGGTCTATGTTTACTGCTGTGATCAGTCCCGGGTCCTCCTTTGATTTCTGGCTCTATCTCAGAAATACATTTGTTCATCTTTATATGATGATTCGCTGCTAACCATAGGATACAATCTTTCGTATATTTGGTACACTTTGTCTGCCGCATTGAGCTCTCACAAGCCATACGGATATTTACTTAATCCTTGATATAATCGGATGGACAGCAACTGTTTTGATATATGAAATTAGCAATTATATACTACCAGCCCTCTCTCAAACTCGCCCTGAAGAAGCCGTTAGGCGAAACGCGTAGGCGAGATGCAAGCTACCATTGCTGATATATACTCTGTATACCCTGTTTCTGTATATTTTAGTTTTTGTTTTTGGATTTTATGATATATAATTAAATATTTTTTCTTAAATTTTATGTCCTTGTGATTGCCTGAAAAAGTCCGCCTCCCTACTACTCTATGTAGTAATTCCTATTTTTGATTGAATTATTCCGGATGTTGGCTACATGTGAGTGCTTTTATGTTTCCCCGTTCCCTATATTTTTGATTTTTATTTATAGAATATATATATATATATATATATATATATAAAGTGATCATTATTTTTAAATTAGACCAATGAGAATTTTAAATGATCGAACATAGCATAAAATAAAGAACCATATCCATGTATTAAAGCTTTGTGGATTGAGCCTGTTGGGAGTGGGAGTACTTGCTTTCATTATAATCACCCAGTCAGTCTCAGTGCTGTCTCAGTGCTGTAATATTAAAGCAGCAGCCTCTACACCTGTGTAGGAAGGATCCTTCGATAGAATCTTTAAAAAATGAAATTCTTTTTACAGGAGATGAGTGTAATTTTGCTATGTGCAGGTTTTCTGGGAACTGTTATGAGCAGACCACACAAGCAGAAAATTAGCTTTCCGAGGGTATTCAGTTCCATACACACAGGGCTGGTACTACCACTAGGCAGCCATGTAGGATGCCCATCCGCTGGTTTCCCTACTCTCCATCTTCTGACATTCTCCATGCTATCTATGTAGGTTTTTGGTGCGGTGGTGACTGTATGCAGAGGATGCCTCTGTTTTTGCTGGCTGCAACATGTAACTAACTCAGTTGGCAGCCACCCCATCCATAAGTAAGTAGTGTCAGAGGTGCAGCGCAGCACTGGAGGACTGTGTCCCAACAGAACAGAAGTATACAGTCTGCCTCTGCCCATACGTGATTCCTATAGTGAGTCATGTGACACCCGACCCCACTCCCTGCTGTGTCCCTGCCATTTGTAGAGGCCCCTCTCCCCTGGCCTGTCCTGTACAATGGCAGAGTGTGCTATAGCCTA
This sequence comes from Rana kukunoris, assembly GCA_029574335.1. NCBI lineage: Eukaryota > Metazoa > Chordata > Amphibia > Anura > Ranidae > Rana > Rana kukunoris. The sequence continues at coordinate 419,742,025 of CM056052.1, read as the reverse complement.
ATCGGGTCAGAGTAGTGGGAGCTATGGGGCTGGTGACAGCTAAAGCCTGGAGGCACCAAGGCAGGGCTTGTTCCTTGCACTGGCAGGGTTGTCTGATGCATATAAAGCTCCAGTGAGTGAAGAACACTGACCTATTCAGGTAGGTCAGTGTAGGGTAAGGTGACCAGATTTTTTTTAATGAAATCCAGGGACATTTTTTTTTACTAGTAATCACGGCAATCAGCAACTCTCTGCCCATCACTGCCATCGCCCGCCTCACAGCCTGTCAAGTCTTACCCTCTGGGCCTTGGCTACTACTGGGTGGGGAGCAGAGGAAGATCACTCGACCAGAGAAGGCAAGGAAATAAAACAGGCAGGTGGCTGGCCGGGACTTGAGCCAAAGCAGAAGAACATGCGAGCGGAGCTGAATGGGCATGCACCCGAAACTAAAGAAATATTCCCTCCGCTCCGACCAACACATGATCATCAGAAAGGGGCACAGATATTCGCCCCTCTAAGCTAGTGGGAGCAGCAGAGCATGGGGGGGATTTGAAATTGCCCCAGCCCCTGTTTAAATCCAATATGGGGACAAAACCAGGGACAGACTTGGTCTGGGGACAGTGTCCTCAATCCGGGCACTGTCCCCTGAAACCGGGGATGTCTGTTCACCCTAATGTAGGGGTCAGATAGGTTAGTGTAAGTGTCGGGTAGGCCAGTGTAATTATCAGATAGGTTACATGGGCAGGGCAAAGGGGGTGGAGTCAGGGACGGAAAAATTAGGTTTCGCCTAGGGTTTCAAAAAAATCCCTATGCCAGCCCTGCATATATAGATGGCATACCTTGTAATTGGCATTTACATTTTTGTGGTTTTTTTTTTTTTTTTTTTATAAAATCATAGGAGGGTCCAAGAAAAGATAATCATCTTAGACTAGGTCTTCTAGTCGCCTTTGCCTAGGCCTGCTTGTGAATTTTAGTGAAGTAATTCTAGTCAAAGTTGATGTTGTTTGTTTTTTTTTTTTTTTCATCTGCTCTGTGCATTAACATTGCAGATAAGGACTACTGACTTTTCTCTGGTATTACCTAACTATACACTGTCCCGGGCCACTGTCCACATTAACATGCCAAAAAAACTACATTTTTTTTTTACATATCTGTCATAAACCCTGGAGCCCTTCACCATGTGTAGGTAAGAAAGCTAGATAACACATAAACACTCACACATACATCCTACACAAATCTTGCCAGCTACTGCCTCACACTACAATAGCACAAACATTTTAATTATTATATTTATTATACAGGATTTATTTAGCGTCAACAGTTTGCTCAGTGCTTTACAACATGGGGTAATGGCTTCAATTTATAGGAGTTGCTAAAATCTTTGTACCATAGACTATTCTATTGACTCACTAAGGGCTCGTGCACGTTGATGAGTCTGAATGCAGGTGTATTGCTTTAAACTAATATCCAAAAATGGTGTAGCTCAACTACCATATATAATCACAAATCAGTGTGATACAAAAACTTCCAAAATATATACAAAATTGTGCATTCAAAAATGATTGATATTTTGTCTCTCAATTCCAGACAAAAAAGAAGTCCAATGGATATCCAAAGATAAAAATGTTGCATCAACTTCAGATGGTATCCACCTTCACACCACCGTTATCGCCTCTGTCGCATAAAATAAAGTGATTCCACCACCCTTACAGAATGGCCTCTCACCTCCCTGACATGACCCCTGCTTTACCAGTAGGTCATATCACGCAGTTTTCTCTCTCTGCGGATGAAGCAAAGACAGATACTCCTTTCGAGTCCTCCCTGCTTCCCAATCACAAGAGTGAATGGATCTCCAATCACAGCATTACATAAACGGGAAGAGAAGGGTTCTCTGTTTAAAACGTTCAATTTATTAAGCTCTAAGGAGCAGGGCCCTTTGATTCCATTTGCACCAAATTGTAATGTAACTGTAATGTCCGTTAAGCGCTGTGCAAGCAGATCAAAAACATCAGCCATTTGGGTACCACATGCTTACAAAGGCATTTAAACTCCCACCACTCGGCGTGTTGACAAGATCACCTAAAAGCCACACAAAAGAGACACAATTCTTTTCCTCCCCACTCCTCACTCCTCACCTTTCAGGTCTACCCTCACTATATCTCATGACCTCTCAGCAGCCTCCACTGACCGGCATAATGGTATAGAAAATGGTATCACAGCTCCTTGCAACATGTCTGCCAGCAGCCCACCACCAGGTGTAAAGTATAGCAGGCAAATTTCTCTGCCCCAGCTGCTGCATCGAAGAAAAAAAAACGCACTCCCTGCCACTCACATTCCCAGCGTCTAATTCCCAGCTTGTCCAAATTGCTGACTTTACAACTCCTGCCTTTCTGTTTGAATTCTGCCTCTTTCGTGAATTTGCAGAATGTGCTGTACCACAATGGCAGGTTCCCAGTTGCTATTTCTTTGCATATAAGGTCATTCCAGCTCTGTATGATAATGTGGAAGGCAAATGTTTTGGCATCATTGTGCAAGGCAGTCAGCAGCAAGGTCCACCTTACGGGTGACATGTGGTCCAGCAAGCATGGTCAGGGACAATATATTATGTTCACAGCACACTGGGTAACTGTTTACAACTGGGAAGGATGCAGGACAGGGCTGGTCTTAGAACTGGAGTTGTTTTGCTGCCACGTCTTCATACAGCTGGTGGTGATGATGTTAAATCTGTCAGCTCCATCCCTCTTCTTTCATGCTCTCCTTTGCTAAATTATCCTATAAACCCACCAGTACCCTAAACATTCAAGGGGCTATTCAACAAGTCAGGTTAAAAGATGCCATGCAGTGTTTCAGCTGGTCTTTTTTTCCCCGACGCCAATGGCTGCTTAGCATGCATTGTACTGTCACCATTTGAGGAGGCGACAAAGATGGTGACCTGTGACAATGCATGCATCAGTGACACTATCCCTCTTGTGTTCCTGCTGAAGCATACTCTGCATGGCATTATGGACGGGGCACCCAAGGCAGAGCAGCGGGAGGAAGAGGAGAACTTTCATTCCTCTCAAGACACGCTTTATGCAGACACCATTTTTGTGACACCACAGAACACACAAAAGCATAGGGAGGAGGGGGATTCTGCCAGTTTGGAGGCATTGAAGCAAGGAACTCGGTTGACCGGCTGACATTGGTCAAAATGAATCAGTCCTGGATTAGCATGTTTTTGGGATCTGGAATATATATATTTTTTGGAGTACAGTGCAGGACTTAGGGCGTCCTCTCCACTGGCCTGACATTTTCTTCTGATTGTTAAAAACTAAGGATTGCCGAGTGCTGGAGGGTTTATATAGTGTTTCTTAATGTAGTTTGCCAGTGTCCTTACCTGAAGGTAGCAGCATATAACACATGGTCAAGATTTAACCACTAAGGGACCCTTTCACGTCGTTATACGTCAGCAGAATGATGTATAACGGCGTGAAGCTCGGTGAGCGCGCCCGCGGGACCTGCAGACCCGAACGCGCCGGTGTCCTGACGATCGGTCATTCAGAGCTGAAGAACGGGGAGAGGTGTGTGAGGGGTGTATGTAAAAATGCAATAAAACTATCTCCTATTTTGTAAACGCTATAAATTTTGCGCAAACCAATCGATAAATGCTTATTGCGTTTCTTTTTTCATCAACAATAGGTAGAAGAATATATAGGCTTGCCGTATAAAATACTGTGACTGAAATAAGTGGTGGGTAAAACATATAATACATTTCCAACAAAGTGAAAAAACAAATGCAATGGTAATTAATTACAACTTGAATCCTAGTTGATAATCAAACAATAAATGCACACATATAAACACTGTGGAAGCCACAGCCTATGTCCATAAAAAATCAAAAAGAAAAGTGATATCTGGATGCCGATGAAGCAACAGATAGGTAAAAAGTCACAAATCCAAGTGATGAGATAGATCTTCTACTTCACCAGAGATCAACACCCCAAACGTGCTTGTTAAAGTAATGCGCTTACCAGAGATGGTGGACCTCTTTACTTAAAAAAATGGTCACAATCGCCTATGCAGGATAATGCGTTCATGCATATTATGTGTCGCTAGTAGATGGATAGATGTAAAACTTGACCTCCAGGAATTATAAATGGAACGCTCACTCCCCAGTGGGCATTTGGTGCCTAACTAAGCTCAAAATCAAAATCAAATCAACATGAAACAGAAAAAGACCTCCATAGTGCAAACCGGTTTTATTTGGTATAAAAACAATTAAAACATGGGCCAAGTGGCCACTTACATTATAGAGTGCCCATCCCGGCACTGGGTCTGCAGGCCTGTCGAAAATACCGTGGATAAGATCACTTCCATGCCGGTGCTTCAGTGCTGCAGGAAGCCGGATGGTTGGGAGATGGAGAAAAAATCCAAACTGAACATCCGCTGACACCTGATCTTGCCCGCTTTCGCATTCCTCCGATCCTGCTGATGTAGGAAAACCCTATTTTTCCTTCTGTCTGCGGATCAGATCGGGTCAACGCGGACAGACAGTCTGTGTTCATTCGATCCCCCCATAGGGGGGAGCGGAGAAAAAACAGGGCGGTCCCTGCACAGTGTGCGGGGACCACCCTGTCATCCGCCAGCTCAGCCGGGATCAACGGAGCCGCCCTCCCGTGTGAAAGTGCTTAAGGGCTGTAGCATTCACTTCTCTTTGACAGGAGGCCTTAGTTTTACTTTAATAAGGAACCTATGGGAAGTTTTTAACTCCCAAAACAATCCTTAAAGCAGCCCCACCTCCTCCCAGACGGCTGGTAGCGTTTTACGATTTCATAGTACCGCCTGATTGCCAAAAACATCTAGAGCCAAACTACATAGCTTCCACAGATTTTTGGTTGTACTTCTTTTTCACCTCCCCCACCCTTCCTGTAGGCCACCAAATGCATTAAGCAGCCTCAGTGGCTTAGCACAAGTGTGGAGGCAGACCCGAGGTGTGGTTAGAAAGCCGAAATTGCTATTTGGGCGCTAGGTTTTAGGGATCCCAGAGCAAGTTGTTCTTCTTTTTCACCTCCCCACTCTTCCTGTAGGCCACCAAATGCATCAAGCAGCCTCAGTGGCTTAGCACGAGTGTGGAGACAGACCCGAGGTGTGGTTAGAGAGCCGAAATTGCTATTTGGGCTTTCAGTTTTAGGGATCCCAGAGCATGCAAACTTGCAAACGGGAATGTGCCAGCTTTAGGTGTGAAGATCTGTTTGGATTTCTTTTGTGTTCTTATTCCTCCTTGTACAGTATGTTGGGTTAATTTTACATCAATGTATTATGTTCTATTTTCAGGTTGGAATCTATTTGCTGGAATCGTGCTTATCTAAACCTGAATTTCTAAGTGAAGGACATAGAAGAATGAAAAAATCTGGCATTATCATTCAGCGTATGATGGAAAAATTCAATAACATCACCATTCCAGGTGGGGAGAGCACTTTACACTTTATGCAATACAATTTTTTAAAGCAAAAAAAAAATTTACATCCAATGTGTGTATACAATATATATTGTGACACGTTGGGGAATTTGCAGCTCATTGGTAGTGCTAAACAGTGAGTTTACTCCACGCCAGAAATACGTTTTTAGGGCTTTTTTTGACCACTTTTATTTAAAAGTAACACAAAAAGTTCACATGGATATATTCAGACGCAGGAGGTTCATTAATACAATAAGGAAAAAACAACATTTAGCCTTGTGGCACTCTTTACTGCTCAACTTGGTAGTTTTAGTCTTCCTGACCATCAAACACGTCTGTCACAGACTGCCTCTCTCTCAGGCTTGTGGCTCAATCTGTCCTGTCCTGGACAATATGGTGCAATGTGCCCCTCTCATGGCTCCTATCACACACTGACCCCCTGGGGCCCTGAGCTCTAACCCTGGCTCTAGGATGAATGCAGCACACATGCAGCACACATGCCTGCATATATATATATAGTATCTCACAAAAGTGAGTACACCCCTCACATTTTTGAATATATTTTATTATATCTTTTCATGTGGCAACACTGAAGAAATTACGCTTTGCTACAATTTAAAGTAGTGAGTGTACAACTTGTATAACAGTGTAAATTGGCTGCCCCCTCAAAGATAACTCAACACACAGTCATTAAAGGGGTTATAAAGGTATTTTTTTATTTTCTAAATAGGTTCTTTTAAGCTAGTGCATTGTTGGTTCATTTATATTTTCCTTAGATTTCCTTTCAAATTTTTTTTTCTTTGTTTTCTTTATCTGAATTTCTCACTTCCTGTTCCTCCTTAGTAAGCTGTTCTGGCTGACTAACCCCCAGGGAGTTATGGGGGCAAGCTTACAGAAAGTAAGAAATTCAGATAAAGAAAAAAAACATTTAGAAGGAAAAGGTAAGTGAACCAACAATGCACTAGCTTAAAGGAACCTATTTAGAAAATAAAAAACAAACATTTACAACCCCTTTAATGTCTAAACCTCTGACAAAAAAGGTAAGTACACCCCTAAGTGAAAATTTCCAAATTGGGCCCAATTAACCATTTTCTCTCCCTGGTGTCATGTGACTCGTTAGTGTTACAAGGTCTTAGGTGTCATTGTTGAGAAGGTGTGTAAAATTTGGTAAAATCAATGTGGGTGATAGCGCAAATTGTAAAAACATGACATAACATATACAATGGGTGATATATATGGTGCACAAAAAGTATAAAAGTGCCAAGCTTATAGGTCTATCAGGGACAGAAAATAAGTCCAAAGAAAGTGCTAAATCATAAATCAGTGCACTAATAGTCCATAATGGTGAAAAACAGTGTAAAAGGATGTCCACTAGTCCAGAGAATGAGGAAAAAACACCACCACACAGCACATCTGGTCTCCCAGAACTCTCACCTTCAGCAAGTCAAAAACAGGCATATAAGATGATCCTCTGTGTGGACAACCTCCCTCGGTAGTTTTGTTAGCCCCCACGGATCGGTGGGAAGATAGGTACCTGCGATCTCGGGTGACAGTGGAAAACAGGGGACTGATTTATGATTTAGCACTTTCTTTGGACTTATTTTCCGTCCCCGACTTTTTGTGCACCATATATATCACCCATTGTATATGTTATGTCATGTTTTTACAATTTGCGCTATCACCCACATTGATTTTACGTTATTAGGTGCTGTGTATGCATTTTTTGTGTTTGCTGCATTATGTCACTGATTTCTTGATAGACAAATTAGTAGCGCAGAAGTCCCACTTGATCTTATGTGTTAAATTTGGTGTTATCGCACTCACTCTTTCATACTGGTCACTGGAAGTTCAACATGACACCTCATGGCAAAGAACTCTCTGAGGATCTGAAAAAAAGAATTGTTGCTCTACATAAAGATGGCCTAGGCTATAAGAATATTTCCAAGACCCTGAAACTGAGCTGCAGCATGGTGGCCAAGACCGTACAATTGTTTAACAGGACAGGTTTCACTCGGAACAGGCCTCACCATGGTTGTCCAAAGAAGTTAAGTGTGCGCGCTCAGCGTCATATCCAGAGGTTGTCTTTGGGAAATAGACATGTGAGTGCTACCAGCATAACTGCAGAGGTTGAAGGGGTGGGGGGTCAGCATGTCAGTGGTCAGACCATATGTTGCACACTGCATCAAATTGGTCTGCATGGCTGTCATACTTTTTAAGAATATTTGAGCGCTCACGATCATAACACAGCATTTCCTCGGTTCAATGCAGAGAGTTCTCTGCTCAAGTCGACAGCTGTAAAAAAATTAATTAAAAAGAAAAAGGCAGCCTGCCAAGTTTATTACAACATGCTTAGGCAGAGATAAAGAGAAACCTTGTAACATTTTGTTCTTTCAGATCAAAGGAATGAACTTCTGTCTATAGATGAGGGCAGTTTAACCACTTAAAGACTAGACCTTTTTCTGACACTTGTTGCTTACAAGTTAATATCAGTATTTTTTGCTAGAAAATCAGAACCCCCAAACATTGTATATTTTTTTAGCAGAGACCCTAGAGAATAAAATGGCGGTTGTTGCAATATTTTATGTCGCACTGTATTTGCGCAGCAGTCTTTCTAACACAATATTTTTTGGAAAAAACACTTTAATGAATTTAAAAAAAATAAACAAAGAAAGATGATTTTAAGTTGCGAGAATTGTGAGAGAAACAAAATTGTGATTCTCATTTTAGCCAGAATCGTGCAGCTCCAGGATTTTTTGTTGTAATATCATCACTGAATGTAAACATTCCAGCTCATTCATGGGGAAAAATAGGTAGGGTATCAAATCTTTAAAATTTAGTTACTTCATTTATGTACACATGTGAGGGAGTCAGAATTGTGTGGGCTCTGCCTTATAATTAAAATGATGTTGCTATTCACAACAGAATTGTGTTTTTTGCAAGATCACTTTTAAGAAAACTGCTTTCTCTGTAAAGATATTTACTATATACCGGTAGTTCTCAAAATACATGCTGATAAACCCCAACATAATTGAGATGGACTGAATGTGTCCTTTGCACTTGATAACGTGTAACAGTAGAACAATGCTGAATACGACGGTTGCGCATAGTTCTTATCTATCTAGGAAACCACTGAAAAAAAAAATACATGAATAAAATTAAAATGGATTCATGGCCATGAATTCATGACAGTGTTAGAACAAAATTATGTGGACATAAAGTGGACATTTCTGTAACTTCACATGCCTGCATAAATAAATTCCTGACCTAATATAATATACAGTAATAGGATGAGCCGAACACCCCTCGGTTCGGTTCGCACCAGAACATGCGAACAGGCAAAAAATGTGTTCGAACACCATTAAAGTCTATGGGACATGAACATGAGTGCTCATTTTAAAGGTTAAAATGCAAGTTATTGTCATAAAAAGTGTTTGGGGACCTGGGTCCTGCCCCAGGGGACATGTATCAATGCAAAAAAAATGTTTTAAAAACGTCAGTTTTTTGGGAGCAGTGATTTTAATAATGCTTAAAGTGAAACAATAAAAGTCAAACATTTAAATTTTGTACCTGGGGGATGTGTATAGTATGCTTGTAAAGTAGCGCATGTTTCCCGTGTTTAGAACTTTCCCTGCACAAAATGTTTTTTTTTTTTACCAAAAATAGATAGAGGAAAACAAATGTTTTTTATATCTTTTTTGGGGATATTTATTATAGCAAAAAGTGAAAAATATTGAATTTTTCCAAAATTGTCGCTCTATTTTTGTTTATAGCGCAAACAATGAAAACCGCAAAGGTGATCAAATACCACCAAAAGAAAGCTCTATTTGTGGGGAAAAAAAGGACACCAATTTTGTTTGGGAGCCACGTTGCACCACTGAGAAAATGTCAGTTAAAGCAACGCGGTGCCGAATAGCAAAAAGGGGCAAGGTCCTTAACGTGCATATTGGTCCGGGTCTTAAGCGGTTAATAGATACAGCACACAATTATTGTGGAAAGGCAACCGCGAGTATAATTCAATATTTTTACCAATATTGTCCTGTTATGACCAATGCTGGACCATCTGCTCTACATATTGTTTGAGTCACTTCCATGAAACAAGCATGCAGCTAGTGATATCAAAGGAAGATTATGCCTCCTGATTTGCATTACTATTTGTAGTCTGTAATTTAGCAATTTTTGAAACTTTCTATTTAAGCTTTATACACAAGCAGTTTGCATTTCAAAAAAGAGGATTTAACAATGGTAGCTTACATGTTTTCTCTAAAGTACTACTAATATATAATGTTTTGTGACCATGCTGTACTCTATGTAGTTTTATGAGCATGTCAATGTATTCTGTAAAGTGACAGATTAGACTCTGGTGAAAGAAGACATACCTGGTATTAAGTAGTAAGCTGCATGCACGTTTACTGACAATTTATTGACTAAGTTCAGCTTTACTGCCCTAGAATTAAGATGGGCTGACTCTATTAGTGCCCTATGACACAAGTCTTTCTATTTATCAGACACAATTTTTTATCCCTTGTAAAATCAAGCATTGTGAATGTTTGTTTGTTTCTTATGCTGCCATACACTGTTTGTGACAGTGTTAACCCCTTTCAACAAGCTTTCAATTATAAAAATGACAAAATGGATCAAGATAACAAGAGTGTTTAATAAAATGTGTTGGTGTTAATTTGCCTGTATCCTCTCTGCTGTTTATGTATGTGAAAGCTGGTATAAAGACAATTAATATACTAGAAAATGACCAAAGTTTATGACCATCAATAGCATTAAATCATAAACTATTTGCCTACCTTCAGATATCAATGAGGAGGATGATGAAGAGTCGGACCAAGATCTAGAGAGACAGAATATTGAAGAACTGTATGACTATGTAAGACAGACACATCAGCAGGAAGTACAGACTCTCCATGAGGATGTGCAGCACCCAGCTTTGATACCAGTTCTCCGTCCATACCAGAATGATGCTGTCAACTGGATGCTCGAAAGAGAAAACTACAAAAATGCTTCTCCTAAAGGTAAAAAAAGAAAAAAAAGGAAAATGTGGTTTTAATGGCATTGTTTCTATTATGCTTTAGGCCGGGTTCACACCTATGCGAATTGAGTGCGGCTTAAACCGCATCCAATACGCAGAACATTTCTTAATACATTATTTTCAATGAGGCTGTTCACATATGTGCGATCCATTCGTACTGCGCATTGCCGGAAAAGCGTGTGCATATTTTATGCCTTGCGGTGCGAATTCAGGCCCAATATCTTCTATGGGTACGCAGCTGATTTGCAGAGGTGTTAATTTCTTTTCAGGATTAAGGGTCCTTTCACACTAGCGGACCATTCATCCGTTCATTACAAGTCCGTTTACGGACTTGTAATGAACCCCTATGGGAGCGGATCCGTTAGCGGATGATGCATCTGCTAACGTCCGCCAGATCCGCATCCGTTTTTGCGGACGGAAGAATGTCATATTTTTCTTCCGTCCGGCCAAACGGAGCGGATGCAAACGGACAGACGGTCCGTTTCCATCCGACTCCCCATAGGGGAGAGCGGAGGAGAGACGGGGCGGTCCCTGCACAGTGTGCGGGGACCGCCCTGTCCGCCCGACAGCTCAGCGGAGACCCCCTGCTGAGCTGACGGACAAACGGAGCGGACCGAAAAACGGACCGCTCCGTGTGTAAGGAGCCTTACTCTCATTCAGCTCAATACACTTCCCCCCTCCCCCTCCCCTCTCCCAGGTCTCCAAATTCGCAGCTAATCTGCAGCTAAAACGCTATGGATTTGCTGAACACTTCTCTTATCTGTCTGCAGAGATAAGAGAGCTGAAATTTGCACCGCACAAGTGTGAATCCGGCCTTAGACCTTTTTCATATCTCTGCAGACCATTGCTGCATGTGTATTAACATGTGGTATTTCATGTTGTTGTGTGGGTGCTCAAAATCAACTCCAGCTGCTTGTAAATGTGGTAATCTTTATTAAATTTGCAAACAATTCCAGAAAACAAAACCGCTTACTTCAGCAAACAAAAAGAAAATAGTCAAAAACTCCTATTCAATGAAAAAGAAGGTAATTGCTCACTGGCACTATTCTGTCCCACACCAAGGTTTTTAGGTGCTCAGACCATACACTGCACACTATCAAATTTATCTGCATGGCTGACATCCCAGAAGGAAGCCTCATTTAAAGACGATGCACAAGAAAGCCTGCAAACAGTTTGCAAAGACAAGCAGACTTTGTCATGTTACAAACCAAAACGTACATTTATTTTATTGGGATTTAATGTGAAAGACCAACACGAAGTGGAAGGAAAATGATAAATGGTTTTCAATTTTTTTTACAAACATGTGAAAAGTGTGGCGTGCATTTGTATTCATCCTCCTTTACTTTGATACCTCTAACTTAAATCTAGTGGAACCAATTACCTTTAGCAAACACCTTATTAGTAAATAGCACTTGTGTGTAATTTAATCTCAGTATAAATAAAGCTGTTTTGCGAAGCCCTCAGAGGTTTGTTAGAGAATCTTGGTGAACAATCGACAACATGAAGGCCAAGTAACACACCAGACAGGTCAGGGATAAAGTTGGGGAGAAGTTTAAAGCAGGATTAGGTTATAAAAAAATATCCCAAGCTTTGAACATCTCAGGGAGCTCTGTTCAATCCATCATTTGAAAATGAAAAGAGTATGGCACAACTGCAAACCTACTGTCAGGAAAGGTTCCTTCCGCTGGTGATACTGCCTGATATTTGGCGTGCAGTACTGTGGTCCACCAGCAGGTGTCTCCTGGCAGTCTGGAACTGCCAGGGGAGCTCTACCCTGGTGGTGGTATTATGTAATCTTTGGGCCACAGTACTGGCGTCCACCAGCGGGGGGTTCCTGGCAGTGCGGGGCCGACATCTCCTGCAATCAGGCATCACCTGAGACAGATACCCGGCAAGTGCACTCTCACACTGCCCTGGTATTGTCCTCGTGCCCTGATCTTTACCTGATTATCTGAACCTGTCTCCCTGACCTGACCATCCATCCTCTCCCTGTCCTGTGTTCCCTACCCCATCTGCTAATCTCCCTGTGTATGACCTTGGCCTGGCTAACGTTTATGTTTCTGGAATATCCCTTTGTCCATCTGCCGATCTGCTGTGTATGACCCTGGCCTGGCTATTGTTTATGGCATTTCGGCATTCCCCATTTACTGTATATATCTGTCTGTTGTTGGTTGTGAGTCTCGGTCTTTTGGTTGGTTTTCTGCACTGTGTCAGGTTGGAGGTGGTTGTATTCATATTATTCACTAACCTAAATAAATCTTTATATTTTCACTTATATGTGTTTGGTGTTTCTCTGTTGCTAGCCACACAGTTCTGGTCACACCTGGTACATGACGGTGACGTGGCGGTGACGTTGACGCCGCCATGTCACCGCACCAGGAAGTAAAACACTTCCGCGCATGCGTCAAAATCATTTGGCGCGTGTGCGAGAAGACATGTCTGCTGGTTAGCGTACTAACCAGCAGACATGTCGGGCGGACGGGTTCCCAGCCGACAGATTTCAAAGCATGCAAGCAGACCGTTTCCAGCAGACAGATTTACTCGTGTGTAAGAGGCGTTACAGCTGTTTTTGCAGTGAAAGGTGGTTCTACAAAGTATTGACTCAGGGGGGCTGAATACAAATGCACGCCACAGTTTTCACATATGTATTTGTAAACAAAAATTGGGAAACCATTTATCATCTTCCTTTCACTTTCGCAATTATGTGCTACTTTTTGTTGGTCTATCATATAAAATCCCAATAAAATACATTTATGTTTTTGGTCCAAATTTAGAAAATTTCAAAGGGTATGAATCCTTTTTTAAGGCACTGTATTCTGTTTTAAAAAAAAAATCCTTTGTTTTATGCTTTTTTGGTTTGGACAGGGTGGTGGAATCTGGGACAAAATTCACCCTACAAAGGGCTCAGAACTAACCTCAACCAGGGCAACGACCTGCTCTCAGTCCTTGGAGGGTTTTAACGGGTTCCTTTGGTATATCTGCTATGGCTTTTGCTTCCCAAGTTGGTGTACTTTTATAGTTTACTTCTCCAGCCGTTTCCACCACCTCAAATGATCCCTGCCATTTGGCCAGGCACTTAATTTTGAATGTGGGTATGGGCACAGACACCCGATCCCCCAACTGGTTACTCCCCAAGCTTGGCATACTGGTTGTACACCCTTCTCTGTGTCCTGCGTGACCTGTGCTGTTCTCATATGCTCTTTTACTAGAGGCATCACCCTAGCAATCTTCTCTAGCATTTGGGTTATATGCTCTACCACCATTTTATAGGGAAAGGGTTCCGTTTCTCAGTTTTTTTTCACCAAGTCGAGCAATCCAGGTGGTCCTTGCCCATACACCAACTCAAAAAGAGGACACCTCAGGACACCTCAGGTACAGTGCAGAAAATAAGTATTTGAACACCCTGCTATTTTGCAAGTTCTCCCACTTGGAAATCATGGAGGGGTCTGAAATTGTCATCATAGGTGCACGTCCACTGTGAGAGACATAATCAAAAAAAAAAAAATCCAGAAATCACAATGTATGATTTTTTTAACTATTTATTTGTATGATACAGCTGCAAATAAGTATTTGAACACCTGAGAAAATCAATGTTAATATTTGGTACAGTAGCCTTTGTTTGCAATTACAGAGGTCAAACGTTTCTTGTAGTTTTTCATCAGGTTTGCACACACTGGAGGAGGGATTTTGGCCCACTCCTCCACACAGATCTTCTCTAGATCAGTCAGGTTTCTGGGCTGTCGCTGAGAAACACGGAGTTTGAGCTCCCACCAAAGATTCTCTATTGGGTTTAGGTCTGGAGACTGGCTAGGCCACGCCAGAACCTTGATATGCTTCTTACAGAGCCACTCCTTGGTTATCCTGGCTGTGTGCTTCGGGTCATTGTCATGTTGGAAAACCCAGCCTCGACCCATCTTCAAAGCTCTAACTGAGGGAAGGAGGTTGTTGCCCAAAATCTCGCAATACATGGCCCCGGTCATCCTCTCCTTAATACAGTGCAGTCGCCCTGTCCCATGTGCAGAAAAACACCCCCAAAGCATGATGCTACCACCCCCATGCTTCACAATAGGGATGGTGTTCTTGGGATGGTACTTATCATTATTCTTCCTCCAAACACGGTTAGTGGAATTATGACCAAAAAGTTCTATTTTGGTCTCATCTGACCACATGACTTTCTCCCATGACTCCTCTGGATCATCCAAATGGTCATTGGCAAACTTAAGACGGGCCTTGACATGTGCTGGTTTAAGCAGGGGAACCTTCCGTGCCATGCATGATTTCAAACCATGACGTCTTAGTGTATTACCAACAGTAACCTTGGAAACGGTGGTCCCAGCTCTTTTCAGGTCATTGACCAGCTCCTCCCGTGTAGACCTGGGCTGATTTCTCACCTTTCTTAGGATCATTGAGACCCCACGAGGTGAGATTTTGCATGGAGCCCCAGTCCGAGGGAGATTGACAGTCATGTTTAGCTTCTTCCATTTTCTAATGATTGCTCCAACAGTGGACCTTTTTTCACCAAGCTGCTTGGCAATTTCCCTGTAGCCCTTTCCAGCCTTGTGGAGGTGTACAATTTTGTCTCTAGTGTCTTTGGACAGCTCTTTGGTCTTGGCCATGTTAGTAGTTGGATTCTTACTGATTGTATGGGGTGGACAGGTGTCTTTATGCAGCTAATGACCTCAAACAGGTGCATCTAATTTAGGATAATAAATGGAGTGGAGGTGGACATTTTAAAGGCAGACTAACAGGTCTTTGAGGGTCAGAATTCTAGCTGATAGACAGGTGTTCAAATACTTCTTTGCAGCTGTATCATACAAATAAATAGTTAAAAAAATCATACATTGTGATTTCTGGATTTTTTTTTTTTTTGATTATGTCTCTCACAGTGGACATGCACCTACGATAACAATTTCAGACCTCTCCATGATTTCCAAGTGGGAGAACTTGCAAAATAGCAGGGTGTTCAAATACTTATTTTCTGCACTGTATTTCTCTAATGGTAAATGTAAGTGCGGTGAGTAGGCAGTCCTATTCTTTACCATTTATTTTTAAAACCACCTTCTTAGGCCTCGTACACACGATCAAATCTGTCTGCTGGAAACGGTCTGCTAGACCGTTTCAGCAGACAGATTCGATCGTGTGTACGGGCTAACAGACGGATTTGGCCACCCGACAGATTTCAAAGCATGCTTTGAAATCTGTCGGCTGGGAACCCGTCCGCCCGACATGTCTGCTGGTTAGTACGCTAACCAGCAGACATGTCTTCTCGCACACGCGCCGAATGGTTTCGACGCATGCGCGGAAGTGTTTTACTTCCTGGTGCGGTGACGTGGCGGCGTCAACGTCACCGCCGCGTCACCGACACGTCAGCGCGCTGTCTGCTGGCGGGGATTTTGGTTTGCTCGTGTGTACAGCGAGCAAACCAAAATCCCAGCAGACAGATCTGTTCAAATCGGTCGGTCCGACCGATTTGAACAGACACATTTAATCGTGTGTACGAGGCCTTAAAGTGGTTGTAAACCCACTTTTTTTACTTTTACCTACAGGTAAGCCTATAATGAGGCTTACCTGTAGGTAAGGAGAATATCTCCCAAACCTGCACGATTAAGGAGATATTCCCCTCGCAATGCGGCGGCGCATGCGCAGGGGGACTCCACGCGAAAGAACCGGCCACCGCCAGACTCTGGCCGGATTTAAATCTCCCGCGCGCATGCGGGTTTACAACCGCTTTAAGCATACATTTTAGGGTTTTATTAAAAAGCTCAACTAGCCCATCAATCTGTGGATTGTAGACAGAAGTACATAACTGAGTGATCTGAGAAAACTTACTCAGATCTGTCATCACCCTTGATGTGAATGGAGTACCTTGGTCTGTTGAAATCTCTTTAGGGAATCCAGTCCTGGAGAACAGGTTAAACAACTTCCTGGATGTCGCTTTAAGGAGGTCTTTCTCAGAGGGAGCCCCTCTGGATGCCTTGTGACATAACTGACTACCATGAGGTTGTATTGGTGTCTCCAAGCTGATTTTACATCTTATACATTGATATGACTACTTATTCTCTACTGTGAGCTTCCTAAGCATATACTGTATATCTCACCTGCCATTTAATAAAAGTCTTTGTTCATGCCAAGCCCTACCATTGGCATCTCCTACTCAGCCCCCGCTTGCTTTTTTCCCCAACCATGATCTTCTCCTGTTCTGCTTTCTTCTTGCTTAGCTACAGATTTAAAGGATCACTAAAGGAATAATTTTTTTTTTTTTAGCTAAATAGCTTCCTTTACCTTACTGCAGTCCTGGTTTCATGTCCTCATTGTTCGTTTTTTCTTTGAAGTTGCTTCAATTCTGCTCTAATCGCCACACTTCCTGCTTGTCTGGCTCCTTATGAAAAATCTCATGGCAGCTTTTCACTGTGGTCCAAGCTGTCATTACTGTGTGTCTAAATCTCCTCAGATTCATTTTAAAAACAAAACACTGCCCTGTATTTGTTTGTTTTTGTTCTGTGTGTCTCTTTACTTCACAGAAACATGAAACCAGTTTAAAAACTAAACTAAACTACAGGTACATTATATGATTGATTTTTTATCTATTTTTAATCAATTTTAAAAGGAATCAGTTAACTATTATGCCTCTATACCCTGTAAACAATAATTTCAGCAAAAATATGTTTTCCTTTAGTGACCCTTTAAGAGTCATTACTTTATTTAGGGTTATATACCACGGGGAAGGAGCATTGGAGCTCAAATTCCTAATTACTGGGTATTTGCTGCAGAGGTAATGCCAACATAAAAAATATTTTATTTTGGGGAAAGGAAAATCCTCTTTTAATAAAGACTCCTCATTGGCTGCTTTATGTAAGTAAAGTAATTGTAAAGGGAAAAAAATCATTAACAAACATCTCTATACTTACTTTCTCTGTGCAATAGAATTGAACAGAACAGCCCAAACCTCCTCTAATTTGGGTCCTGGCTCCTCCTCTCTGTCCTCTGCCCCTGCAGAAAGCCGCTTCCTATGGGGCACTCATGCATGCTTGCTCCCGACCCCTGCTGCTGCGTCCATTGACAGACAGCAGGACTCAGCCGCCTGTTCCCTCGTCACTGGAGTTGATTGACAGTAGTGGGAGCCAATGGCTCCCATTGCTATCAATCTGCTCAATGAGGAGGAAGACAGCGACGAAAGCTTTTGCTCTCATGCACTTTGCTGGATTGGATCAGGCTCAGGTAAGAAAAAGGGGGGGGGGGCTAGGGGGATCTTGCACCCCCTGGGGGATCGAATAATTATTTGCCAGGGGTCACCGAATCCTGGGCTGTTCCTGAAGCCCACACCACTCTCCCAGCCGCCACCCAGCAGGCTATCCCTGGATCCTGTGGCCGCCCAGCTGGGCTGTACCTGGAGCCCGCGGCTGTCCAGTCAGCCTCTTCACAGGTGCTCATTCAGTTCACGGCATGGCTGGGGGGCAAAGACTAGAGGTCAGCTGACTGGAGGAGACCCCATCTCCTGATTTTGGCATAGGTGTCACTGCTACGAGACACCACAAAGTCAGAGACACAGTGAAGCCGGAGAAACAGTAAGTTGCCCTACCTGTGATTATATTTGCCAATAAAAAGGACTCAGGTAGCGTTAAATGTCTGTGGGTTAGGGCGCAAATTACTTGTCTTGCCTTGGGTGCCGACAAAGCATGCTACAAAAATTATTTTACCGTTGGGGGTTCCCACAACTTGGGAAATGTTATCAAGGGGTCACAGCACTAGAAGGTTGAGAACCACTGCTTTAAAGCAAGAAACATGCAGCTAAATATGATTGATAAATAAGTGACATAAATACGTATATTGTGGTATACAATAAATAATTGTGGTAATCCTTTTTTTTTTTTTTTTTTTTTTTTAGAAAACTCTCTGCATGAGTTGTGGAGGGAAATCACCACACTTGATGGAGTGAAGATCTACTATAATCCATTCTCTGGAAGGTAAAAATTATGTTTGCTCTTGTGCCCTACTTGTTAAATATTACATGATTTCAAGTACCTACAGTATTTTGAAAAGTAAAAAAAAATGTAGGCAGATTCTCAAAGTTGAATTACCCTACACATTATCTTCAAGAGTATGTGTGATTTTGTCTGTGTGCGTGCGTGCGTGCGTGCGTGTGTGTAGTACTGGTAAAAGAAGTATTCCTTTCTCATCCATTGAGGGACCCAAAAAGTCTTTCACCTTGGAGTTTAACTGCCACCTACTGATGGTCTCAAAAAAGTGTAAGCCAGCCCATGATAACTTCTTCTACTACTAGTGTGTTTTTTGCTAGGATCCTTGGGGGATGGATTACTTTTTTTTTAGGTCTGCTGTTAAAAGATTAACCCTTTTCCCTAATCAAGACCATTCTCTACATTCTCTGCTGCTAGAGCTGGTCTTTTTGATTGCAACTATTTGATGTGGCTCATCAGCCTGTTTTTTTCACAGTTACATTTTAGACCCTGCTGAACTGGACAATGCGGAGCTAGCCTAGACATAGCCTTGGGGCACTGGATTCTGCGTAAGGTGCTTTTCAGACATTGTTCTGGAGCACTTAACAGATCCAGAGCTGCTGGCCTTGCCCAAGTGCTTGCCCCGTCTCTGGAAACTCCCACTCTTTTTCATTGTGGAAGCAGTTAAGGCTGTGGTTCTGAGCATCTCCCCACTGCTGCTTCTATATGCAGAAAAGCAATATGGAACTCTGATCCTTGTTTTGTTCCTGCTGCTCACCTGCAGTTACCTTCCGGCCATTTGACCCTCATCTGCTACCACCTGTTTGGCAATTGTGAGTACCCTGAGGACTTGCCTTGTACCCTGAGCTTCAATTGGTTTATCACTACCTAGTCACAATGGGCCAGATTCACAGAGCCCTTACTCCGGTCTATCTCGCGTTAGACCGGAGTACTTTTAAATTACTTGCGTCGTTTCATTAGTCTGAATCCTCAAACCATGAAACGACGGCTTCGGGCTTCAATCCGACTGGCTTACGTGTTCGTACGCCTTCCGATCTACGCTGCAATAATTTTGCGGCCGCTGGGTGGAGTTCCCGTCGTTTTCCACGTCGGGGTATGCAAATTAGCTTTTTCCGACGATCCACGAAGTTACGAGCGTCGTTCGCAATCTCTTACGGCATCTGTAGTCATCTTTTTGCTGCGTAAAGTTATTCCAGCTTTTATCTGGTCTAGTATTAGACAGCCCATGTTAAGTATGGCCGTCGTTCCCGCGTCGAATTTCAAAGTTTTATTTAATTTTTTACGGAAGTCGCCCGGGAATAGGAATGTACGTGAACGACGCTACTCAAACAAAAAATGACGTAACAATGTTATTTCGCGCAATGCACGGCGGGAAATTTCTGAACGGAGCATGCACAGTTCAATCGCCGTGGGGACGCGCCTAATTTAAATGCTTCACGCCCCCTAATCGCGTATTTCGATTCCGCCGCGAGAAATACACTACGCCGCCGTACCTTACGGGCCAAAATCTACTTGAATTTGTCGTAGAGCCAGGTAAAATACGGCGGCGTAGTGTATCTCTGATACTCTGCGCCAATGTAATTGTACCTGAATCTGGCCCATTATGTCTAATCATAGTCACAGAGGGGACAGTCCCACTGCCACAGTTCTGGGGCTGCTGGTTCCATGCTTTCGGAAGGTACCAGTACCAGACGGTACTGGTATTCTATTATTTTATGCTCCTAAAGTCTTTTTTTATCATTGGAGTCCTCTCTAGCTCTGCCAGGTGTAGCCTAGTCTCCTGCCTTGTATTGTCTCCCATGGCTTTGTGTAGAAGATCTGCCCACAGTCTTAGCAGGTTTTGAGCCATTGGTTGTATTGACTTTATATGATTCTGTCACCCCATTCTTTACCTGACAAGCTTATCTTCAAAGAGCCACAGTTTACTATAAAGCTCACAAAGGTAAGCCCCTATTCTACAGGGCTCTCCCACCCCCCCGAGCTCCGTTGGCGGCCGTCCTTTTTAGGAAAAGCTGCGGCGAAGGCCCTCGCGCCACCTCTGGAAGTATTTTTGGCCGCCGCACTTAGGAAAGACCGTGGCGTCACCCGCGGCCTAGCGGTGCGCCAATCCATTCATTTACTAATGCACCACAAACCCCCCCGGACAACTGCAGAACCCCCCAGCCACCACCAGCCACCCCCTGAGTCGCCCACTCACAGTAATCTAGCCGCGTAGCCCCCGGCGGTGGTTTGGTTGGGTATTTCCACAGCTTGCGGCCCCCCCTCCCCCCCTGATACACCATCCACCTCCTAACTACACAGCAATCCCCCCCGGACACCAGCAGGACCCCCCACTTCCCTAGGGCTAGAACTACATCCCGGTTTCCTAGGAGTAGGACGTGTGGCCCACGGGATGTAGATAGGTAGGACCATCGCCACCCCCCCCGCTTCATCGCTGCGACCTGCCAGCTGCACATCAATCCCCCCCTTGACACCAGCAGCACCCCCCTCTTCCTTAGGGCTAGAACTGCATCCCGGTAGCTACCGGCGCACGCTTCCTAGGAGTAGGACGTGTGGCCCACGGGATGTAGATAGGTAGGGCCCCCTCTACCCCTCCCCCGTTCATCGCCGTGACCGAGTGGCCCCCCCGCACTCCCCCTCCAGATACCAGCTTGCTACTCCCTTGTAATTGGGTCACCTACCACCCTCTCCTGATTCAATAACTACTAGTTGGCAACACCCCCCCCCCCCTTGAGGTCACCACCCTGGCTCTTGCAGCCGGAGTGTTAGCCATCTTGCAACACCCTAGCCCCATTCCCCCTTCCTCAATACCATTTGAACTTGATCCAGGGTTTGCCCGATCGCCTCTCAAGGGGTCAGGAAGGAATTATTTTCCCTGTCGTAGCATATTGGCGTAGCACGGCCAGGGTTTTTTTGCCTTCCTCTGGACCAAGTCAGGATCAAGAATTAAGTCAATCCTTGATAATCCGGCCCCCCCTCTCCCCCTGGTGTTTGGCGACGATGGTTAATCTGCAATATTCTGCAGAAACCATTGGGGATTTGAGACAATTTGCCGCAATACTACCAGCCATCACTAAAAAAGCCCTAAGAGCTGAGTGACTTCTGAGAATCGATCGACTATCAAAAATCTCAGCCGTGTGCCCCAGCCTAAGCATATATCATGTGCTTTGATCAACACAAGATCGGCAGTAAAACACTGACTGGAAATCCATGATTTCATTCTACAATACGATTTAGACTGCCTCTTTATTACAGAGAGCTGGCTCACAGCCGACTGTAACACCATTCTAGGAGAACTGGTGCCAGAAAACTATCGTATTATAACGGAAAACAGAATAGGACAAAGAGGAGGAGGACTGGCGGTGATCCATAAGACTCATCTTGCGATCACTAAACCAGTCCTCCAAAACCCTCTTCCATTCATGGAAACCCTTACTTTGCAACTGCAAATAAACTCCCAGGAGACCGTCCAGATTCTTCTCTGCTATAGGCCACCTGGCCCAAAATCGCAGCTTCTTCCATCATTGACGGACTTTATCTCCACCTATACCCTCAACAGCAAACACCTTTTGCTGCTCGGGGATTTCAACCTCTGGGCCAACTCCCCGCAAGACCCCGTTGCCGACGCCTGCATCGATCACCTTGAAGGATTAGGGCTACAACAACTAGTATGTGGGCCCACACATGCTTCAGGTCACACACTCGATCTTATTTTCAGACAAGATCTGGAAATAAAAATCTTGGAAAATGAACCGTTGCCATGGACAGATCACCATGCAATTAAATTAATTATTTCCGAATTCCCCTCCTTAACTAAAACATCAAATCCAGTGACAACACACTGGACTAGATGTCAGAAGAAGCTCCACTCGGAACTCTTCAAAACCACGTTAAGGAAAAAAATTAATACAATTCAGCCGAACCAAACGGCTGAAGAAACACTGGATACCATAAATACAGCCCTATTACAGTCAGCCGACTTAATAGCACCGAAACGCAAAACCCGCATCCGGAAAAATAACTCCAGCTGGTTCAACAACCAACTGGCGTTACTGAAGCAAGAACGTAGAAGGGCGGAAGCCGCCTGGAAAAGAAGCTCTTCAGATGAGAACCTCAGCGTCTACAAAGCAACAACAAGGAAATACCACAAAGAAATCTTCAAAGCCAAGAAAAACTATTTTTCTAAGGCTATCAACAGCGCCCTTAATCGTCCACGCGAACTCTTCAAGCTGGTCACTCAGACCCTGAATCCAGGATGTCTTGAAGCCCCCAATTCGGACTCACAAGAATTTTGCAATGAATTGTCAGATTACTTCATTAACAAAATCGAAGGAATCCGGCAAAGCATTCAGCAAAATAATTCCCCCCTCAACCCTCCCCGTAATTATCTGCACAGCACCTGCAGTAATTCACCACAACCAGGTAGGTTCACGTTGGAACCTATCTCTTTCAATGACACTAATAATATCATCAGTACTTTGCGTAACAGCACCGCACCTAATGATATTATCCCAACTAAACTGCTGAAGGAATGCGCCGACATTCTGGCGCCTTCTATCACGCAGCTTATCAACCAATCTTTCAGGGAAGGCACAGTGCCCTCCCAATTGAAGGAGGGTATAATTCGACCCATTCTGAAGAAACCCAATCTGGACCCCAAGGATCCACTCCACCGTCGTCCAATAACAGGCCTAAATGTACTCTCAAAAGTAATGGAAAAAGTAGTGGTACAACAGCTGCAACAGCATCTAGATACCCACAACCTACTTGATCCATTTCAATCGGGATTCCGGCCTGGACACGGGACGGAAACCGCATTGCTCAAAATATGGGACGACGTTCTCGAGGCCGCAGACGAAGGGCAATCTTGTCTTCTGGTTCTGTTGGACCCAAGCGCAGCCTTCGACACAGTAGACCACAAGCTTTTATTGACTCGGCTAGCTGAAGTAGCCAGAGTCGCAGAAGGCGATTTATCTTGGTTCTCCTCTTTTTTGGAAAACCGAACGCAAATAGTGAAGTTAGGACCTTTCACTTCTGAGAAACGCACATTATCGTGAGGAGTCCCTCAAGGATCCCCCCTGTCACCGGTGTTATTCAACATCTATCTTCGCCCTCTTTTTGAGGTTATTAGCAGCCAAAAACTGCTCTACCACTCATATGCAGACGACACGCAACTGTATTTCCACATTTGCAATAAAAAGGATCATCACCTCAATCTAGAGACATGCCTCTCTTTGATAGAGGACTGGATGACAAAGAGTTATCTTGAACTCAACGGAGCGAAAACAGAACTTCTTCTGTTTCACGCCAAGCGTATGATTCAACCTGCAACAACCTGGACCCCCCCGCCCATTCTGGGCAAAATCAGCACCCCTAGCGACAAAGTCAAAAGTCTTGGGGTCATCTTTGACTCCTACATGACAATGGACGCACAAATAGGGTCAGTGGTCAGCGGATCTCACCATCTACTGCGCCTACTACGCAGACTTACTCCTTTTATTCCCAAGGAAGACATAGCGGTCGTGGTGGGAGCAATTGTAAACTCCAGACTGGACTATGCAAATGCCCTTTACCTCGGACTCCCTAAGTACCAAATCGCTTGTCTACAAGTCGTTCAAAATACGGCCGCTAGACTTGTGACTGGGAAAAAACCCTGGGAATCAATCTCACTTTCACTGAGAACCCTTCACTGGTTACCAGTAAAAGACAGAATCACTTTTAAAGCTCTCTGTCTAACGCCTAGATGTATCCATGGGAATGCACCCCATTATCTATGCAAAAAAATAAAAGCTCATAATCCCAATCGCGTTCTCCGATCCACCAATCAAAATCTACTCCAGATACCGAAAGCCAAGTACAAGTCCAAAGGAGAAAGGAGATTTGCGGTCCAAGGTCCCAGACTATGAAACGCTTTACCAACCAGCATTCGGTTGGAGGAGAACCACTTAGCGTTCAGGAGAAAGATCAAGACTCATCTCTTTTGATACCAAAGGAGACAGGAACAACAAGCGCCCAGAGGCGATTAAGTTTGCATGTGCTGCGCTATATAAGTTTTCATTCATTCATAGCATTTCAGCTTGCATGGAAAATGTGTACCAATCTGAAACTCAAGGTTTGTTTTCAGTCTCAGACCTTTTAGAGCCCCTAAGGTTGCAAAGACCGTTCCATTGCAGCCACTTTCCCTGTTGGCATTGGATACACCCTGACATGGCCTTGACATCTCCTAAACGCTTATTAGACTTGTTTTCTTTTGGAAAGATTTTGCAAAACAGTGGCCCGCACTGTGGATTCGGTTGTGGCTCACATTAATAATGTGGTGCTAGGGAACATTCCTGTATTTAAAGACCCTGTCGATTGAATGCTTGGAAACCCTCTTTGGAGCTCAGTTTTATACTTCAGCTGCGATGACTTGCTGGAAACATCTTGGCTTATTTCCTGCATTGTTCTTTTGTTAAAGTGGTGTTCCACCAATATAAAAGTCAGCAACTACAAAAAGTGTAGCTGTTGACTTTTATTAATCGGACACTCACCCGACGCCCGTACGAAGCCCCGCTCCTCTCCTCTTTCTCTCTGCAGAGCCGGCATTGTCACTGTTGGCACCTAGCTGTGGCTGGCTGGGCAATCATCTGGGACCTGTGACATGTCCCAGATGATTGCTGAGAGGGAGGGGGGAGAGGTGAACTTCCTTCTGGTGCCGGGGAGCCCCGGGAGGAAGTGGGAGCTGGATCCCTCTAAAAAAAAATGACATGCCAAACATGCACTTAAAGCGGAAGTTCCAATTTTGGATGGAACTCCACTTTAATAACTTATGCCAAGAGTATTCTGGCTGCTGGTCTGAAGATTCTGTGTACAAATCACATCTGACTTGCACGATCTTTGAGGGACAATATCTATTTTAAACCGGTCCTTAATATTATTAAAGGGGAGTTCCACCCACAATTTCACTTTTTAAATATAAATAACCCTGTAATACACAAGCTTAATGTATTCTAGTAAAGTTAGTCTGTAAACTAAGGTCCGTTTTGTTAGGTTGTTACAGCATTTAGTTTATAATCTAGAAATAGACCGTGGCCATCTTAAGTGTGGGCAACATGAAGCCAGACTGTATGACTTCCTGGATTTCAGCTTTGCATATCTCGCACATGCTCAGTGCTGCACAAGCAATGTAATGGGTTTCAGTCAGGTTTGCAAGGACTACTGGGAAAGATGATGCCTATCCCAGAAACCCTTGCAAATAGCCTTGTGACTTAATAGCCTAGGCTAATAAGGAGGAGGAAGTAATGAAGGACTACAAAATAAAGGTATTTACAAGCAACAAAATAAATAAAAACTGTTCATTCTGAACACTATGAGATTAGGGCATGCAGCACAGACAAACATAAAAAAATGGGTGGAACTCCACTTTAAGGAAGTCACTGAAAGTGCACTCATGTACCTTAGTGCAAGAAACCTCAAGAAAGGTCTGCAAAGTTTACTGCCTTTAATTTCTTTACTCCTGTAGCGCACACATTTACGCATCCCAAGCTTGGTTCTTTGTCCACCTGCAAAGTTTGGATTAAAAGCCTACTAAACCATCACAGAAACCTGTCAGCATAAAGGTACACCCTGAGTGCTCCACAGGGTACTGAACCTAGTCATGGTCCTACTGCATTCTTATGGCATCCCCACTGTGATTTATCTAGGCAACTCCCTTTTTAAGGGAGAGTTAGTGTGGGATCCATTAGTCTACATCAGGGGTGGCCAACCAGTGGCCCGGGGGCCACATGTGGCCCGCGGAGCCCTCTGATGTGGCCCGCGACCTCCTGCTCTGAAATGGTGGGTTGGCAAGCCCAGATCGTATGTTGCTGACCCGCCATACCACAGCATCAGTGTTGTGAATGAAGCTGGTGGTAGAGGAAGAAAGTGGCTGCGGAGCAGAGCCCCATAAGGCAATGCTTCCTCTACAGTGCCGGCTTTTGCCACAGGCGGAGTCTATGGCAAAGTTTAGCTAACCCGCAGGATAGACACAGGTGCACTACGCTGCGAGCAAACCACAGAACATCAGTGTGAAAGCAGTCTTAGGCCCTTTTCACACAATCAGCCTGACCAAATGGGACCCTCAATTCACCTGTATAGAGCGACAGATGTCTGTTTACGCCCACCTACCTCCAATCCGAAAAACAGAAGGGAGTTCGTACCCTTTTGTCTGGGCGGAACGGAGGGCCATAGCGTAAATGTGACCTGTCACCTGCCCGCTCCGCTCATTGTGGCCCTCGACTGGTTGCCAAGTTAGTTAAGTGGCCCTCGCTCTTCAAAAGGTTGGGCACCCCTGGTCTACATCAACGTTGGAGAATTATTGTCTCATGGTCTTTCAGGAGATTTTGTTGTTTGTACATAGGTGAACCATAGGTGAACCAAAGATCAAGGCCTGATTTTGATCCAGTTGGACAACACCATGGTGCTTCAGGCACATTCTTATGACAAAATAAGTAGTTTGGATCCTAATTACATTCTAGTCTAGTCTAGTTTTCTTTTCTTATGCCGCGTACACACGACAATTTTTTTAATTGGTCGTTAAAAACGGTCGTGTGTAGGCTCTAGAGCATTTTTCTCGACGAGAAAAATGGCCATTAAAAATTTAGAGCCTGCTATATTTTTTCTCATAGTTTTCCACGTTGTCGTGAAAAATGGTCGTGTGTACGATTTAACCACGGAGCAAATTGCGCATGCTCAGAAGCAAGTTATGAGATGGGAAATTGAAATAATTAGCCCAAAGGGTGGGGCCATTTGAATGGAATTTCCCCTCTATAGTGCCGTTGTATGCGTAGTACGTCACTGCGCTTTTCTCAAGCATTTTTTGTCACGATCGTATGTATGCAAGGCAGGCTTGAGAGGAATTGCGTCGAGAAAAACAACGTTTTTTCCATGACATAAAAGACGGTTGTGTGTACGCGGAATTAGGCTTTTTCCCCCCCTGTTTTTACCTGGTGATCTGTCCAGTAACACACCTCCTATTAGAGTGCCCCCACTCTGGATGAAGGAAAATAGGAGCACCTATGGACATTAAGATTGTCAGTCTGAGGGAAGGGGAGTGTTAAGCCTCATACACACAATCGGATTATCCAATGGGAATTGTGTGATGACAGGCTGTTGTCTGAAAAGCCGACCGTTTTACGCTGTATCGGACAATTGTTGTCGGATTTTCCGCGAACAAATGTGGGATAGCATGCTTTAAAATTGTCTGATTATCTAATCGTGTGTACACAAGTCCATTGGACAAAACTCCAAAGTACAAACAAGCATGCTCAGAAGCAATGCTAACCATAACACAACATTAGCAGAAATTGCCTAAAGGGTGGCGCTAAAGAGCTGAAAAACCACATTGTTTTGTGTTTGTTGGCCAACAATTATGTGCCGTTTGTATGCAAGACAAATTCCTGGCCAACGTCCTTCGGTCAAAAGTCCTACAGTTTGTCCGCAGAAAATCCAATCGTGTGTATGAGGTTTAAGATGTTTTAGCAGATGTAAGATGTTTTGTTTCATCCCTGTAACTGATACATTCTGTTGGAGAGCTTGTTCTTTTGAAAAAACAGACTTACTGGCTAGATCATCAAATGAAAATAGAAGAAAAAAAGCCAAACCCAAATGAATGCAGCCATCGCATCTAAAAAATTGTAAATTGCAATACAATTAATGTTTTTTTTTGGGTTTAATACTACTTTAAACAACTATCTATAAATTCATATAACAGTAAAATATATTTTTGGAGCTGTCATATACCATGGACCACACTTATGTGATATTACCTACTTACTCCCAATCATACTGGGCAATCTATGGCTGGGGCTAAAAGGAAGCCTATGGGCCAGATTCAGGTAGATGGGAGCATCTTTGCTCTGGAGTAACGTTTCTCATTTGCGTTACGCTGGCGAAATTTTAGGAGCAAGTGCTGTTATTCATGAAGCACTTGCTCCTAAAGTTGCGGCAGCGTATCGCAAATGAGCCGGCGGAATTCAAATTGGGCGGGTAGGGGGCGTGTATTATTTAAACTAAGCGCGATCCCGCGGCGAACGTACTGCGCATGCTTCGACTGTCAATGCATCCCAGTGCGCATGCTCCAAATTCTGTCAGTGAACGTCAAATCCCCATTCATGGACGTTTTACGCAAGCGGCGCGATTTTTTTTTTTTCGACGCGATGACGACGGCTATACTTAACATAGGATACTCCACTAGGGGGCTGCTTTATCTTTACGCCGCGTATCGCTTACGGAAACGTCGGAAAGTCACTGCGTCGCGCCCGAATACGATCGTGAATTGCCGATTCCCGCTGATTAACATATTTTTTCAGCGTAAATCAGCGGGAACGCCCCCGGCGCCATTTTTAAATTAAAGTCACGATGCGATGGCGAAATTCAATTGCGCCGATCGCATCGGAACTCCAACCCGGCGTTTCTTGTTTTCTGGTTACAGAAAACAGAAACGCCGGCTCAAAGTGAGAGTTAGGCTGGAGTATCACTGATACTTCAGAGTAACTCTACCTGAATCTGGCCCTATGATGCTACCTGCAGACTTGCTTTATTTTCTCTGTGGCTGTGCAACAAAGCTGATTAAAGCTGTTGGGGTTAGGTAAGTGTTTCTTGATCTTTGGTGGCATCAAGCATTGGTTTAATGTGTGAGGCTGCCATCTGGCCTTCTGTGGAGGCTGCAGCCTCATGTGATGCTAGCTTCAAACAGCTCATTAGCCACAAGCGATCTCCATTTTTTTTATGTTCTTTGGGCCTGTTAGCATTTATTTGCTGTTGGCCACCCATATGTTAGACTGCTTTTGGATGCCCTGAAGCCAAAAGACTTCCTGTGTCCCTCAATGGAGGGAAAAGTTAAGGGGATTTTTGAACTTGCCATCAAATTGCCATAACATTTTTTTCCTAGAATTCTAAGAAAAGGATTTTATGGTGCGCACACAAATCCTATTTTTTTGTTAACTAAATGTAATAACATGACTATTGTATCAAACTGGTAAAAAATCTTTTTAATCGTATCTGCTTGTGGTCCCAACTATGACCTCTACTTCATTTTTGTTTCAAATTTACTGTCTTCCAGTATCATTCAGGAATACCCTGCTGCTTCTCATGAGTGGCCTGGAGGTATTCTTGCAGATGAAATGGGCCTCGGAAAGACAGTGGAAGTTCTGAGTTTGATCCTTTGTCATCCAAGAAAAGATCTTCAAGCTGACTTGATGATGTTACCTGAGGTAAAAATAAATGTGGCTCTAAGGTCCCATGTACATGGATGCTTAGCAACTCCAGTGTTATGCCCCTTACACACGACCGGGATTTCCGACGGGAAAAAGGGCCAGTTCTCTTCTTTTTTTTTTTTTTCCTGGATGTTTTTGGCAGTTTTCCTGGCCAAAAGCTCTCATCGCAGTTTTCCCGTCGTAAATCCCGTCCGTGTGTACGGGGCATAAGAGGCATAACATTACCGTCACTTTCTGGAACCCAGTGAGCTGCACGTGCCACTTACAGCCGCCAATACAAAAGAATGGCTATGCTTGACCAAATGCCTATAGCTTCTACTTTGGTGCTGTCTTTACTTTTTGTCATGCAATGTTTAAAGCATTATTCTTATAATTAGAATTAAAGAAAACTGTTATAGCATCATGTTCCACAATTAATTTCCCATACAAAATATATACAGTAATACCTCAGATTGCGGGTAACATGGTTTACGAGCATTTTGCTATACAAGGTTTATTTCTTTGAAATACTGACTCGGTTTGCGAGCGTTGTCTCGTAAGATGGGCAGGATTTAAGTCTCTGTCGTGTGCAGTATCGCATGCCGCCAGAGGTGCGGGGGTGCCGGTGATACTCTGAGACACTCCGTTTCCAAGTGCTTCTGAGCGTCTCCAGCGCCCCCACGCCTCTGGCCACATACAGTACTGCATACACCAGCAGTAACTGTGGAACACATTATCTGAGTTTCCATTAATTCTAATGGGGAAACTTGCTTTGATATACGAGAGCTTTGGATTACAAGCATTCTTCTGGAACGAATTATGCTTGTAATCCAAGGTACTAATGTACATAAATACTTGGCCAAAATATTTAAAATATCTGTTCTCATATTGCTATTGATATCATACTAATCTTAGTTGTGTGAACAAAACACATATTAAAATGAGCTAATTTGTGCCCAATTGTATTCCTGCACCCCTATGGTGATTATATTGCTTGCAAATTATTCCAGAATATGTAAAGCGCCTTATATGACTGAACATCCATGTATACTAATCAAAACAGGGCATGGCCAATACATGCTTTATTTTTTGTAAATTTGGGTATTTAGTCCCGTTAGGTCTTTTTTATTTTTCTTGTGGGTTTGTGATTCAATTACCAAGAACTCTAAAATAGTTGTCATTAGCAGAATGTGCAGTAGACATTTTCCATCCTACAATGCTATTCCTGCCACAAAGCTTTGTAAGGTTGAGCATCTCTGCACAATTTTTTGTTCTTGATGCCATGTTTCTTAGGAAAGTGCCATTATTTTCTGCCCTTTTGAAATCTGGGACAGCCATCATTGACTGCACATGCCTGTGGCCAACGACATTGCACATGACCATCATGGGTGTCATTTTGGTGAGGACAGCTGTGGGTTAGCAAAATGGTATTTAGGACAATCAGATCCTATTGCTGCTATTAGTATGTAGGCTACCAGAACCATTTTGTCAATGCAACCATTGCTGTCCTCAACAAAATGTCATTAGCAATGCACAGTAAGGCATGTTCTTTATGAATGGCATTTTATTAAGCATGAACAACCAAGATAAAGATAAACAACCAAAATAGCTCTGGAAGTTGGCATGTGCATGTTATGTTCTTGGGTGCCTTTTTGATTAGGATAGCAACTGTTGATTTCCCTTTTTTAACCTCTTCAGGTCCGCGCTATTGACAGAATACGTCAGCAACGCGGACCTGAGGCGCCGGGGGCACGTCTTTGGACGTGATTTACTTGTAATTCTCCGCGCGCGCCACAGGGTGGCGCGCGGCGGGGAAAAACAGTCCCGACGCATCACCGAGGATCCGATGCGTGTACCCGGCGGCCGCGATGTCCGTCAGGTACACGTCCTGTCAGGGAAAGGAGACAGATGCTGTTTCTCTTGTACATAGGGAGACAGCATCGGTCACCTCCCCCAGTCACCCCCCACACAGTTAGAACACACCCAGGCAATACATTTAACCCCTTCCTCACCCCCTAGGGTTAACCCCTTCAATGCCAGTCACATTTATACAGTAATTAGTGCATATTTATAGCACTGGTCGCTGTATAAATGTGAATGGCGCCAAAAATGTGTCAAAAGTGTCCGATGTGTCCGTCGCAATATCGCAGTCCCAATAAAAATCACAGATCGCCGCCATTACTAGTAAAAAAAAAATATATAAAAAAAAATCATAATTATGTCCCCTATTTTGTAGGTGCTATTTGCGCAAAGCAGTCACTTATTTTGATTTTGATTTTTTTTTTTTTTTACAAAAATACGTAGAAGAATACGTATCGGCCTTAACTGAGAAAAAAAAATATAAAAAAAATAAATAAAATTGGGATATTTATTATAGCAACAAGTAAAAAATATATATATATTTTTAAATTGTCGCTCTTTTTTTCATTATAACGCAAAAAATAAAAACCGCACGGGCGATCAAATACCACCAAAAGAAAGCTCTATTTGTGGGGAAAAAAAGGACGCCAATTTTGTTTGGGTGCCACGTCGCACGACCGCGCAATTGTCAGTTAAAGCGACGCAGTGCCGGAAGCTGAATTTTAGCCTGGGCACGAAGGGGGTTTATGTGCCCAGTAAGCAAGTGGTTAAAATGATGATGCCATTTTGAAAAGGATTACTGTACTCTGCAAAATGGTGCCCGGGGATGACTAGGCCACTTAAAAGGCAAGTGTAACAGCTGCATTTCCTTGTTAATGTAGTAGGGAAGTATACACTGACCACTAAAATTAATGTGCATGAACACTGAACACCAATATAACTCACCAGTTAACTCTGTACACTTGAGCCGCGTACACACCATCGTTTAAACCAATGAGAATGGTCTGATGGACCGTTTTCATCAGTCAAAACCGATCGTGTGTGGGCGCCATCGGTTATTTAACCATCGGTTAAAAAAAGCCAAATTTAACCGATGGATTCCTAACCGATAGGTCAAAACCAATCGTTAGTAGGCACGACCATCAGTTAAAAATCCACGCATGCTCAGAATCAAGTCGACACATGCTTGGAAGCATTGAACTTCTTTTTTTTCAGCACGTCGTTGTGTTTTACGTCACCGCGTTCTGACACGATTTTTTTAACCGATGGTGTGTAGGCACAACTGACCATCAGTCAGCTTCATCGGTTAACCAATGAAAACGGTCCATCAGACCATTCTCATCGGATGGACTGATCTTGTGTACGCGGCCTAAGCTGTACATTAATACATTTGATAACATTGTCCTGTACATTAAATATTTCACTGTTCCAATGTGTGCTCTGTACTGTACGATATAAAATCTACACCCCTCCAATCTGCTTACTGTGCTGTACATGATTGCACGCAATAAGGCTATTTTCAATATGCACTGTGCTGCGCTTTAATATACTCCACATATCTTCACTTTGTACATTGTGCTGTGCCTTATATACTCCTAACGCTTTACTCTCTGCATAGGTTTGTGCACCCCAAAGCTCAAACACACATGCGTATATATATATATATATATATATATATATATATATATATATATATATATATATATATGGGGCAGTAGGGCAATGGACAGTGTCAGTAGAAGAGTGGATATGGGCAGTGGGAAGGGACTGCTGTCAGTAGTTTATTATTACTTTTTACAATTATTTTTTATAATATTTTTTTTACAAAAAAACTTATTTTCTTTTACAATTTTTCAGGAGCACCATTGGGTGGCTTTGGTGAGATATCAGGGGCCTAAACAGACCCCTGATATCTCACTTTTGAGAGAGAGAAAGGGACTGAGGACAGAGATTCCTAAATCCCTTTCTCTGCAGCCAAGCAGCAGGGGGAATCTGTGCAGCATAGGGTGTGCCTGGGCACACCTGGCACACCCTGTGCGCACACCTATGACTCTCTACACTGTGTTGTAGAATAAAAGGACCTTTGGTGAAATTGTCCTTTATTGTACAAAACATGGAACATATTAGAACAGTCTACTTCCAGCAGCAATCACAGCAGGTAATTGCTGGCTGTGCAAACATCCACAAAAGACCAATGACATCCTGTCATTGCACTGGTATGGGCTTGGTCACTGCAGCTGTCCATCTCAGCCAGGGCTCTACAAATCCCTGTCGCCATGGCGACTAGAAATAGTGTCCTGGCGACTTGGCTTGGAAGGTGGGCAAAAAAAAAAAAAAAATATTTAAATTTTTTTTTGTGAGCTGGCGCCATCTGGTGGTGAGCCGTTGGTATTACAAGTTATTACCACCAGATGTGAGCTGGCGCCATCTGGTGGTGGCGGTTGGTGGTATTACAAGTTAAGAATTACAAGTTAAACAGCAATTCTAATGTCATTTTTCACTATTTTCACTGCCATCTTCTTCCCTCTAATTAGAACCCCCAAACATTATATATATATTTTTTATCCTAACATCCTAGAGAATAAAATGGCGATCGTTGCAATACTTTCTGTCACGCCATATTTGCGCAGCGGTCTTACAAGCACACTTTTTTGTGAAAAAATTACACTTTTTTTAATTAAAAAATAAGATAACAGTAAAGTTATCCCCATTTTTTTTAATATTAAGAAAGATAATGTTACGCCGAGTAAATTTATACCCAACATGTCACGCTTCAAAATTGTGTCCGCTCGTGGAATGCCGACAAACCTTTACCCTTTAAAATCTTCATAGGCGACGTTTAAAAATCTACAGGTTGCATGTTTTGAGATACAGAGGAGGTCTAGGGCTAGAATTATTGCTCTCGCTCTACCAATCGCGGCGATACCTCACATGTGTGGTTTGAACACCGTTTACATATGCGGGCGCTGCTCACGTATGTGTTCGCTTCTGCGTGCAAGCTCGTCGGGACGGGGTGCGTTTTCTGGCTCCTAATTTTTTTAGCTGGCTCCTAGATTCCAAACAAATTTGCCAAACCCTGATCTCAGCAGCAGGAATGAGTAGATTTCTGCTGATGAGAATACAGTCTCATGTCGTGTACACACGATCATTTTTCAGCATTGTAAAAACGCCTCTGGGCATTTAGCAGCATATTGGTCCGGGGCTTAAGTGGTTAAGCTGCATAATGGTCCGGGGGTTAATCGGTTAATCAATGGGTTAATTAATCGATTAATTGACTCAACTTACAAATTTTACCGTAGTATGACAGAAAGTATTTGCTGTACATGCTAGTTCTCCAGGTAGACCATGGCAGAGAGGAAAGATCTACAGCGGGTAGTAAAAATGGCCTGGTGGATTATTGGCTCCCTGCTTTCCAGTTTGCCAGATATCCACTCAAGCCATCTTTGTAAACGAGGCTTAAGTATTATGAAAGGTCTCACGCATTCAGGCATTCTTTGTTTTCCGGATTACAGGTAGATTTTGAATTATCCCCACTCAGGCTAAAATATTAAAGAATAGATTTTTCTTCTGAGCTGTAAATAAGCCGTTGAACAAAGTTTAGATGTAAGTGCATAAATTCAATAGCTGTTTGATTTTGTAAATGATTTTGGTTTTATTTTTTTTATTGCGACTATTATGCTGCTTCGTGAAGGTGATTGCTGTCAAACCACTTTTTGCTGTGTTGTGTAGTAATGCAAAAAAACATAAAGGTATCTTATCTTATTTGACAATTAAAACATTATTTTTTTTGCATAAAAAGAAAGATAAAATATGTTTCTTTAACCACTTCAGCGCGGACCTGAACATCCAACAGGACGTCTTTTGACATCCGCCCCTTTGCTCGTTCCCCGCCCGCGCTTCCGAGCGGGCAGCGGGGAAATTCTAAGCTGGCTGTGTCCCTTGGATCAATCAGAGTGGCCGTTTTCTATGCGATCTGTGCGGCCAATGAGAGATGATCTCAAATGTAAACATATGAGATCATCTCTCATTTCCGTTTTACACAGAGACAGCGTCCTGTCTCTGGAGAGGAGACCGATCTGTGTCCCTTTTACATAGGGACACAGATCGGTCAAACCCCCCCCCCCACAGTTAGAACACTATACAGGAAACATATTTAACCCCTTCCTCACCCCCTAGTGTTAACCCCTTCAATGCCAGTCACATTTATACAGTAATTAGTGCATATTTATAGCACTGATCGCAGTATAAATGTGAATGGTGTCCGATGTGTCCGCCATAATCTCGCAGGCCCAATAAAAATCTCAGATTGCCGCCATTACTAGTAAAAATAAAATAATAAAAAAAAATTCTGTCCCCTATTTTGTAGGCGCTATAACTTTTGCGCAAACCAGTCGCTTATTGCGATTTTTTCGGCCTAGACTGAGAAAATGTTTTTTATTTTTTCTTTAAAATTGGGCTATTTATTATAGCAACAAGTAAAAAATATTGTATTCTTTTTTCAAAATTGTCGCTCTTTTTTGTTTATAGCGCAAAAAATAAAAACCGCAGAGGTGATCAAATACCACCAAAAGAAAGCTCTACTTGTGGGGAAAAAAGGACGTCAATTTTGTTTCAGCTAAAGCGACGCAGTGCCGGAAGCTGAAATTTCACCTGGGCAGGAGGGGGGTATATGTGCCCAGTAAGCAAGTGGTTAATAAACCAGCTTGCAGGGCTTTTCTTTCACTTCCTGTTTTGGCTATGGAACAAGAAATGAAAGGGAGAAACAAAAAAACAAAAAAAAAAACAGAAGTTATAACCCTCTCAATATGAAAAAAGTTTTGAATGTATCTCTGCTTTGAGTACCAAATTACAATTTACATAGAGAATAACATCTATTTGGTACCCATGTTGATCCCCTATTCATCTTGTACCCAAAAAAGTACACTTAGTAACTAAAAAAATGCATGAACCTGCTGCTAAAACCTGTCCCTACCACTGCTGCCTGATTTGGCTTCTGCATTACCATAACTGTGCTGCCATTGCCAGCTGGCAGTCGGTCCCATTCAGATAGATAACAATATTTGGGGGGCAGTAATGGTAAGGATGGTTCTTCCCTTGGAGTTACTAGAAAAAAGTCTTTAAGCAGGTACAGTTGAACCTTGGATTACGAGCATAATCCATTCTAGGAGATTACTTGTAATCCAAAGTATTCGCATATCAAAGCAAGCACAGAAAAGGACCGAAAAGGCCCGAGGACACTTCGGCTTGTTTCCTGCGCCCCCGTACCTCAAGCCAAATGAGGTACTGCAGGCCAATGGTTGGATTTTCTCGGCTCCTGCGCTCCTGTACCTCAGGCCAAATTAGGTACTGCAGGCCTATTTAGCTTGAATTCTGCTCGTCTTCCGAGTCAACACTTGCAAACCGAGTCAGAATTAAAAAAAAAAAGTTGCTCTCAAACCAAGTTACTCTTAACCTGAGGTTCCACTGTATAGTTTCCTAGTCCTACCATTCCTGGTTGAACATTGGATAGATTTTAGCAGATAACTGATTATAGGGCATGAATTAACTGATTATTACCCTATACAAGTTGTATGCATAGAATTGCATTCAAGCTGACCTTTGTACAGGGGAGCACTTAATGTGGTATTAAACCCAAATCCCAAAATGTAATATATTGCAGCTTGCCAATCATTAGATGTGGGGCTGCATTAGTTTTCTATTTTAGGCTTTTGTTTACTCTTTTCACCTGCTTTTTTGGCCAGTATCTTATGCCCCATACACACAATCAAATTTCTTGTCGGAATAAACTCAGACAGGTTTTTCTGACAGAATTCCACTCAAGCTGTCTTTCATACACACGGACACACCAAATTCCGACCGTTGAAAACGCAGTGATGTACAACACCAGGACAAGCCTAGAATAATGAAGTTCAATGCTTCTGAGCATGCGTCGAATTGTTTCCAAGCATGCGTCGAATTGTTTTCGAGCATGCATGTTTTTTTCTCCGTCGGAATTCCATACAGACGAACGAAAATTTCCAATAGAAAATTTGTCCGTTGCAAAAAAAGAGAACATGTTCTCTTTCTAAGGCCATCGGAATTTCCGACAGAAAAAGTCCGATGGGGCATACACATGGTATGAAAATCCGATGAAAAAATTCCATCTGACTTTTTCCATCGGAAATTCCAACCATGTGTACGCGGCGTTAGCATAGTGTGTACAATGCCTATACCCTGGATGAAGGAGCAACAGAAACACCTTTGGACGGCACCATTTTCAGTATGTAGAAGAGGGCAGAGTTAGATGGCTGCTTTAGCAGATTTAAATACATTAACAAATTGAAGCCAAACTCCAGCTAATACTAAGAAGCAGTTACAGCAACAGTTTTGTTGATTTTGAGATAAAGGTTTTTCTGTAAAGAAATAAAAGCTGACAATTGTAAGCACCCTTGCCAGTGGTAAATGGTTTGTCTCAACTTTCTAACTGCTAAATCTGCAGGACAGCTTGTTCTGTTGGAAAAGAAAAAAATGATTAAGGGCCAGTTCACACCAGATGCAGTTCCGTACAGATTTGTGTGCATTTTTTCTGCACTAAAAATGCATGCACAGTGTTTTCCATGTATTCCATGGCTCTAGTTCACACCATGCAGTCAGTTTCCGGTCAGTTTTCCGTGCAGAAACTGACTGCATGGTGTGAACAAGAGCCAACTAGAGCCATAGGAATACGTGGAAAACACTGTGCATGCATTTTGTGCAGAAAAAATGCACACGGAACTGCGTCTGGTGTGAACTGGCCCTTACTGGCTGGATCACCGGGTAAAAATAAAAGAAAGAGAGCCTAAAATGAAAACGAATGTAGCTATCACATCTAAGAATTAGTAAGCTGCAATATAATAAATGTTTGCTTTTAAGTTGAATACTGCCAAATACCAGAAAAATGTATAACAGGCTATTGTGTTAATTGGTATCAGTATAAAATACATGTTATACTTACCTGCTTTGTGCAATTGTTTTGGATCCTCTTCTTTTTGGGTCCTCCTGCCGGCAGTCCTGGCTCCTCCCTCCCACTGATTGCCCCCAATAGCAAGCCTCTTGCTATGGGGCACTCGAGTAGGCTCACTCCCAAGCCACACTCTATGGGCCAGATTCAGGTAGATGAGAGCATCTTTGCTCCAGAGTAACGCTTCTCATTTACGTTACTCTGACGACCCTTTCAGCGCAAGTACTGTTATTCACATAGCAGTTGCGCGTAAACTTGCGCCAGAGTAACGATAATGCGCTGGCGTAACCCGACGCAAGGGGAAGTGGGTGTGATCATATGTAAATGATGGGCGGAGCCCAGCGCAGAGGCTTACGTTCAGCGCATCAACCACGGAGCATGCGCAGTGAGTGAGGCTCCACTCGCCCCCTTTGTGCGCATGCTCACAACTTCCGTCGGCACCACTTCACGGGAAACGTCAGCGCAATGCCTTCCGTTGGGCGTTTAAATGCGCCAGTAGATGCGCCATTCCGGCACTAAAGTATATCCTGCTCCCCCTCCCCGCAGTGATGTTACTTTTGTTCTGAGATGGCTGCTCCCGTTCCCCGCAAACACACAGGAGAAAGCTGAACTTTAATGGCCAGGAGCTGTCAGCCGTCATCTCGGCTATGGAGACCTATGATGTCTTCCTCCATGGCTGTAAAATTTGACAGACAAGCATGGACAGAGGTGTTGTCCTGCAAGTGGGGGTGCTCAGCTAGCTCTTATCGTCGGTAACGCTGCTGTAGCTGCTCTCCTGCTGACCTGTGGCCGTCTGGAGTAAAGATAAAGCAGCTATTTGTAGAAATAACTTTGCGCCGGACGGACAAGATACGCGCGGCGCATGTAGCCAGCGTATGGTGCTAATCCGTTCGTGAATTGGGAAAAATCCCTCGTTTGCATATTTGCAGGGGAAATCAATAGGCGCGACTGATGCGCCAAGCGAAATTAAGCACTGACGATACTCTGGCGTCGGAACGTTCCGCCGGTCGCAAATGGCCCGTTATTGGGCGCATCTAGTTTGGTGGGTACGGGCACATAGAAACGACGGCGCATCTTCACAGTTACGCGGCGCATATCGAAATACTCCAGCGCAAGTGTTGCTGAATCTGGCCCTATGTGTCCTTTCACACATGGAGCGCGGCTCGCACCCGCCCCCTTCTCACTCCTCATTGGCTCACTGGCTGTGAGGACACTCCACTTCCTCAGGAGCAGATGCACTATGAAAAATCAAGGTTCGACATGTGGTGCTGTGAGATGAGGATTATCTGGGGGCGTCAGCACTGGAAGCTGTGGGAGTACTGCCTGCGCACACCGACGCATAGTTGGGAGGACTAGCAGGGGATAGTGAATCTCCATTGGTAGTAACATGACTGGAAATCCCAGGGAATTCTCATATTGTTTGAAGCCAAAGGGTAGTTACACCAAATATTGATGTGATTCAGATTTTTCTTTTGATTATTATGCATTTTGTAAATTTATAAAAAAAATATCAAATATATATTTTTGATAGCATTTTTACTTTACAGCATTTCTTCACAACTGCCTAAAACCTTTGCCGAGTACTGAGTGTATATGCACTATATTTCCAAAAGTATTGGGACACTTGCCTTTACACGCACATGCACTTTAATCTTCGTCAGGAGGGTTTAATATTGAGTTGGCCCACCCTTTGCAGCTATAACAGCTTCAACTCTTCTGGAAAGGCCGTCCACAAGGTTTAGGAGTGTGTCTATGGGAATCTTTGACCAGAAGCACATTTGTGAGGTTAGACACTAATGTGGACAAGAAGGCCTGGCTCTCGCAGTCTCTGCTGTAATTCATCCCAAAGGTGTTCTTCCGGGTTGAGGTCAGGACTCTGTTCAGGCCACTTAAGTTCTTCCACCCAAAACTGTGTCATTCATGTTTTTATGGACCTTGCTTTGTGCACTGGTCCAAATCATTTGCCTAAGCCAGTAATTACTATGGAACAGCTGCAAATCTAAACTTAGGTTTGTCAGAACCATACTAGGGTGGTTGAAATGGGATCCTTCTGCAGAACCCTGGGATAACACTTCTGTATTAAAACTGACTGTGTATTGAAGTCATTTAGGTAAAATGCAGTGCAACAAGCAGTGATTTATTTGGTTATCTTTGACAACTGATAGGAGGTCCAGCGGTTTTATACCCAAAAACAAAAATGAAATTTATTGTCACCTGGCGATACTGCCAGTAGAGCCGCGTACACACGATCTGTTCAAACCGATGAAAATGGACTGAAGTTTGATTTCATCAGTCCAAACCGATCGTGTGTGGGCCCCATCGGTCAGTTATCCTTCGGTCCAGAAACAGAGGGCTTGCTTTAAAATTGAACCGATGGACGGCTAACCGATAGGTCAAAACCGATCGTTAGTACGCACAAGCATCGGTTAAAAATCCACGCATGCTCATAATCAAGTCGACGCATGCTTGGAAGCATTCA
Organism: Rana kukunoris; assembly: GCA_029574335.1. Taxonomy (NCBI): domain Eukaryota; kingdom Metazoa; phylum Chordata; class Amphibia; order Anura; family Ranidae; genus Rana; species Rana kukunoris. The sequence continues at coordinate 419,701,064 of CM056052.1, read as the reverse complement.
ACTTTGTTTTTTTTCATCACGTCATTGTGTTTTACGTCGCCGCATTCTGACACGATCGGTTCATGAACCGATGGTGTGTAGGCACATCAGTCCATCAGTCCGCTTCATCGGTGAACCGATGAAAACGGTCCGTCGGACCATTCTCATCGGATGGACCGATCGTTTGTACAGGGCTTTACACGCAAATATGTCTCCACTGGAGGGGCAAAGGAGTCACCTTTTGGACTGCAAAATTTTAAGGATTGATAAGCTGCAATATACTACTTTGTTATTTTAGGCTTGATGCCACTTCAAACTTGCAGAAGCTTAGTAGCATGGCACCATTGAAGGTCCATACATCTTTTAAAATGATTTTGCACAGTCATAGGACCCTGGAGCACAGGATTCCATCAGTGCATAACAATAACAGGCACACAAAAAGTGAAAAAAAATAATAATAATTGTCAAGCACACCATTAGGCCGCGTACACACGATCGGTCAAACCGATGAGAATGGTCTGATGGACCGTTTTCATCAGACCAAACCGATCGTGTGTGGGCGCCATCGGTTATTTATCCATCGGTTAAAAAAAAGCAAACTTGGTTAAAAATCCATGCATGCTCAGAATCAAGTCGACGCATGCTTGGAAGCATTGAACCTAATTTTTTCCAGCACGTCGTTGTGTTTTACGTGTCCGTGTTCTGACACGATCGTTTTTTTAACCGATGGTGTGTAAGCACGACTGACCATCAGTCAGCTTCATCGTTAACCGATGGAAAAATCCATCAGACCGTTCTCATCAGTTTGACCGATCGTGTGTACAGGGCTTTAGTTGCATTTAACCTTGACTATGCAGCTCTGGTGCTATTAGTACTAACACTGGGATTTAGAAAAAAACATGACTTTTTTATCTGTACAAATGTTGGATATGTACCCCTTTTTTTCTCAAAAGCTATATTTTTCTTTATCTTAGGGAAGAGTCGTAAACTATTTTATTCCAACTCCACCAGTAGAAACATCTAAAAAAGGAAAAGCTGGAGATACCAGATTAATTTACCCAAGTAAGTGTGTTGTTTGTTGTGCATTCTAATTTTTATTTAAGAAGTGTTGATCTTTATATGTGACTATATATATCAGAACCTAAAAAACCTCAAGAGCCAGTTCATTTAAAGTGTTACTAAACCCACAACAGTAAAATCAGTCTGTATATGCAGTAAAGTACACTTGTTATACGCACTGTGAAATCTAAGGGGTTAATCCTCTGCATTGTGTAAGGGTCCTTTCACACGGGCGGACCATTCGTCCGTTTATTACAAGTCCGTTTACGGACTTGTAATGATACCCTATGTGATCACGGCCGTTAGCGGATGAGCATCCGCTAACGTCCGTAATGACCCGCCTCCGCAAAGATCAGTTTTTTCAGACCGAAGAAAACCCTATTTTTCTTCCGTCTGAAGGATCGGACTGGATGAATACGGACACACAGTCCGTATTCATCCGATTCCCCATAGGGGAGAGCGGAGGAGAGAAAGGGGGGTCCCTGCACAGTGTGCGGGGACCGCCATGTCCGCTGACAGCTCAGCGGGGATCCCCGCTGAGCCGACGGACACACACGGGCGGATCGAAAAACGGTCCGCTCCGTGTGAAAGGACCCTAAGAAAGGTTGTTTGATCCTGTTAGCACAGATCCTCCTCCTCTTCTTCCACTGACTCCAGAACAGGTCTGGATAAGACATGGTTACTGGAGTCAGGCTGCACATGCTCAGTTTAATGTGTATTGCTAGAGATTTTTTTTATTTTTTTTGGGAGAGTGTATGTAAATAGCACAGGGTGAATCAGCACGGTCCAGACAGAGGGTTAGGGGTCCTGGATCCTGATAGGACAGCTCCGTGCAGTATGAAAACTCCTACAATCTTTAACCAGGAACTGATAGAAGTCACTGCTGATGAGAAAAGGTATTTAGTACCGTATTTTCCGGCGTATAAGAAGACTTTCTGGCCCCTTAAAATCTCCTTAAAAGTTAGGGGTCGTCTTATACGCCAGTAACCTAACAGCTTACCTTACCAGAATCGCGGCCGTACGATTTTTCAAAAGCCGCACCTCCGACGTCTTCTGTTCCGTGATAGGCGGAAACAATCAGCTTCCCAGGAGGCACTGTGTTCAGTGTCCGCCTATCACGGAGGCCCTCTCGTCCTGTGTTTGGTGTCTGCCTATCACGGAGGCCCTCTCGTCCTCGGACGAGAGGGCCTCCATGATAGGCGAACACTGAACACAGTGCCTCATGGGAAGCTGAATGTTCCGCCTATCACGGAACAGAAGACGTCGGAGGCGCGGCTTTTGAAAAATCGTACGGCCGCGATTCTGGTAAGGTAAGCTGTTAGGTTACACGGCCGCGATTCGCATGGGATAAGGCATGGGTCTTCAAACTACGGCCCTCCAGTTGTTCAAGAAATACATTTCCCATCATGCCAAGTCATGTCTGTGAATGTCAGTGTGTTACAATGCCTCATGGGATGTGTAGTTCTACAACACCTGGAGGGCCGTAGTTTGAGGATCCCTGGGATAAGGTAAGGGCACGGTCTGGTCATGTAATGGGGCACGGTCTGGTCATGTAATGGGGCACGGTCTGGCATGTAATGGGGCAGGTCTGGCATGTAATGGGGCAGGTCTGGCCATGTAATGGGGCACAGTCTGGCCATGTAATGGGGCACAGTCTGGCCATGTAATGGGGCACAGTCTGGCCATGTAATGGGGCACAGTCTGGTCATGTAATGAGGCACAGTATGGTCATGTAATGGGGCACAGTCTGGTCATGTAATGGGGCACAGTCTGGTCATGTAATGGGGCACAGTCTGGTCATGTAATGGGGCACCGTCTGGCATGTAATGAGGCACCGTCTACCATGTAATGGGGCACAGTCTGGCATGTAATGGGGCACAGTCTGGCATGTAATGGGGCACAGTCTGGCATGTAATGGGGCACAGTCTGGCATGTAATGGTGGCACTGTGAGGCGAGGCATGACTAGTAGGAAGGGGGTAGTCTTATACGGTGAGTATATCACAAAACCAACATTTTGGCTGGAAAATTAGGGGGTCGTCTTATACGCCGAGTCGTCTTATACGCCGGAAAATACGGTAGTTTATATTTCCTAAAACAATAGCATTTCCATGTTCTGTGTACTGTGGGAGACCAGATATAGTGAATGCAGGGTCCTGGGTTTAGTAACATTAAACAATAGAGCCTGGTACCTTTTAAACACATAAGATGTTTGGGAAAATCAAGTGACAATCTCTTATGGAAGACCCTTAATGATTAGCCCCCATTCGAAGGAGTGGTTAATGGGACATATTAAAAAATAAATACAAATTCCTTTGTTCTTGCTGTTCAAAGCCTCCTGTCTCTGCCATCTCAATTCACATTAACATGTACAGTATGGCTAGCATGGCTAGCACAGCCGACCTTACCATTGTATCAGATAGTTAGAAATACGCAAAATAGCATGCTTCTGTACCACACATATAATAATACGCTAGAGCATATCGGTAATTTCTATATAATCTGGTGTTTACCACTGCACACATATCAGAGATAAAAAATGGGCCCGGGTGCGCAGCAAAGACTTTACTACATATAATCCAAAAGAGAGGGCGACACTCATGGGTCTTGAGAGGTTAACGGACAGTGAAGATTTTATTTCAACGTTTCGATGAGGCACAAGCTCATTTTCCTCAGGACAGGTCTGGAAGAAGACGAGCTTGTGTCTCATTGAAAACGTCAAAATAAAATCTTCACTGTGCATCCTCCTTTCAAGACCCATCATTTCCGTTCTCTCTTTTGGATTAAATTTCTGTATATATATTGAAGATTTTACATACAAATGTGTTACCATATATACTTGTATAAGCCGAGTTTTTTAGCAAATTTTTTTGTGCTGAAAATGCCCCCCTCTAGTCACCTTTTCTTTATCGTACATCACGGGACACAGAGCGCATAGCCATTACATATGGGTTATATGGGTACCTTCAGGTGTGGACACTGGTGTAATCAACTTCACAGGAAGTTCCTCCCTATATAACCCCCTCCCACTGAGAGTGCTTCAGTTTTTTCGCCAGTGTCTTAGGTGTTGGTCACGTCTAGCTGTCCCTCGGAGGTCTCGGGACCCAGGATAGCTAGCCGGATCCGTCCGAAGTGCTTCAAAGCCAAGGAGTACGGTACCCGGGCCCTGCCTGCGTGGGGTGTTGCCTATAATGCCTCTCCTTGGAGGGCTGGATTCTGGGCTCCAGTGCCTTGGTCTCTCCCAGGACTAAACGCTACTGATGCCAGGATGCTATATAGGTCCAGGGGTGTGGGTTCCTTAACACAGGACCCCGGTCCCTGAAGGTCCGAGACAATACCCACGGAGATGGGAGAAGATTGGGCCTCTTGCAGTTTGCAATACCCTGCGGCGTGGAGCAGGTAAGAGGGAACCTGCGGGACTTGGTTCGACAGTAGGTATCCCCCTGGGGGTTCTGGGTTGGCTAATGGTATGCTTGTGCATCAGCCACTATCTCCACTATGTCTTTTTAGGCAGGATGGGATGTACTAATGTTTACCCAGATAACATGTATATATATGTATACTTGTTTAAGATATATATTTGCTACTCACCCCAGGTCTGCCTGTTAGCATTGATACTGCAGCCCCACGTACTATAAAGAGGGAATTGCTGGTGAAAACTCCTGTTTCTTAGGAAGCCTATGGGGACAGCTTCCTCTCTGTGTGCACTACAGTAAGGATTAGTGCTTACCTGGTGTCTGTTGGTGCTGCTGGCGCTGGTCCATGCTTTTCCTCTGCTCTCTGCTTCCTCCATGTTGTTTCAGCGTGGGGGGGGGGTGCGCGCGCGTGGGCACGTGCACGCCGCCTTTTATAGCGTCGGCGTGCGTTGGGGGGGCGGGCCAGCAGCGTCAGGGTCAGTTAAAAGTAAAACGTTTCTCTCTGGCTGGTCTTTTCCCTCCTGGAAGCAGAGGAAGAAGGACACAGAGCGCGCAGCTGGGTCTTTTGGCCACAGTGACACCCAGTGGCGGTTTGTGGATCTTCAGGTCCAGGACTTAGTTCCACTATCGACCAGAAAAAAAAAAAAAAAAGAGAGTTTTTTTGCTTAAAGGGACTCAGCCTTAGATCTAGCAGTATCTGAGTCAACCTTGGACTCCGGCTAACGGGCATTGGTGTTGCAATACTCACAGGTTTTCCTCAGTATTGCCACCTCCCAGGCGGGTAAAAAAAAAAAATATATATATATACAAAATTTTTCATTTTCCTCAGCCTGTTCTCATATTAATTACTCCTAGCTACAACAGTCAGGTGTTGGCTATAGGGGTGACTCAAGGTTGTGCAATGGCTCCAAAGGGATCAGGACCAGCCAAGGCTGCAAAAGGTGCCAAGAAACAAAAGGGGTCTCCATCGGGGTCAGAGGATTTGGGCCAGGCTTCAACGGCCCCACCCTCACCAGTTAGACCACCGAGTAGCATAGTACAAGAGCCATTGGGGGTGCTGGGGGCAGAGGCGGCCCCCGATCCACCCATTCCCGTTTACGTAACGGAAGAAATGCTAGCGACCACCCTGGGTGGGCTAGAGAAAAGGTCAACTGCTTTGTTTGCCCGCCCTTTGCCAAGTAGCAAACGGGCTAGATCCCCCTCACCTAGTTTGGTGTTTTCAGATGCGGAGGTCTCCTCTTCAGGGGAACGGGACCCACAAGGGGATCAAGCGGACCCAAGTCCTGACGGTTCAGACATGGAGGGTTCCACTGTAGATGAATATTTTTCGGCCTCTCAAGCGGAGAGCCTGTGTATCCAGTCTTTGACCGATATGGTTCGCACTGCTTTTAAACTTCCAGTGCCAGAACTAGTAGCCCCTGTGGTATCCTCATTGGGTTCTTTAAAGGCTCCATTAACTTGTGTGTCTTTTCCGATTCACCCCCTTCTGCGGAGCGTGATTTACCAGGATTGGGCTCGACCTGATAGGATCTTTATCCCTTCTAAGAGGTTCTCTATTCTCTATCCTATGGAAGAGGAATTTTTAAAAAAATGGGCACTTCCCACAGTGGACGCGGCCATTTCCTGCGTGAATAAATCCCAGATGTTCAAGGATCCGGTCGACAAAAAATTAGAGACCCTACTGAAGGCTTCTTTCACCACAGTAGGTGCCACGGTTCAGCCAGCGGTGGCAGCCATTGGCGTTTGTCAGGCCTTAAAGGATCAGGCAAAACAGATATTAAAGGACATGCCGGCTCAGCAAACTCGTGAATTAGCAGATTTCCCTAGGGCTCTCTGCTTTGCAGTAGATGCTATTAAGGACTCCATCCAACAGGCATCCCGTTTATCTCTGCTGGTGGTTCACATGCGTCGTCTTTTGTGGCTAAAGAACTGGTCAGCAGAGGCACCCTGCAAAAAGCTTTTAGCAGGGTTTCCCTTTCATGGGGGAAGACTATTCGGTGAAGACCTAGATAAATATATCCAAACCATATCAAGTGGTAAAAGTTCTTCCTTACCGGTCAAGAAAAGACCGCGTGGGCCCGCGTTTAAACGACAGGCCTTTGTAGGCTCGGCCCCTTCGACTTCCCGTCAGTATCGACGGCCTCCCGGGCGTTCAGCAGTTAATAGCCGCCCACAGGGACAAGCCGCGGCAAACAAGAGGCCCTGGTCTCGCAAGCCGGCTAAACCAGTCATCAAGTCAGATTCATGAAGGGGCGCCCCCACTCTCTTGGGTGGGGGGAAGACTTCAGTTTTTCTCCGAAGTCTGGAAGGCCAGAATTCCCGACTCTTGGGTTCGGTCCGTGGTAGCCACAGGCTACAAACTAGAGTTTCGAGAAATCCCCCCTCCTCATTTTCAGGGGTCAAGTCTTCCAAGCGACCCGTTAAAGAGGGCCTCTCTCGTAAAGGCGTTGGATCGCCTCTTGCTCCAAGGAGTAATTGTAGAAGTACCAACCCAAGAATGGGGTCTGGGATTCTACTCCAACCTTTTTATAATACCAAAACCCAATGGCGACGTCAGGCCTATCCTAGACCTCAAACGCCTAAATCGCTTTCTAAAGATTCAGACCTTTCGTATGGATTCCATACGATCAGTGACAGCCAGCCTGCATCAGGGCGACTTTCTAGCATCTATAGACATAAAGGATGCATATCTGCATGTGCCGATTTACCCAGCACATCACAAGTTTCTTCGTTTTATGATAGATCAAAGTCATTTCCAGTTCGTAGCCCTCCCTTTCGGGTTGGCAACAGCTCCGCGGGTATTCACAAAGGTGTTAGCCCCGGTGCTAGCCGTCCTAAGGACAGAAGGCATTTTGGTCCTGGCATACCTGGACGATCTTCTGGTTATCGACAGATCAGCTTCCAACCTCAATCATGCAGTAGTCCGCACAGTTCGGCATCTACAAGAATTTGGGTGGGTTGTGAACCAAGGAAAATCGAGGTTGCAACCCACAAGACAGTTGGAATATCTAGGCCTTCGGTTAGATACAGAATGCCAGAGGATATTTTTACCTCAAGAAAAGATCAGGTCATTGACTCAAACAATTCAAATAGTCCTAGGCAAAAAGAGGCCGACTATTCGCCTATGCATGCGACTGCTGGGAAAGATGGTAGCCGCCTTCGAAGCAGTGCCCTATGCCCAGATCCATACCAGAGTTCTCCAGGCAGCTATTCTCTCTGCTTGGAACAGGTCCATACAGGCATTAGACCGTCCATTAGGTCTTTCCCCAGGAGTCAGGCGCAGCCTGTACTGGTGGCTGGTCCCTCAAAAATTGTCAAAAGGGAAAACCTTTTGCCCCATCACGTGGAAAATAGTAACCACAGATGCCAGCCTAACAGGTTGGGGGGCAATCTTAGGAAAACTGACCCAGCAGGGACAGTGGTCAGAGGCAGAAAGTCTGCTTCCCATCAATGTCCTAGAGATCAGAGCTGCTCGGTTGGCCCTGGTCGCCTGGACTCTCCCCCTGCAGGGTCTGCCAGTAAGGATACAGTCCGACAATGCCACGGCGGTGGCATACATAAACCACCAGGGGGGCACAAGGAGCCTAGCGGCTCAAAGGGAAGTAAACCTGATTTTCTCATGGGCCGAAGCCCATGTACCCTGCATCTCAGCAGTGTTCATCCCAGGGATAGACAATTCTCAAGCAGATTTTTTGAGTCGTCAACAGTTGCTCCCGGGGGAGTGGTCTCTTCACCCCCAGGTATTCCAAGAGATTTGCCAAAGATTCTGAGTTCCCGATGTGGACATCATGGCAACAAGATTCAACAAGAAATTGGACAAATTCGTATCCCGAGCCAGGGATCCCTCGGCCTACGGGACCGATGCGTTGGTTTGCCCCTGGCACCAGTTTTCTCTCCTGTATGCGTTCCCTCCACTACAGATGATTCCCCGCCTTCTACGAAGGATCAGGGTGGAGCGCAGGCCGGTGATCCTGGTGGCCCCAGCCTGGCCCAGAAGGGCTTGGTACGCACTCATCGTGAGGATGTCAGTAGGGGCACCGTGGCCACTCCCCCTGCGCCCAGATCTGCTGTCTCAGGGCCCGATCTACCACCCTGCTTCACAGCAGCTAAATTTGATGGCTTGGCGGCTGAATCCCTAATTCTCAAGGGCAGAGGCCTCTCAGCCCAGGTCATATCTACGTTAATTCAGGCTAGAAAACCAGTCTCTAGAAATATCTATTACAGAGTCTGGAGGACCTATGTGGAGTGGTGCGAGTCTCAAGGAGGGCATCCTCGCAAGTTTTTTATTGACAGGATCTTGCGATTCCTCCAGGTTGGCGTTGACAAGGGGTTGGCTCTTAGTACTCTAAAGGGGCAGGTGTCTGCCTTATCGATATGGTTTCAAATGCCTTTGGCCACGCAATCGCTTGTGAAAACCTTCTTGCAGGGGGTCTTGCATGTGAATCCCCCTATTAGAGCTCCCCTCTGCCCCTGGAATTTAAATCTGGTCTTGTCAGCTTTACAAAGGCAGCCGTTTGAACCTCTGACAGAAATCCCTCTTGTGCTGCTAACCCGAAAGTTGGTTTTCTTGGTGGCTATGGCTTCGGCCAGAAGGGTCTCCGAGCTGGCAGCCTTGTCTTGCAGGGAACCGTACCTGATTCTGCATAAGGACAGAGTGGTTCTGCGGCCTCAACCTTCTTTCCTTCCTAAGGTCATATCCAGTTTTCACTTGAATCAGGACCTAGTCCTACCATCCTTCTTTCTTACTCCCCAGTCCAGAGAGGAAAGACTGCTTCATACTTTGGACGTGGTCCGAGCCATGAGGGTTTATCTCAAGGCTACAGAGAAGATTCGGAAAACAGATGTGCTTTTCGTTCTTCCGGATGGCCCCAAAAAGGGTCAGCCGGCTGCCAAGTCTTCCTTGGCTAGGTGGATTAAGCAGCTGATTTTTCAGGCCTATGGTCTGAAGCGCGTTCCACCTCCCTTATCAGTTAAGGCCCATTCTACGAGGGCCATGAGTGCCTCTTGGGCGGCACACCATCAGATCTCTATGGCACAGGTTTGCAAAGCGGCAACCTGGTCTTCCGTACATACGTTTACTAAATTTTATAAGTTGGACGTCGCAAAGGCTACGGACGCAGCATTTGGGCAGGCGGTCCTACGGGCAGCAGTATAGAATCCTCTGGGCCAGTTCACGCCCCCTTTTTTTCTGTTGGTGGAGCTATTTTACCTCCTGATAATGTTTTTTGTTTGGCTATTTTTGGCCTTACGGTCTCCCTCCCTTCATGGAGCATTGCTTTGGGACATCCCATATGTAATGGCTATGCGCTCTGTGTCCCGTGATGTACGATAAAGAAAAAAGGATTTTTAATAACAGCTTACCTGTAAAATCCTTTTCTTGAAGTACATCACGGGACACAGAGCTCCCACCCCTCTTTTGGGGAACATTGTGTAACCTCGGAGAAATTGCTTGCTACAAAACTGAAGCACTCTTAGTGGGAGGGGGTTATATAGGGAGGAACTTCCTGTGAAGTTGATTACACCAGTGTCCACACCTGAAGGTACCCATATAACCCATATGTAATGGCTATGCGCTCTGTGTCCCGTGATGTACTTCAAGAAAAGGATTTTACAGGTAAGCTGTTATTAAAAATCCTTTTTTTGCGCCTGATCTCCTGGACTTTGGGGACCCGGTACCGGCCGGCCATAGGTCCCCTGGACCCCACCTTGGCACACATGTAGCCAGACTCTTCCTCTACAAGTTTGCTGTCTGGGGGACCTACGGCCAGGGAGCACCGATTTTTCAAAGTCGGGCACCCCTTCCATAGACTCCCATGTTAAACAGTCATTTCTCCAGTAAATTTGGGGACCCGGTACCTGCCCTAGTTCTCCTCTACAAGTGTGCAAAGTTTGCTGTCAGGGGGACCTACGGCCGGGGAGCACCGATTTTTCAAAGCCAGGCACCCCTTCTATATACTCCCATGTTAAACGTAAGTCTAGTCATGGGCACAGTGAGGCATGGGCACAGTGAGGCATGGGCACAGTAAAGGCATGCACATAGACACAGTGAGGTAAAGTGAGGCATGCAGATGGGCGCCCTAGGGTTATACTCGAGTCAATGTGTTTTCCCATTTTTTTGTGGTAAAATTAGGTGCCTCGGCTTATATTCAGGTCGGCTTGTACTCGAATATATACAGTATTTTGTGAATAATAACCTCCTTTATTTTATGCCACTTTTAGTCATAGTTTAGTGCATAGTTTATAGACCACCCCTTGGTACGTTTGTGTAGTTCGAACAGAAACTCTTTATGTGTAATGTTTGCATAATTAATAAATAATCTCAACAAAGCAAAACACAATTTATTAGTTTATTATATTTAAAATATTGTTTTGCTTTTTTAGGTTTACAAGTTATGATTCTTGCAGCAATCAAGGAATTGAGTGTAAGCAAAGGTGTGTCTGTGATCGGCATACTTAAATATGTGAACTCTGTATATAGTTATGACATGCAGAGAAACCATCGGCTGCTTAAAAAGACTTTGGAAAAACTACTATCTAAAAAGATTGTGGAGCAGGTTAAAGGACGTGGACTTCAAGGATCTTTTAAACTGGGGGCGAATTACAAAGAAGAGATGACACGAGATAAACAACAAACACTGGTATGAAACGCTTGATAGTATGTACTCACATGTTTACTGGAGACACTTACCTTTTTACTTCTTTGTTGAGGACTTGTAGCCTCTGTGAGCCTTTGTCTATAGTGGAAATAAATCCCATTCATTTAACTTAAAATTTAAAAACAGTAACATCCAATTCTTGTATTTCCAACTTGTTCATAAAAGAAGTTTGGAAGATAAAAAAACATCCAAGGCATGCCGTGGATGAAAACTATTGAAAGTGCTTGTGATCCGAACAAAAGGTCAAACCATTAAAGTGGATGTCCTCTGAAAAAAAAATATTAAATGCCAGCAGCTACAAATACTGCAGCTGCTGACTTTTAATACTAGGACACTTACCTGTCCTGGAGTCCAGCGCCGTCCACAGCAGAGGACAAGCGATCGCTTGTCCTCTGCTGCCCCCCCGCCATCCTCGGTGAGGGAACCAGAAAGTGAAGCGCTCCGGCTTCACTGTCCGGTTCCTTGCGGCGCATGCGCTACGCCTACCGATTGGCTCCCGCTGTGTAATGGGAGCTGAGTGTTCCCAGAACACAACGGGGGGGGGGGGGGGGGGCGGGAGACGAGAGGTGACTTCATGCCCGCAGTTTACCCGAGACTGTGTGGCCGGAAGTGGGTGCAAATACCTGTCTTTAGACCTGTCTTAGTCTGTTAAAATGTCAGGTTTCTGTAATGTAAAGAAATTAGATAAACATAAATCATTTCAGAACTTTGTCCACTTTTAATGTGACCTATAAACTGTACAACTCAGTTGAACAACAAACTGAAATATTTTAGGTGGAAGGAAGTGAAAATAAAAAACTAAAATAATATGGTTGCATAAGTATGCAAACCCTTATGCCGCGTACACACGATCATTTTTTGTGATGAAAAAAAACGACGTTTTCTGTGAAGTAAAAAACAACTTTTTTGAAACGTCACTTTTCAAAGATGATGTTGCATACACACCATCGTTTTTTCACAAAAAGCGAGGTTACGTTCACCACTCTTTTCCATTGAAGCTTGCTTCATAACTAGCTTCTGGGCATGCGCAGGTTGAAAAACGTCGTTTTAAACAACGTTTTTGCTACACACGGTGACTTTTTGTGAAACAAAAAACGATGTTTTGAAAAACGCCAAAAAAAATTCAAGCATGTTGGAATTTTTTTTTGGTCGTTTTTTTAAGACAAAAAACGACGTTTTGCCCGCACACGATCAATTTAAATGACGTTTTAAAAAACACAGTTTTTTTTCATCGCAAAAAACGACTGTGTGTACGCGGCATTAAAACGTATACTTTGTTGAAGCACCTTTTGATATTACTACAGTACTCTCTTTTTGGGTATGAGTCTATCAGCATGGCAGTATTTGTCTATTCTTCTTTGCAAAAACACTCCAAATCGGTCAGATTGCGAGGGCATATTCTGTGCACAGCCCTCTTCAGATCACCCCACAGATTTTCAATAGGATTCAGGTCTGGGCTCTGGCTGGGCTATTCCAAAACTTTAATCTTCTGGTTAAGCCATTCCTTTGTTGATTTGGATGTATGCTTTGGGTCATTGTCATGCTGACAGATGAAGGTCCTCTTCATGCTCGGCTTTCTAGCAGAAGCTTGAGGTTTTGTGCCAATATTGTCTAGTATTTGGAACTGTTCACAATTCCCTCTACCTTGACTAAGGCCCCTGTTCCAGCAGAAGAAAAACGGCCCCAAAGCATGATTCTGCCACCACCATGTTTCCTTGTGGTTGTGGTGTTCTTTTGGAGTGCAGTGTTGTTTCTGTGCCAAACATCTTTTGGAATTATGGCCAAAAAGTTCAATCTTGGTTTCATCAGACCATAACACATTTTCCCCTCATGCTTACTGGAGACTTCAGATGTGTCTTTGCTAAATTTAGCTGGGCTTGGATGTTTTACTTCATAAGAAAAGGTTTCCATCTTGCCACTTTACCCCATAGCCTAGACATATGAAGAATAAGGGGCATTATTGTCCCATGTACCACACAGCCAGTACTTGCCAGATATTCCTGCAGCTCCGTTAATGTTTTGGCAGTATCTTTGACCAGTTTTCTTCAAATTTTTTCATCAATTTTGCAGGGATGGCCAGTTCTTAGTAATTTCACTGTTGTGCCATGTTTTCTCCATTTGATGATGACTGCATTTGCTGTGTTCCATGATATGTCTAATGCCTTGGAAATTCTTGTGTACCCTTCTCCTGACTGATACCTTTTAACAATGAGATCCCTCTGATGCTTTGGAAGCTCTCTGCGGACTGTGAATTTTGCTGTAGGATGCAACTAAGAAAATGCCAGGACCTACTAGAACAACTGAACTTTATTCGGGGTTAATTGGAGGCACTTTAACTGGTTAAGACCCGGACCAATATGCAGGTTAAGGACCTTGCCCCTTTTTGCGATTCGGCACTGCTTTAACTGACAATTACACGATCGTGCGATGTGGCTCCCAAACAAAATTGGTGTTTTTTTCCCCACAAATAGAGCTTTCTTTTGGTGGTATTTGATCACTAGTGAGACGACCAGCGCGACGGATTATCGTACCATATCTGAGTTCGATTGGATATCGAATAACGCCATAAAGCCTCAGTGCCGGGATCAGGGCACAACCTGAGTAAGCAGCCATTTGGCATGTTACTTTTTAATTTTGTTTTAATAAACAGTACTTCACTATGATTGCTCTTCTGTTCCTATTTATATGAATGCTGGATCATCTGAACGTGCCTATCTGGATCACTCTGAGTCATCCCATTGACACAAGCGATTTATGACTTCTTTTTTAATTAAAAGAGTCTACTAATATTGGTAAGGAGCCATTTCTATTGATCTCACCGGGTGCAAACATATGGTGGAGGTTCCAGAACTGCAATATTTACGTCTTTGTTTGAACCGAGAATCACTATTGGGTGCTTATATTTTTTAGCACTATTTGGACTCAATTCATTATTTAATAATAATTTTTGGTTTCACTGTATGGACTTTTCACTAATAATATATGTTTTTCTAAGAGATTGCACATTTTAATGTATATATATACACATAATTTGCATTGATTTTGTGTCATTAGCGCCCCTTCACTTCCGATTCTATTTGTATTTTCACACTCTGAAAATTTTTTAGGTGGCAGCTTTTTAAACTGGTATATTTAATTTATTTAGGTTTAATTACAATTAATTCTACCCTCTTGTTGGGAGAACTAATATTGTATTTCCTGTGGCGCAAATTATACACATTTTTTCCACATGGTATTTGATCACGTCTGCGATTTTTATTTTTTTACGCTATAAACAAAAATAGAGCGTAAATTTTGAAAAAAAAATGCAATATTTTTTACTATAATAATTTTCCCCAAAAAAGATATAAAAAAACAGGCCGATACGTATTCTACTTATTTTTGGTAAAAAAAATCGCAATAAGCGTTTATCGATTGGTTTGCGCAAAATTTATAGCGTTTACAAAATAGGGGATAGTTTTATGGCATTTTTTATTCATAATAATTAATTAAAAAAAATGTACTACTAATTGCAGCAATCAGCAATTTTTTTAGTGACTGCGACATTATGGCGGACACATCGGACACTTTTGACACATTTTTGGGACCATTGTCATTTTCACAGCGAAAAGTGCTATAAAAATGTACTGATTACTGTGAAAATGCCAATGGCAGTAAAGGGGTTAACCACTAGGGGGCGCTGTAGGGGTTAAGTGTGACCTCATGTGTATTTCTAACTGTAGGGTAGCGGGTCTGGACATGTGACGTCAGTGATCGTCGTTCCCTATATCGGGGAACAGACGATCACTGGCACTGCCACAGAGAAGAACGGGGAAGGTTTGTTTACACTCACCTCTCCCCGTTCTTCAGCTCCTGTGACCCGATCGCGGGACACCCGCGGCGATCGGGTCCCGCGAGCATGGTCACAGATCTTCGGACCAGGTCGCGAGCGCCACCGGCGGCGCTTTTTGCGATCCGACGGATATCGTCGTGCGGCGGATCTTAAGTGGTTAAATGATGGCAGGTGTGTGCTGACTCCTATTTAACATGAGTTTGAATGCGATTTCTTAATTCTGAACACCCCAGTTAATAAGAGGGTGTGCACACTTATGCAACCATATTATTATTTTTACCCCCCCCCCCCCCCCTAAAAGATTTCAGTTTGTTTTCCCATCGAGTTGTACAATTTATAGGTCACAATTTACAATTTGTAGCCATATCTGGTGCAAAGTAGACAAAAAGAAAAGGCAACTGGCAATAGCATACTTTGTTAGTACAAAATAAAGATTGATCTGTTTAAACAATGTGCCCTTTGCATCACTTTGTACTTGATACATGAGTATTAGTTCACGTAGTTTCTTTCTTGCTCTTCAATTCTTCAATGCCGTTTATTGGATAATTAAACAAAAGGCTAAAGCGACCATGTTATAATAATACAAAATCATTTTTTTTTCATACAATGGTGACCTGCAGGAGAAGAACTCTCATACCCTCCCTATATTCCAGGGATGAAGCATTCATTAGTCTCTTTAGCATAAGGTGACCAGATTTTTAAAATAAAATCCGGGGACATATTATTATTTTTTTTACTGGTAATGGCGGCAATCAGCAACTCTCTGCCTGTCACCGCCCACCTCACAGCCTAGTCTTACTCTCGGGGTTCCAGCTACTACTGGATGGGGAGCAGAGGAAGATCACTCCACCAGGGAAGGCAAGGAGTTAAAGGGGTTGTAAAGGTACAATTTATTTTCCAAAATGGCTTCCTTTACATTATTGCAGTTCTCCTTCACTTACCTCATCCTTCGATTTTGCTTTTAAATGTCCTCATTTCTTCTGAGAAATCCTCACTTCCTGTTCTTCTGTCTGTAACTCCACGCAGTAATGCAAGGGTTT
The DNA here is from genome assembly GCA_029574335.1 of Rana kukunoris. Classification (NCBI taxonomy): domain Eukaryota; kingdom Metazoa; phylum Chordata; class Amphibia; order Anura; family Ranidae; genus Rana; species Rana kukunoris. Next base: position 419,685,084 of record CM056052.1, on the reverse strand, counting down.
CTTCCTGGTGTGGAGTGCCGTGTTCGCCCCCTCCCTTGGACTACAGGAGAGTCAGGACGCTCTATGTTGCAGTTAGAGAAATGAGCTGTGTGTTAGTGGGTGTCCTGGCTCTCCTGTAGTCCAAGGGAGGGGGCGAGCATGACACTCCACACCAGGGAGAAAGCCTTGCATTACTGTGTGGAGTTACAGACAGAAGAACAGGAAGTGAGAATTTATCAGAAGAAATAAGGACATTTGAAAGCAAAATGGAAGGATGAGGTAAGTAAAGAAGGACTGCGCTAAGGTAAAGGAAGCTATTTAAGAAAAAAAATTGTACCTTTACAACCCCTTTAAGCAGGCAGGTGACTGGCCAGGACTTGAGCCAGGGCAGAAGAACATGCGAGCGGAACTGAATGGGCATGCACCCGAAACTGAAGAAGTATTCCCTCCACGCCGACCAACTCATGATCATCAGAAAGGGGCACAGATAATGGAAAAAAAATACACCTCCCTATAGCTAGTAGGAGTGGCGGAGCAGAGGTGTGTAATTCAGATTTGTTTTGTCTTTGAAATTGCCCCAGCCCCTGTTCAAATCCAATCCGGGGACAAAACCGGGGACAAACTTGGCCCGGGGACAGTGTCATCACTCCGGGGACTGTCCCCAGAAACCGGGGATGTCTGGTCACCTTACTTTAGCATTCTACACTTGTGAATCTCCTTGCCTGTGCTCCCTACTGTGATGTAGGGATTGAAGGATGGAACCACGGATCTCTGCAAGGACAAAGCCATCCAAAACTTCCAGAGGAGAATGACAGAGCAAGGTAGGGGATCAAAGGCCACTGGAGCAAGAAACTGGAATAGAGGGAAGTTAAAGAGCTCTTCTTTTGTAGTACACTTTCTTTATCGTACATCACGGGACACAGAGCGCATAGCCATTACACATGGGTTATATGGGTACCTTCAGGTGATGGACACTGGTGTAATCAATTTCACAGGAAGTTTCCTCCCTATATAACCCCCTCCCACTGGGAGTGCTTCAGTTTTTTCGCCAGTGTCTTAGGTGTTGGTCACGTCTAGCTGTCCCTCGGAGGTCTCGGGACCCAGGATAGCTAGCCGGATCCATCCGAAGTGCTTCAAAGCCAAGGTGTACGGTACCCGGGCCCTGCTGGAGTGGGGTTTTGCTTATAATGCCTCTCCTTGGAGGGCTGGATTCTGGGCTCCAGTGCCTTAGTCTCTTCCAAGAACTAAACGCTACTGATGCCAGGATGCTATATAGGTCCAGGTGTGTGGGTTCCTTAACACAGGACCCCGGTCCCTGAAGGTCCAAGACAATACCCACGGAGATGGGGGAAGATTGGGCCTCTTGCATTTTGCAATACCCTGCGGCGTGGAGCAGGTAAGAGGGAGCCTGCGGGACTTGGTTCGACAGTAGGTATCCCCCTGGGGGTTCTGGGTCGGCTAATGGTATGCTTGTGCATCAGCCACTATCTCCACTATGTCTTTTGAGGCAGGATGGGATGTACTAATGTTTACCCAGATAACATGTAGGTATATGTATGCTTTTAAAGATATGTATTTTCTACTCCCCCCAGATCTGCCTGTTAGCATGATACTGCAGCCCCACGTGCTATAAGGAGGAAATGCTGGCAAAACTCCTGTTTCTTAGGAAGCCTATGGGGACAGCTTCCTCTGTGTGTGCACTACAATAAGATTAGTGTCTTGCCTGGTGTCTGTTGGGCTGCTAGTGCTGGTCCATGCTTCTCCTCTGCTTTCTGCTTCCTCCATGTTGGTTTCAGCGTGGGGGGGCGCGTGCACGCCGCCTTTTACAGCGTCGGCGTGCGTGGGGGGGCGGGCCAGCAGCGTCAGGTCTCAGTTAAAGCAGCAAAGCATTTCCTGGCTGGTCATTCCCTCCTGAGAGCAGAGGAGGCTGAGGACACAGAGCGCGCAGCTGAGCCATTTCTGGCTATACAGTGACACCTAGTGGTGGTTTGTGGATCTTCAGGTCTGGACTTGGCTCCATACTGACCAGAAAAAAAAAAGTTTTTTTTTCTTAAAGGGCCTTAGATCTGGCAGTATCTGAGTCGGTGCAACCTTGGGCTCCAGCTAACGGGCATTGGTGTGGCAATACTCACAGGACTTCCTCGGTATTGCCGCCTTCTCGGGCGTATGGAAATTTGGAATTTTTTTACCATAGCCTGTTCTTATTAATGGTTCACTTCTAGCTACAACAGTTGGGTGTTGGCTTTAGGGGTGTCTCAAGGTTGTGCAAGGGATCAGGACCAGCTAAGGCTGCAAAAGGTACCAAAAAACTAAAGGGGTCTCCGTCGGGGTCAGAGGATTTGGGCCAGGCTCCAGCGGTCCCACCCTCACCAGATAGACCACCGAACAGCATGTTGCAGGAGCCATTGAGGGTGCTAGGGGCAGAGGCGGCCCCCAATCAACCCATTCCCGTTTACGTTACGGAAGAAATGCTAGCGACCACCCTGGGTGGGCTAGAGGAAAGGTTAACTGCTTTAATTGCCCGCTCTTTGCCAGGTGGCAAGCGGGCTAGATCCCCGTCACCTAGATTGGTGTTTTCAGATGCAGAGGTCCTCTCTTCAGAGGAATTGGACCCACAGGGGGATCAAGCGGACCCGAGTCCCGACGGTTCAGACATTGAGGGTTCCACTGTAGATGAATTTTTTTTCGGCTTCTCAAGCGGAGAGCCTGTGGATCCAGTCTCTGACAGATATGGTTCGCACTGCTTTTAAACATCCAGTGTCAGAACAATTAGCCCCCGCGGTATCCTCTTTAGGTTCCTTGAAGGCACCGTTGAGTTGTGCGTCTTTTGCGGTTCACCCCCTTCTGGAGAGCGTGATTTTTCAGGATTGGGCTCGACCTGATAGGATTTTTATCCCTCCTAAAAGGTTCACTATTCTCTATCCTATGGAAGAGGAATTTGCAAAGAAATGGGCACTCCCTACCGTGGATGCAGCCATTTCCTGCGTGAATAAATCCCTGACCTGTCCGGTTGAAAATGTCCAGATGTTTAAAGATCCGGTCGACAAAAAATTGGAGACCCTACTGAAGGCTTCTTTTACCACAGTAGGTGCCGTGGTTCAGCCAGCGGTGGCAGCCATTGGCGTTTGTCAGGCTTTAAAGGATCAGACTAAACAAATATTAAGGGACATACCGGCTCAGCAAGCTCGTGAATTGGCTGACCTCCCAAGGGCTTTCTGCTTTGCAGTAGATGCTATTAAGGACTCCATTCAACAGGCGTCCCGTTTATCTCTGCTATTGGTTCATATGCGTCGCCTTTTGTGGCTGAAGAACTGGTCCGCAGAGGCACCCTGCAAAAGGCTTTTAGCAGGATTTCCCTTTCATGGTGGGAGACTATTCGGTGAAGACCTAGATAAATATATCCAGACCATATCAAGTGGTAAAAGTTCTTTCTTACCTGTCAAGAAAAGACCGCGTGGGCCCGCGTTTAAGCGACAGGCCTTCGCAGGCTCGGCCCCTTCAACTTCCCGTCAGTATCGACGGCCTCCCGGGCGTTCAGCATTTAATAGCCGCCCACAAGGACAAGCCACGGCAGGCAAGAGGCCATGGTCTCGCAAGCCGGTTAAACCAGTCATCAAGTCAGATTCATGAAGGGGCGCCCCCACTCTCTTGGGTGGGGGGAAGGCTTCGGTTTTTCTCCGAAGTGTGGGAGGCCAGAATTCCCGACTCTTGGGTACGGTCCGTGGTAGCCACGGGCTACAAGCTAGAGTTTCGGGAAGTCCCCCCTCCTCATTTTCAGGGGTCAAGTCTTCCAAGCGACCCATTAAAGAGGGCCTCTCTTGTAAAAGCATTGGATCGCCTCTTGCTCCAAGGAGTAATTGTAGAAGTACCAACCCAGGAATGGGGTCTGGGATTCTACTCCAACCTTTTCATAATACCAAAACCCAATGGCGACGTCAGGCCTATCTTAGACCTCAAACGCCTAAATCGCTTTCTAAAGATTCAGACCTTTCGTATGGAGTCCATACGTTCGGTGGCAGCCAGCCTACATCAAGACGACTTTCTAGCATCTATAGACATAAAGGATGCGTATCTGCACGTGCCGATCTACCCGGCACATCACAAGTTTCTTAGTTTTATGATAGATCACCGTCATTACCAGTTCGTAGCCCTCCCTTTCGGGTTGGCAACAGCTCCGCGGGTATTCACAAAGGTGTTAGCCCCGGTGCTAGCCGTCCTAAGGACAGAAGGCATTTTGGTCCTGGCATACCTGGACGATCTTCTGGTTATCGACAGATCAGCTTCCAACCTCAATCATGCAGTAGTTCGCACAGTTCGGCATCTAGAGGAATTTGGGTGGATTGTGAACCAAGAAAAATCGATATTGCAAGCCACAAAGCAGTTGGAATATCTAGGCCTTCGGCTAGATACAGACTGCCAGAGGATATTTTTACCTCAAGCAAAGGTCAGATCAATAACTCAAGCAGTTCAAGTGATCTTAGGCAAGAAGAGGCCGACTATTCGCCTATGTATGCGACTGCTGGGGAAGATGGTGGCCGCCTTCGAGGCAGTGCCCTACGCCCAGATCCATACCAGATATCTCCAGGCAGCCATTCTCTCTGCTTGGAACAAGTCCATTCAGGCGTTAGTTCTCTCCCCAGGAGTCCGGCGCAGCCTGTTCTGGTGGCTGGTCCCTCAAAATTTGTCAAAGGGGAAATCCTTTTGCCCCATCACGTGGAAGATAGTAGCCACGGATGCCAGCCTGTCAGGTTGGGGGGCAGTTCTAGAAGGACAGTCCCAGCAAGGGCAGTGGTCGGAGGCAGAAAAACTGCTTCCCATCAATATCCTAGAGATCAGAGCTGCTCGGCTGGCCCTGGTCGCCTGGACTCTTCCCCTTCAGGGTCTGCCAGTAAGGATACAGTCCGACAATGCCACTGCGGTGGAATACATAAACCACCAGGGGGGCACGAGGAGCCTAGCGGCCCAAAGGGAAGTAAACCTGATTTTCTCATGGGCCGAAGCCCATGTACCCTGCATCTCGGCGGTGTTCATCCCAGGGATAGACAATTCTCAAGCAGATTTTTTAAGTCATCAACAGTTGCTCCCGGTGGAGTGGTCTCTTCACCCCCAGGTATTCCAAGAGATTTGCCAAAGATTCGGAGTTCCAGATGTGGACATTATGGCAACGAGATCCAACAAAAAGTTGGACAAATTCATATCCCGAGCCAGGGATCCCTCGGCCTACGGGACAGATGCGTTGGTTTGCCCCTGGCACCAGTTTTCTCTCCTGTATGCGTTCCCTCCACTGCAGATGATTCCCCGCCTTCTACGGAGGATCAGGGTGGAGCGCAGGCCTGTGATCCTGGTGGCCCCAGCCTGGCCCAGGAGGGCTTGGTACGCACTCATCGTGAGGATGTCAGTAGGGGCGCCGTGGCCGATCCCCCTGCGCCCAGATCTGCTGTCTCAGGGCCCAATCTGCCACCCTGCTTCACAGCAGCTAAATTTGACGGCTTGGAGGCTGAATCCCTAATTCTTAAGGGCAGAGGCCTCTCAGCTCAGGTCATATCTATGTTGATTCAGGCTAGGAAACCAGTCTCTAGAAATATTTATTACAGAGTCTGGAGGACCTATGTGGAGTGGTGCGAGTCTCAAAAATGGCATCCTCAAAAGTTTTTTATTGACAGGATCTTGCGATTCCTCCAGGTTGGCGTTGACAAAGGGTTGGCTCTTAGTACTCTAAAGGGGCAGGTGTCGGCTTTATCGATATGGTTTCAAAGACCCTTGGCCACCCATTCGCTTATGAAAACCTTCTTGCAGGGGGTCTTGCATGTGAATCCCCCTATTAGAGCTCCCCTCTGCCCCTGGAATTTAAATCTGGTCTTGTCAGCTTTACAAAGGCAGCCGTTTGAACCTCTGACAGAAATCCCTCTTGTGCTACTAACCCGAAAGTTGGTTTTCTTGGTGGCTATGGCTTCGGCCAGAAGGGTTTCCTAGCTGGCAGCCTTGTCATGCAGGGAGCCATACCTTATTCTGCATAAGGACAGAGTGGTTCTGCGGCCTCAACCTTCTTTCCTTCCTAAGGTCATATCCAGTTTTCACTTGAATCAGGACCTAGTCCTACCATCCTTCTTTCCTACTCCCCAGTCCAGAGAGGAAAGACTGCTTCATACTTTGGACGTGGTTCGAGCCATGAGGGTCTATCTCAAGGCTACAGAGAAGATTCGGAAAACAGATGTGCTTTTTGTTCTTCCGGATGGCCCCAAGAAGGGTCAGCCGACTGCCACGTCTTCCTTGGCTAGGTGGATTAAGCAGCTGATTTTTCAGGCCTATGGTCTGAAGCGCGTTCCACCTCCCTTATCAGTTAAGGCCCATTCTACGAGGGCCATGAGTGCCTCCTGGGCAGCACACCATCAGATCTCTATGGCACAGGTTTGCAAGGCGGCAACCTGGTCTTCCGTACATACGTTTACTAAATTTTATAAGTTGGACGTCGCAAAGGGTACGGACGCAGCATTTGGGCAGGCGGTCCTACGGGCAGCAGTATAGAATCCTCTGGCCCGGGTCACGCCCCCTTTTTTCTGTTGGTGGAGCTACTTTACTTCCTGATAATTTTTTTGTTTGGCTATTCTTGGCCTTACGGTCTCCCTCCCTTCATAGAGCATTGCTTTGGGACATCCCATGTGTAATGGCTATGCGCTCTGTGTCCCGTGATGTACGATAAAGAAAAAAGGATTTTTAATAAACAGCTTACCTGTAAAATCCTTTTCTTGAAGTACATCACGGGACACAGAGCTCCCACCCCTCTTTTGGGGAACATTGTGTAACCTCGGAGGAATTGCTTGCTACAAAACTGAAGCACTCCCAGTGGGAGGGGGTTATATAGGGAGGAAACTTCCTGTGAAATTGATTACACCAGTGTCCATCACCTGAAGATACCCATATAACCCATGTGTAATGGCTATGCGCTCTGTGTCCCGTGATGTACTTCAAGAAAAGGATTTTACAGGTAAGCTGTTTATTAAAAATCCTTTTTTTTGCCCCCTGACAGGGTTGTTTTGAGCATTTACAATGGCCATAGCTAGCCAAAATGCCTATGTATTCTAAAATAGTATGTTGCCTTTTGCATCTATATATTTTGTAATAGTCTTTTTTATCCTGTTTAGAGAACAAGAACTTCCAGCAGAACACAACACAAAAGAAATCATCTCAAAGAAAACAATGAAGAGCTTTCTCAGACTGGCACTGATATAGATATGATGCCGAAGGATCATGACTACTGTGCTCTAAACAGAGATGATAAGCTGGAAAATGATCACCACAACAACTCTACAACAACAAATGGAATTTCAAAAAGAATGTCTGGTTTGGAAGCTTGTACTTTAACAGATGGCTCATCTACAACCACCAGTAACGGCACAGCTTTTGCAGAATCTGGTGATTTAGGAATAAAAACAATTGATGAGAACTTTGAGTCCCCACAAATAGTCTTCCCTAGTAATACCTCTAATTACAGATTTGAATGTATATGTGGAGGACTGCAATATCCTGATCTCAAGCACAGAGTACAGTGTTTACAGTGTCATTTATGGCAGCATGCTGATTGTGTAAACTATAAAAAAGAAAATGTAGACAAAATACCATTTTATTGCCCACACTGTCTAGTAGCAATGAAGCCAGTTCCCACAGGAGCAACCCTGATCATATCCCCCAGTTCTATTTGCCACCAGTGGGTAGATGAAATTAACCGACATGTGCGCTCATCTTCTCTACAAGTTATGGTAAGAGATCATTACCGCCTAGCTTAGTGTTACTAAAGGTAATCTTTTCTTTTTAAATAAACAGTTTATGCTCACCTGCTCCTTGCAGTGGTATTGCACAGAGCGCCCTGATGCTCCTCTTCTGGGGTCCCCTGCCGGCGATCTTGGCTCCTCCTCTTCTTCGTGTGTTCCCATAGCAAGACGTTTGCTATGGAGACACGCGTGTCTGCTCGCTCCTGAGCTGTGTCTATGGAGCCATGCTTCATAGACCCACACAACAGGATTTAGCCTCACCCTGCACTTCCTCCTCATTGCATCTGTGTGAAGAAGAAGAGAGAAAAGAGGAGATGCAGCCGTGCACAGCACTGGATCTTGTCTCCCCTCTCTTCCCCTTCACAGAGAAATATAAAACATTATTTACTTTCATGCATTAAGGTAAAAAAATGTTTTTAACTTTATTGCTTTTGCTTTTCAACACTTTGAGATCTAGTTATAACTGTTTTCACACAATCTTCACCCAAGATTCACGCATATTTTAATTAAATTAAGCAACTGAATCCTGGGTGAAAGTTGTGTGAGTTCTGTGTGAAAAAAAATTATACATAGACCACTTTGGGGTTGATTTACGAAAGGCAAATCCACTCTGCACTACAAGTGCACTTGGAAGTGTAGTCGCTGTAGTTTTGAGGGGAATATCTGAAATGAGGGCTCTACTGATTTTTTCATCCAACCATGTGCAAGTAAAAATGCTGTTTTTTTTTATTTTACTTGAATGTCCCTCTCCGATCTAGAGCGACTGGACTTCCAAGCAGTGGCGTATCTAGGGTATGGCAGCCATGGCAAGTGCCATGGGCGCCATGGGGAGGGGGCGTCAAAAAGCCACCCCCTGCATAATAAAAAAAACCAGGGTGCAGTTTCAGTGCTTGCCATAGGCGCCATTTTCACTATGCCTCTGGTGATACACCTCTGCTTCCAAGTGCACTTGTAGTTCAAAGTGGATTTGCTTTTAGTAAATCAATCTCAGTGTGTGTATTGCTTCCTAATGAAGCAAACAAGAGAGGACCAAACCAAGCTAGCAGTGGGAAATATTCATTTACACATGTACAGGTAGTGGCAGTTTTTTTGCACCTACCATGATACTGAAATGAATAAGGGGTCGACCTTCTGAAAAGTGTAAAATTTTGAAACAAGATTCTGTTGCCCCGTACACACGATCGTTTTTCGGCATGAAAAAAAAACGATCTTGTGTGGGCTTCACATCGTTTTTCATCTTCTGAAAAACGCCCAAAAAAAAATTCGAGCATGCTGCATTTTTTAACGTCGTTTTTAAAAATGACGTATATCGGGTTGTAAAAAATGATGGTGTGTGGGCTAAAACGACGTTAAAAACAAAGTTTTAAACCCGCACATGCTCAGAAGCAAGTTAGGAGACGGGAGCTTGAATGGAACTTCCCCTTTAGAGTGCCGTTGTACGTTTTGTACGTCGCCACGCTTTGCTCATCATTTTTTTTTTAAGCGATGGTGTGGGCAACATCGTTTTTAATGGTGAAGTTGGAAAAACATTGTTTTTTCTACATGCTGAAAAAACAAGTTTTTTTTTTTGCTTATGCCGAAAAATGATTGTGTGTACGCGGCATGCTACTTTCATAAAATTGAATCTGACAGTGTGTAGTAGAGCGAAGCTCAACTATATCTTGTTGGAAGGTGGAGTAGTTTAGTGTAAAGAAATCGTCCATTATTGTAATATGCAATTTTATGTGACTACCCCATATATATATGACATCTTAAAAAAAAAAAAAATATATATATATATATATATATATATACATACGATATATATATATTTAGTTTGTGTACAAAGCCTAAATTCCAGCTTGATCCCAGCCATCCACTTTATTATGGGGTTTATTTACTAAAGCTAGAGTGGGCAAAATGTATCACAATTCTGCTGACAAACCAATCGGCTTCTAACCTCTGTTTGTTTAATTTAACTTTAGCAATAAAACCTGGAAGCTGATTGGTTTCTCTGCAGGATTTTACCCTCTCTAGCTTTAATAGATAAAGTCCTAGGTGTCTTCTGTCAGAAATAAGTCTAAAAAATGTATGAATGAAAAAGATGCAAAGTGACACCTTAGTGATGAAATCGGGTAAATGAGCAAAACATCTGATTTAGAAGTTGTAATTATTGGACAAAAAAGATACAGAATAATTCCCTGGAGGGGAAGATGAGTCTGTTTAATTTCCGGGAAATAATATCTCAGCCCAAAATTACTGTATTTATCGGCGTATAACACGCACCCTAACTTTAAGAGGGAAGTTTCAGGAAAATAACTTTCCACGGCCCCCTGCGTATAACACGCAGGCACAGTTTACCCTCTATTTTCAGGGTAAAAAAGTGAGTGTTATACACCAATAAATACAGTAATATGTAGTTTGTGAAATGTAGTGTGTCAGAATTTGTGATATCATTACCCTCAAAACAGTAAGGGCCAGTTTTATTCATAGACCCTGGGTTATAGCTTGGTACCTTGCGGTGATTGGATACAGGCAAAGCTTTGTTAGGCCCTTGTTATTTATTTAGGAACATAATGGAACTTTAAAAAAAAGACTGTTTATTCATAACTTATAGTTCCTGTAGTTCTGCTTGAAATGTGTGCTCTGGTAATCATTTCATAATTTTAGGCATCGGTAAGACATTTGCAACTTTTGCATTTAACCAGGTTTATCAAGGAGTCAAGAAACATGGCTTTCTGCAACCACAGATGTTGGCAGAACAAGATGTGGTGATAATCACTTATGACGTTCTGAGAACCGAGCTAAATTATGTGGACATCCCACACAGCAACAGCAAAGATGGGCGCAGGTTTCGGAACCAAAAGCGGTACATGGCAATACCAAGCCCACTCATTGCTGTGGAGTGGTGGAGGATTTGTTTGGATGAAGCACAAATGGTAGAGTGCACAACAGCAAAGGTGGGTTACACTATAGAGGCTTAAAGTGTACTACTAACCATTTGAGTAACTTTACTGACCCATGCAGCAGACTCAGGTAGCTCTTAATAGTGCCGAATTACACTTTTAATGCACCAAATTGAAAAATAATTACCTCCAGTTTGTAGATAGCTAAAAGGTAATTAAAACCGACTGTAATTTGACATACAGAGACAGGCAGAATGTCTGTCCCTGTACGCTGTGTAGCAGATTGCCCTATTTACTGCCACTACCCCTATGCTGCCACAGTTGTTTAGGACACTGAGCCTCACAGCTGACAGCCTCCTAATGACCAATGAAACTACAGTGGGCAGAGACTGATGAGGAAGCTGATACACTAGTTCCACATCAGGTCAGTTCTCTCCTTGTAATTGATAGCAGGCAGTGGGCGGTTTCTTTATTCATTAGCAGTCTGTCTTTTGGAGAGTGGGCCCAATGGGGAACTAGCTTTTGTAAATCCCCATAAGGCTCTGTCCACCCATGTACAAGGCCCAGCCCCCCCCCCCCCCCCCCCGGAACTGCCCTGTCTGCCTGACAGCCATAGTGATGGGGGGAAAGTCAGATTGTCTGTAAGGACACACCTCCGTTTACAAGAGGTACATGAATCTGTCATCTGCATCAACATTTGTCGTGTCGCGGTACATCAGATTATATATTAAAGTGGTTGTATACCCACTTTTTCATTTTTACCTACAGGTAAGCCTATAATTGCAGCGGCGCATGCGCAGGGGGGATCCTCGGCTAAAGGACCGGCAGCCACCGGACCTTGCCGAATTGAATACTCCAGCGCGCATGCGCGGGAGTGACGACATCGCCACTCCAGCCAATCACAGCAATGGAGTGGCGATACCCGGAAGACATGCCAGGCAAGATGACATCTCGCTCGGCGTTGACCAGGTAAGTTTCTCTCACCTCGTTCCGAGGTAAGTATTTCACAATGAGCTAATATGCGGTGCATATTAGCTCATTATGGCTTTTGCCTTGCAGGTGTAAAAAAAATAAAAAATGTATATGCGGGTATACAACCGCTTTAACCTGCCTAGAGGTATTCCCGAGTCAGGCTTGGGGTAAATTTTACATACCAAAAGCGGTAACCCTGAGCCAGACTTGGGATCGCATTGGGAAGTTACTTACCTTTTCCCTGGATCCTGCGATGTGTCCCTGCTGTGTGTGCAAGCTGTCTCCTCGCTCGATTCACACACGGGTGACTGCCGAGTGCTGCTGAGCTCCGTTCCCGAGTGGCACGACGCACAGGGCGGAGTTTGGCGCCAAATTCAAATAAGTAAAAGCACAGTATAGATACAGCACACACCCCCTTTGTCCCTAGTGGTCTGCCCAGTGTCCTGTATGCACTTTTATATAATAAAAACGGTTCTTTCTCCCTGCAAACTGTAGATTGTCCATAGCGAACAAAAGTGTCCCTTTATGTCAAAAGTGGTTTTAGAGCAGCTAGAAAACAGCGATAATAAATTAGCATCATTTGCAGAATTGAGCGATAGCCATTTGTGGGGAAAGACATCATCAAACACTGAAAGTAATGACAGCGACAATTCTGCAACTGAGAAAATGTCTGATTTTAAGTTGATTACATTATTGAATAATTTTTATTATAATTACATTATTATTTGTTATAATTATTTATAGTTATTTATTATATTATAATTTATGATTTTGTCATACCCGGGATGTCTACTAGACTCTTGTTTGGACAGATTTAGATGAGTTATTCCTAAGAATTACAGGCCTACAATATAATATACCGTATTTATCGGGGTATTGCCCGCTCCCGCGTATAGCGCACACCCCTAATGTCGACCTTGAATTCCTGTAAAAAAAAAAAAAATTTTAGTACTTACAGTTTTGGTGTCTTGCGCGGCGTCCATCGGTGGCCTTGTCCGGTCCAGCGTCCAGCGTCCGTCTTCGGTGTCCTCCTGGCTTCTCCAACGCTGTCTCTAGTCGAATTCCCGCTTCCCGCGCTCAGTTTGAACGCCTCCACCGACATATCCCGACAGCAGTACACACGGGTACATTCGGCAAGGCTCGGCTTCGCTCATGCTCACGCTCTGTGACGTTTATGCGTGAGCACGAGCGAAGCCGAGCCTTGCCGAATGTATCCGAGTGTACTGCATTAGGTACATGTCGGCGGCTCAGTTAAAACTAAGCGCGGGAAGCAGGTATCGGCGTATATTGCGAACCCACGATTTCCCCCTCATTTTAAGGGGAAAAAAGTGCACAGTATACGCCGATAAATACGGTAATTGTAACTGCTTTCAGCACCAAAAATCTGAAAGAATCATACCGCCAGGGAGGTTAATCTTTTTAATGAAATGTTTTAGAGATGTTTTTTTTTATTATTATTAGGGTTGTCCCGATACCACTTTTTTAGGACCGAGTACAAGTACCGATACTTTTTTTCAAGTAGTCGCCGATACCGATACTTTTTTTAAATGTCCCCCACAAATGCAGCCATGTCCCCCATATATGCAGCCATGTCTCCCACATATGCAGCCATGTCCCCCACAAATGCAGCCATGTCCCCACACAAATGCTACCATGTCCCCCATATATGCAGCCATGTCCCCCACATATGCAGCCATGTCCCCCACATATGCAGCCATGTCCCCCACATATGCAGCCATGTCCCCCACATATGCAGCCATGTCCCCCACATATGCAGCCATGTCCCCCACAAATGCAGCCATGTCCCCCACAAATGCAGCCATGTCACCCATATATGCAGCCATGTCCCCCCTACCTAGCCACCGCCATCCGAGGAACATCACAGCATTCATTTAAAATAGCTGTAGTGTTCCCGCCCGTATAGACAGTCCCCCTTGCTCGGGATTGGACAGATCACGATCACCCATCCAATCCCGAGCAAGGGGGAGTGTCTATACGGGCGGGAACACTACAGCTATTCAAATGAAAGCTGTGATGTTCCCGCACAATGTTTAACCTATGCGGTGGCCGGTTTTCGATGCAGCGTTCGGTGGCAGCGGCGCGGGGGGACGGAAAAAGTATTCTATTCTGGTATCGGGGGTATTTGCGGGAGTACAAGTACTCCCGCAAATACTCGGTATCGGGACAACCCTAATTATTATAATATTAAAAATTACCAAAATATGTAATATATGAGCATCTCTTGAATGTATATTTACCTATATATATTTATTTACTTATACGGTATAGTAAAAGAGAGGGTGGAAATCCAGTTGTTTGATATCCACCTCTTTCAGGTATGCACATATCATTCAGCTGGTTTTGACATTTCCAGTGAGACCAGATTGAATGATGTAGGTCTGGATCAAAAAATACAATATAATATGCTAAAGTTAAGAATCAACTGATTTTTTTTTGTTCACAGGCTGCTGAAATGGCCTTACGTCTAACTGGAGTTAATAGATGGTGTGTGAGTGGAACCCCAGTGCAAAGAGGATTGGAAGGTAAGCTCTAAAACAGAAAAAACAATAACTGGAGAGGTATTGATGGTCGGACTTTGAGGCCAAGAAAGTAAGTTAAAAAATAAAAAATTTAATATCATCAATTAAATACTAAGGGCCAGATTCAGGAAAGGTTACGCTGGCGGATCGAGTGATCCGCCAGCCTAACTGTGGCTTTGAGCCGGCGTTTCTGTTTTCTGTAACCAGAAAACAAGAAACGCCGGGTTGAAGTTCCGATGCAAGCAGCGTAACTGAGTTTCGCCATCGCATCGTTACTTCAACTTAAAAATGGCGCCGGGGGCGTTCCCGCCGATTTACGCTCAAAAAATATGTTAATGAGCGGAAATCGGCAATTCACGATCGAAATCCGGCGCGACGCAATGACGATACGACGTTTCCGGACGGGATACGCGGCGCATAGATATACCTACATGGGGTTGGAGTATCCTATGTTAGGTATAGGCGTCGTCATCGCGTCGGGAAAAAAAAAAAAAAACGTTGCTTGCGTAAAACGGTCATGAATGGGAATGTGACGTCATTGACGTTCATTCACAGATTTTGGAGCATGCGCACGGGGATGTTTTGACACTCGACGCATGCGCAGTACGTTGGCGGCGGGATCGCGCGTAGTTAGCATACTACACGCCCCGTACCCGCTACATTTGAATTCCGCCGGCTCATTTGTGATGCGCTGCCGCAACTTTAGGAGCAAGTGCTTCGTGAATGACAGCACTTGCTCCTAAAATTTCGGCAGCGCAACGCAAATGAGAAGCGTTACTCCAGAGCAAAGATGCTCTGGACTACGTGAATCTGGCCCATAAAGATAAATACATAATAATGATTTTGTGAGAAGATGTATAGTCAGAAAACAAATGGTTATATAGCCGACGATCCTATACTGAATGCATTCGTGGGTGCACACCACAGGCAGGTAGTCAATGGTGTGGTAGGTACTTGCTTCAAAAAGTCCTCAGATCTTATTACAAATCTTTAATCGACAACAAAGTCAGAGTAAGGATAGCTTTAACCACTTAAGGACCGCCGCATGTACATTTACGTCGGCAGAATTGCACCGACAGGCACATCAACGTATATATACGTTGGTGCCTTGGGGGGGATCGGGGGTCCGATCGGACCCCCCCCCCCGTACATGCGGCGGTCCGCGCGGCTGCAGGAGCGATCCGACAAGTGGGGGCGGCTATCCGTTTTCATCCGCCCCCTCCGGATCGCTCCCAGCCAATGCGCGCGCCCGCCTGACCTGTCACTTCCTCCTCCTGTGTAAACACAGGAAGGAGGAAGCGACGTGATCTCTCCCTCGGCGTTTGTTTCAAGCGCCGCTGAGGAGAGATCACTACAGAACAAGTAAGTCCTGCACCAAACAGCACACTGACACACACATTTAACCCCCGCGATCGCCCCCCCCCCCCCCCCCCCCTGTCACAGTGTCACTGAATGCAGTAATCATGTATGATTACTGTATTTAGTGTCAGTGTGACAGACAGTGTGACAGTCAGACAGTCAGTAGTGTCAGGGTAGCCCCCCCCACCCCCCCCAATAAAGTTTTAACCCCTTGATCACTGCCCTAGTTAACCCTTTCACTCCCTATTGCCAGCGTCACTAAGCGATCATTTTTCTGATCGCTGTATTAGTGTCGCTGTTCCCGCTAGGTAGCTATTTTTTTTTTAATGCGATTTTTTTTTTTACTAAAGACATGTGGCTAAATAAATTTTGGCCTAAATGTTTGACTAAAATTTAGTTTATTGGTTTTTTATTATAACAAAAAGTAAAAAATATTGATTTTTTTTCAAAAATGTCGCTCTATTTTTGTATATAGCGCAAAAAATAAAAATCGCAGAGGCGATCAAATACCACCAAAAGAAAGCTCTATTTGTGGGAAAAAAAGGACGCGAATTTTGTTCGGGAGCCACGTCGCACGACCGCGCAATTGTCTGTTAAAGCGACGCAGTGCCGAATCGCAAAAACCCCTTGGGTCATTTGCCAGCGTATTGGTCCGGGTCTTAAGTGGTTAAGGTTCATATAAACCGTGACGCTATTGGCAACCTCCATTCAATGGTGAAAGACCCTGGAGCCAACTGGGACACATAACCAATTATCACAGGCTGAACTTGAAAACCTCCAGGTGTGTTAAACAACCACTAGACACGTCTATGTTTGAGGCTTAAAAGTTTGAGCCAGACTTCCCAGTGGTTGTCTGAAAGCAGGGTCCGTGTCCCAGGGTGTACATCTAAGTGACAAGCTAAGGGAAGGTAAGCTCTGTTATATTGTGAAGAAACACTGATGTGCATCAACACAGCTAATTCCATTGAGAAAGTAGAGAGAGGCCATGGACTACAATACATTTTGACATCTCCTAGCAGATTAACAAGAAAATGCAAAATATGAAAGAACGCTTCTTTATTATTTCCTGATACTGGGCCCTGGAAATCATTGTTCTGCTAAATTTTCATCAGAAAACGTGTAGGCTGTTTAGGATGATCTTGCACATTGTAGTGTCAGATCCGAATAGGTAAGAATATAGTTGGGTTATATTTATTGGATTTCAAAAGCTCACTTTAAAATAATATCCTGCTCTGTCCTCAAACTGTTGAGTTTGTTTTGCTTTTAGATAAAATAGTAGGCAATTCTAACTATACAGAACAGAAGTATATTGCACTCAATGAACACTTTATCACATGCAGATATTGGCCGGGATTCAGATACATTGCCGTATCTTTGTGCGAGCATAGCGTATCTTCTTCACGCTACGCCAACGCAACTTAGAGAGGCAAGTGCAATATTCAGAAAGCACTTGCTTCGTAAGTTGTGGCAGCGTAGCGTAAATTGGCCGGCGTAAGCCCGCCTAATTCAAAGTAGGAAGGAGGTGGGCGTCATCTATTTAAATTAAGCGTGACCCCATGCAAATGAATGGCCGATTTAAACGGCGCATGCGTGCGCATGCTCAGATTCATGTCGCATCTACTCCCTAAGATACGTCGGCGCAATGCCTACAACGTGAACGTAACCTACGCACTGCCCTATTCACGTAGTACTACGTAAACGGCGTACGCGACGTAAAATTAGACGGCGTCGTTCCCTGGCCCATACCTTTGCATTAGCTGTGCCTGCTATATGAGGGGTAACTTTACGCCGGACGTAAGCCTTACGCAAATCGTGTATATGAAGCTGCCGGGCACATCTACGTTCGTGAAGCCATGTTTTTCAATGTATCTCGCTTTGTGCGACGGCGCACATTTAAAATTACGGCGGCGTATCTGGAGATACGCCGACGTAAATCCTTTCTGAATCCTGGGCCATTGGGATTAATTTACTAAAGGCAAATATACTGTGCCGTGCAAGTGCAGTTGCTCTAAATCAGGGGTGCCCAACCAGTGGCCCGCGGAGCCCTCTGATGTGACCCACGACCTCCTGCTCTGGGATGGAATAGAATAGAATACTGTTATTGAAGGTCAGTTTATTACTAAAATCACAGTATATATGTGCATATCTTTTCTGCAGTGGTTACTGGGCTGCTTTAAAACTGATCCGCAGATGCAGAGCAGTTTTCTGCAGGTTACCTGCACTGAGCCATAGACTTCTGTTATTACCTGCGAGTTTAGTGTGCTTTCTGAAAGTGCACCAAACCTGCAGAATATAATAGAAGTCTATTGCAAAGTGCAGGAAAGACAAAGGTACATGGTGCAAGTAAACCGCAGTGCATCAGTGTGAAAGCATCCTTGGGACCCTTTCACACAGTCAGTCCAACAATCTGACCAATTGGACCCTCCATTCACCTCTAAATAGTGGCAAACATAAATCGACTTGTGTCCTACCTCCAATATGAAAAGTATAGTGGGCTGTGTCCGTGTCCGCTCTGCATATGCAGAGCGGACCCAGACATGCCATCCACCCGCTCCGCTCATTGTGGTCCGCAACCGGTTACAAACTCGCTTAAGTGGCCCTTGCTCTTCAAAAGGTTGGGCACCCCTGCTCTAGATCTTAGTAAATGAAGGGAAACTCTGCTGATTTCTATCATCTCATTATGGGCACACTGCAAGAAAAAATGCTGTCTTTTTTTTTATTTCCTTGCATGTTCTTGGGTATTCTTTGCAAAGCTAAGATTTACCTCTTTTACTAAGCTCTGGAGCAACTGCAACTTGCAGTGCACAGTTTATTTTCCTTTAGAAAATCAACTATAATCCTTACCACCACCAACAAAAACAACAGTTCTGTTTTTTAATAACCAGCAAACCCAGAGGT
Organism: Rana kukunoris; assembly: GCA_029574335.1. Classification (NCBI taxonomy): domain Eukaryota; kingdom Metazoa; phylum Chordata; class Amphibia; order Anura; family Ranidae; genus Rana; species Rana kukunoris. The sequence continues at coordinate 419,666,682 of CM056052.1, read as the reverse complement.
ACCTCCACATCAACCAACATACACACACTTTGAGAGGGAGCCCCTCTTAAAATGCTAGACACTGCTTTATAAAATAATTTTGGGGACTGTCTGTATGTATTAAATTGTTTATTGAGTGACTTTTTTCACCTTTTGAAATTAGTAAAGATTTCCCCTGTATTCACATGTATGTTGTTTCACACAGGTGTTGGGCCTAATTATAGCGAGGCAATTGGGAAGAGGTGGTGCTGGTTTTTATCTAATTCTAACTATATTTATTCTGATAAATATTTGACTTCCAGATTTGTTTGGGTTGGTATTATTCCTTGGAGTGGACCCCTACTGGGTGAAACACTGGTGGGACCAGCTTCTATACAAGCCTTATTGCAGGAAGGATCCTCTGCCATTATATCATCGCATAGCCAAAATAATGTGGAGATCTGCGAAAAAAGATGTACTTGACCAGGTGAATAAAAAACATTTATCAACAAATTTTAATATATATTTAATATATATTTTATATATATATCTTTTAGGCCGCGTACACACGATCAAATCTATCTGCTGGAAACGGTCTGACAGACCGTCTCAGCAGACAGATTTGATCGTGTGTACGGGCAAACAGACGGATTTGGCCAGCCGACAGATTTCAAAGCATGCTTTGAAATCTGTCGGCTGGGAACCTGTCGGACCGATATGTCTGCTGGTTAGTACGCTAACCAGCAGACATATCTGCTCACACATGCGTCGAATGGAATCGACGCATGCGCAGAAGTGTTTTACTTCCTGGTGCGGTGACGTGGCGGCGTCAACGTCACCGCCACGTCAGCGCGCGTGTGTACACGATCAAACCAATACATCCCAGCAGACAGATCTGTTCAAATCGGTCTGTCCGACTGATTTGAACAGATGTATTTGCTCGTGTGTACGGGGCCTTAGAGTTGTAACTGGTCCTCTTGGATAAGACGTTGCATTATTATTTAAACGACATTTCGTCTTGTGTGTTCTTAAAGCAGGCCTATCATTAACAGTTTGTAAGTTTCTCTTATTAGCCTAGTAATCATTATACAGGACTAGCTTTTAGTAATTATTTTGCTAATTATTTATCATTCATTAAATAAATAAAAAATCTTGTTTTTATTTTTCCCTCATGTAACCAACCATAGGTATAGATACAAATTGTTGTTTGCCCCAGGAGATATCTCGTCACACTGATATGGCAGCAGGAGGGTAGGAGGGAAAGGACACAATGGACACTACCACGATAGTATTAGAAAGTGTCAGAAATTTTCTAATTTAGAACGTATGACATTTGGCCAAAGCAGAGACCAATTGGCAACCGGAGGTATGATGAAGCACTTCTTAAGAAGTGCACTTCAAAGGGGAACTGAACTCTGGAAGAAGCCGTCCACAGAGGTGCTCTGTAGCAACTGTAATGTTCCTACAATATATGCGGTTATGAGTATGGTATTTTTGTAGCTACAATAGAGTAATAATATGGTATTTGTCCTGTAGACATGAGATCATTGTCATAACTATGGATGAGATAACTTTTCAGAACTCTAATGAGCTTGCTTTTACTCAGTAACTGTGCTGACCAAAGTCATACCTGTATGTGTGCATATATATTTATACATACACTCAATTCAACTGATTTACTAAAGAAAAATAGACTATGAACGTTGCTGTCTGTTAGCCTTTAGTAAATCCAAACCAATAGTTATTTATACTGTATACCATTATAGAAGGCAACTTTTTGATCATATACAAATAGAATGAATTATATTGCTGTTGTATTTGTAAAATTAAAAAGTAATTACACTTTCTTTGGGGAAAAAAATATAGCAAATAAAAACAAAAATAACAAAAAATAGCATATACAGTTGCGGCACAAGTCATATTGTAGTTGAATGTTATTATAAATTCTCGTTCCTTTTCAATCTGCTGCACTGTAATTTTCTGTAAAATGTAGTTCAATATGGCTACTTGGAGGCTTTTTGTACACAGATGGTATACAGAATGCTCCCTTCAGTCCATCTGCCCTCTTTCTATCCATCAGAAGGCATGTGCTTTCCACTGTGAAGCCACTTATAAGTTAGTGGTAGGACTACAGATACCAGGGTCTGTAGTTTACGCATGTATTTGCAAATGTGTGCAGACTAAACCTCTATTTTTAACGCAAACTGTTAGACGGGCTAATTTGGCTGTCCGCAGGCTGGTCGGTAAGTGAGCTTGGAATTTTCCTTGGATTTTTCCTTGGCCTTTTTCTAACATATGTTGCTCTCCAATGCTCCTTGCTGCAAAGGCCAGTTCTAGGTGGGGGCAGTGGCTTACCTTTTTGTACCGGTATACCGAACACCCCCCACCACCTCTGTGTTGTACATCTCCCCCAGACATCGAATTTCCTGAATGTGTGATTGGCTTACTGATTTTTTCAGAAGTGTACACTAAGGCCGTGTACACACGGTCAAACATGTCCGCTGAAACTGGTCCGCAGACCAGTTTCAGCGGACATGTTCGATCGTGTGTGTACGGCCTATCAGACCGTTTTCCAGCGGACCAAAGTTTTAAAACGTGCTTTAAAACCTGTCCGATGGAAACCTGTCCGTCGGACAGATTCGATGGTTAGTACACAAAATCATCGGACCAAAAACCTGCGCATGCTCAGAATCAAGTCGACGCATGCTTGGAAGCATTGAACTTCGTTTTTTGATCACGTCGTGTTCTACGTCACCGCGTTCTGGTCTGATCGGAGTTTAGTCCGATGGTGTGTATGCACATCAGACCATCAGACAAGTTCAGAGTTGTCTGATGAAAACGGTCCGTCGGACAAGTCTCATCAGACACGTTCGATCGTGTGTACGCGGCCTTAGATATAAATGAGATTTTGAGCAAGCACTACAACAAAAATATTATTTCTGTGGAGATACTCTCAAAGGGAAATCACGTCTGCGTTACTCTTTAAATGTTTGCTCTGACATAGGATGAGATTGTAGAAGGAATGTAGCACGGTACATGTGGATAACACTTTGCACTCTGTAAACACTTCTGCTCACGTTAGTATGTAATCATTTTAGCTGCTTCACTGCATTAGAATAAACATAACAGAAATGTATGTATTTCCTTTTTATCTCTAGATTCAAATCCCAGAGCAAACAGAAGATGTACACTGGCTGCATTTCTCCCCAGTGGAAAGACATTTCTACCATAGGCAACATGAAGTATGCTGTCAGGATGCTCTTGCTAAACTACGCAAAATCTCAGATTGGTCTCTCAAGTTGAGTAGCTTGGACAGACGAACTGTGTCCTCCATCTTGTACCCCCTTCTGAGATTGAGGCAGGCCTGTTGCCATCCGCAGGCTGTCCGTGGAGAATTTTTACCATTACAGAAGAGGTAACACAATCCATTAACTATCATAGCTCCATTAAGTGTGTGTGTATATCATATATACATATATATTTCCTCTTTGCACTGGAGCTTCTGCGGTCTATGTTTTCTGTGAATTATCATTGCATAGACTATAGCCCAGATCTAAATTATCAGACTTCTCTCTCCTCATTACATGACCAGATTTTCTTCTGCATCCTTTCCCAGTGGAATATTGGAATATTGCTGTCGCTCCTCTCTCTTCATTCCACCACTGAGCAGTAATCGATTCTGGTTTGGCCGCCTGTCTTCTGTATCCACAATATGTATCTGCTCTGTTTTTTTCCTCCTTGCCACAATTATCATGTCCTCTGGCCCCCAACCATTGTCACACCCACTCTTCCTCTTCTTCCCATAATCCATGATCAGATCATACTAGGCCTCCTCTCCTTCTTTCTTTGCCAAGCTTAGATCCCACTTTTCTATTCCTAGTCATGATAATCCATTCTCTTAAGCTGGCCATACATTATACAATTTTCTTTTTCAATTTCCTTTAGACTTACCTTCAACTATGTAGAGCAGTGATTCTCAACCAGGGTTCCGTGGAACCCTAGGGTTCCTCCAGAGGTTGCTAGGGGTTCCTTCAGCATTGGGTAATTTCTGCCTCTCAGATAAGTTCCCACTGACACTATTGATCTTTTTAGCTATCTGTAAGGAGGTAATTCTTCCCAATGACCACAAGTGTAAGGAGCATTCTTCTTACTGACCATCACACTAATGTATCATGAGTTGTAGATTTCAAATTTTTCGCAGGGGTTCCCCCGAGACCAGAGAACCATTTCAGGGGTTCCTCTGTGTTAAAAAAAGGATTTTTAATATACAGCTTACCTGTAAAATCCTTTTCTTGAAGTACATCACGGGACACAGAGCGCATAGCCATTACACTTGGGTTATATGGGTACCTTCAGGTGTGGACACTGGTGTAATCAATTTCACAGGAAGTTTCCTCCCTATATAACCCCCTCCCACTGGGAGTGCTTCAGTTTTGTAGCAAGCAATTCTCCCGAGGTTATACAATGTTCCCCAAAAGAGGGGTGGGAGCTCTGTGTCCCGTGATGTACTTCAAGAAAAGGATTTTACAGGTAAGCTGTATATTAAAAATCCTTTTTTCTTTATCGTACATCACGGGACACAGAGCGCATAGCCATTACACTTGGGATGTCCTAAAGCAATGCTCTATGAAGGGAGGGAGACCGTAAGGCCAAGAATAGCCAAATAAAAACATTGTCAGGAGAAAACATAGCTCCACCAACAGAAAAACAAGGGGGCGTGAACCGGGCCAGAGGATTCTATACTGCTGCCCGTAGGACCGCCTGCCCAAAAGCTGCGTCCGTACTCTTTGCAACGTCCAACTTATAAAATTTAGTAAACGTATGTACGGAAGACCAGGTTGCCGCCTTGCAAACCTGTGCCATAGAGATCTGATGGTGTGCCGCCCAGGAGGCACTCATGGCCCTCGTAGAATGGGCTTTAACTGATAAGGGAGGTGGAACGCGCTTCAGACCATAGGCCTGAAAAATCAGCTGCTTAATCCACCTAGCCAAGGAAGACTTGGCAGCCGGCTGACCCTTCTTGGGGCCATCCGGAAGAACAAAAAGCACATCTGTTTTCCGAATCTTCTCTGTAGCCTTGAGATAGACCCTCATGGCTCGAACCACGTCCAAAGTATGAAGCCGTCTTTCCTCTCTGGACTGGGGAGTAGGAAAGAAGGAAGGTAGGACTAGATCCTGATTCAAGTGAAAACTGGATATGACCTTAGGAAGAAAAGAAGGTTGAGGCCGCAGAACGACTCTGTCCTTATGCAGAATAAGGTATGGCTCCCTGCATGATAAGGCTGCCAGCTCGGAAACCCTTCTGGCTGAAGCCATAGCCACCAAGAAAACCAACTTTCGGGTTAGTAGCACAAGAGGGATCTCTGTCAGAGGTTCAAACGGCTGCCCTTGTAAAGCTGACAAGACCAGATTTAAATTCCAGGGGCAGAGGGGAGCTCTAATAGGGGGATTTACATGCAAGACCCCCTGCAAGAAGGTTTTCATAAGCGAATGGGTGGCCAAGGGTCTTTGAAACCATATTGATAAAGCCGACACCTGCCCCTTTAGAGTACTAAGAGCCAGCCCTTTGTCAACGCCAACCTGGAGGAATCGCAAGATCCTGTCAATAAAGAACTTTCGAGGATGCAATTTTTGAGACTCGCACCACTCCACATAGGCTCTCCAGACTCTGTAATAAATATTTCTGGAGACCGGTTTCCTAGCCTGAATCAACGTAGCTATGACCTGATCTGAGAGGCCTCTGCCCTTAAGGATTAGGGATTCAGCCGCCAAGCCGTCAAACTTAGCTGCTGAGAAGCAGGATGGCAGATCGGGCCTTGAGACAGTAGATCTGGGCGCAGGGGGAGCGGCCACGGCGCCCCGACTGACATCTTCACGATGAGTGCGTACCAAGCCCTCCTGGGCCAGGCTGGGGCCACCAGGATCACAGGCCTGCGCTCCACCCGGATCCTCCGTAGAAGGCGGGGAATCATCTGCAGTGGAGGGAACGCATACAGAAGAGAAAACCGGTGCCAAGGGCAAACCAAGGCATCGGTCCCGTAGGCCGAGGGATCCCTGGCTCGGGATATGAATCTGTCCAACTTTTTGTTGGATCTCGTTGCCATAATGTCCACGTCTGGGACTCCGAACCTTTGGCAAATCTCTTGGAATACCTGGGGGTGAAGCGACCATTCCCCCGGGAGCAACTGTTGACGACTCAAAAAATCTGCTTGAGAATTGTCTATCCCTGGAATGAACACCGCCGAGATGCAGGGTACATGGGCTTCGGCCCATGAGAAAATCAGGTTTACTTCTCTTTGGGCTGCTGGGCTCTTCGTGCCCCCTTGGTGGTTTATGTATGCCACCGCAGTGGCATTGTCGGACTGTATCCTTACTGGCAGACCCTGAAGGGGAAGAGTCCAGGCGATCAGGGCCAGTCGAGCAGCTCTGATCTCCAAGATATTGATGGGAAGCAGTTTCTCTGCCCCCGACCACAGCCCTTGCCGGGTCTGTTCCTCTAGAACTGCCCCCCAACCTGACAGGCTGGCATCCGTGGATACTATCTTCCACGTGATGGGGCAAAAGGATTTCCCTTTTGACAAATTTTGAGAGACCAGCCACCAAGACAGGCTGCGCCGGACCTTCTGGGAGAGCACTAACGGACGCTCTAACGCCTGAATGGACTTGTTCCAAGCAGAGAGAATGGCTGCCTGAAGACATCTGGTATGGATCTGGGCGTAGGGCACAGCCTCGAAGGCGGCCACCATCTTCCCCAGCAGTCGCATACATAGGCGAATAGTCGGCCTCTTTTTGCCTAAGATCATTTGAACTGTTTGAGCTATTGATCTGATCTTTGCTTGAGGCAAAATTATTCTCTGGCAGTCTGTATCTAGCCGAAGGCCTAGATATTCCAACTGCCTTGTGGGTTTCAATACCGATTTTTCTAGATTTACAATCCATCCGAATTCCTCTAGATGCTGAACTGTGCGACCTACTGCCTGATTGAGGTTGGAGGCTGAGCTGTCGATAACTAGCAGATCGTCCAAGTATGCCAAGACTAAAATGCCTTCTGTCCTTAGGACGGCTAGCACCGGGGCTAACCCCTTTGTGAATACCCGCGGAGCTGTTGCCAACCCGAAAGGGAGGGCTACGAACTGGTAATGGCGGTGATGTATCATAAACCGAAGAAACCTGTGATGTGCCGGATAGATCGGCACGTGCAGATATGCATCCTTTATGTCTATAGATGCTAGAAAGTCGCCTTGATGTAGGCTGGCTGCCACCGAACGTATGGACTCCATACCAAAGGTCTGAATGTTTAGAAAGCGATTTAGGCGTTTGAGGTCCAAGATAGGCCTGACGTCGCCATTGGGCTTTGGTATTATGAAAAGGTTGGAGTAGAATCCCAGACCCCATTCCTGGGTTGGTACTTCTACGATTACTCCTTGGAGTAAGAGGCGATCTAATGCTTTTGCAAGAGAGGCCCTCTTTAATGGGTCGCTTGGAAGACTTGACCCCTGAAAATGAGGAGGGGGGACTTCCCGAAACTCTAGCTTGTAGCCCGTGGTGACCACGGATCTTACCCAAGAGTCGGGAATTCTGGCCTTCCACACTTCGGAGAAGAACCGAAGCCCTCCCCCCACCCAAGAGAGTGGGGGCGCCCCTTCATGAATCTGACTTGAGGACTGGTTTAACCGGCTTGCGAGACCATGGCCTCTTGCCTGTCGTGGCTTGTCCTTGTGGGCGGCTATTATGCCGAACGCCCGGGAGGCCGTCGATACTGACGGGAAGTTGAAGGGGCCGAGCCTGCGAAGGCCTGTCGCTTAAATGCGGGCCCACGTGATCTTTTCTTGATGGGCAAGAAAGAACTTTTACCACCTGATATGGTCTGGATATATTTATCTAGGTCTTCACCGAATAGTCTCCCACCATGAAAGGGAAATCCTGCTAAAAGCTTTTTGCAGGGAGCCTCTGCTGACCAGTTTTTTAGCCACAAAAGGCGACGCATATGAACCAACAGCAGAGATAAACGGGACGCCTGTTGAACGGAGTCCTTAATAGCATCTACTGCAAAGCAGAGAGCTCTTGGGAGGTCAGCCAATTCACGAGCTTGCTGAGCCGGTATGTCCTTTAATATCTGTTTAGTCTGATCCTTTAAAGCCTGACAAACGCCAATGCCTGCCACTGCTGGCTGAACCACGGCACCTACTGTGGTAAAAGAAGCCTTCAGTAGGGTCTCCAATTTTTTGTCGACTGGATCTTTAAACACCTGGACATTTTCTACCGGACAGGTCAGGGATTTATTTACGCAGGAAATGGCTGCGTCCACGGTAGGGAGTGTCCATTTCTTTGCAAATTCTTCTTCCATAGGATAGAGAATGGTAAACCTTTTAGGAGGGATAAAAATCCTATCAGGTCGAGCCCAATCCTGAAAAATCACGCTCTCCAGAAGGGGGTGAACCGGGAAGGATGCACCACTCAATGGTGCCTTCAAGGAACCTAAAGAGGATACCGCGGGGGCTACTTGTTCTGACACTGGAAGTTTAAAAGCAGTGCGAACCAAATCCGTCAGAGACTGGATCCACAGACTCTCTGCTTGAGAAGCCGAAAAAATTTCATCTATAGTGGAATCTTCAATGTCTGATCCGTCAGGACTCAGGTCCGCTTGATCCCCCTGTGGGTCCAATTCCTCCGAAGAGAGGACCTCTGCATCTGAACACACCGTTTTAGGTGACAGGGATCTAGCCCGTTTGCCACCCGGCAAAGAGCGGGCAATTAAAGCAGTTAACCTTTTCTCTAGCCCACCCAAGGTGGATTCTAGCATTTCTTCCGTAACATAAACGGGAACGGGTTGATTGGGGGCCGCCTCTGCCCCTAGCACCCTCAATGGCTCCTGCACGATGCTGTTCGGTGGTCTATCTGGTGAGGGTGGGACCACTGGAGCCTGGCCCAAATCCTCTGACCCCGTTGGAGACCCCTTTACTTTTTTGGCACCTTTTGCAGCCTTAGCTGGTCCAGATCCCTTGGGAGCCATTGCACAACCTTGAGACACCCCTACAGCCAACACCCAACTGTTGTAGCTAGAAGTGAAACATTAATAAGGACAGGCTATGTAAAATCTTTTCAAAAATTTTCATACGCCTGAAAAGGCGGCAATACAGAGGAAAGCCCTGTGAGTATTGCCACACCAATGCCCGTTAGCTGGAGTCCAAGGTTGCCCGACTCAGACACTGCCAAATCTAAGGCTGAGTCCCTTTTGCAAAAAAAAATTTTTTTTTTTTTTTTTGGTCAGTGTGGACTTTTAAGTCCAGACCTGAAGATCCAAAAACCAACCACTGGGTGTCACTGTTTAGCCAGAACTGGCTCAGCTGTGCGCTTTGTGTCCTCACTCTCCACTGCTCTCAGGAGGGAATGACCAGCCAGGAAATGCTTTTCTGCTTTATCTGACACTGCCGCTGCTGGCCCGCCCCCCCCCACGCCCGCTGACGTTGTAAAAGGCGACGCGCACGCGCGCGCGCGCGCCCCCGCCCCCCCACACTGAAACCAACATGGAGGAAGCAGAGAGCAGAGGAGAAGCCCGGACCAGCGCTAGAAACACAGACACCTGGTAAGCACTATCTTTGTAGTGCACACATAGAGGAAGCTGTCTCCCTAGGCTTCCCAGGAAACAGGAGTTTTGTCAGCACTTCCTCTCTATACACGAGGGGCTGCAGTATCATGCTAACAGGCAAATCTGGGGGGAGTAGAAAAAATACATATCTTTTTAAAAGCATACATATATCTACATGTTATCTGGGTAAACATTAGTACATCCCATCCTGCCTCAACAGACATAGTGGAGATAGTGGCTGATGCACAAGCATACCATTAGCCAACCCAGAACCCCCAGGGGGATACCTACTGTCGAACCAAGTCCCGCAGGTTCCCTCTTACCTGCTCCACGCCGCAGGGTATTGCAAAATGCAAGAGGCCCAGCCTTCCCCCATCTCCGTGGGTATTGTCTTGGACCTTCAGGGACCAGGGTCCTGTGCTAAGGAACCCACACCCCTGGACCTATATAGCATCCTGGCATCAGTAGCGTTTAGTTCTTGAAAGAGACTAAGGCACTGGAGCCCAGAATCCAGCCCTCCAAGGAGAGGCATTATAGGCAAAACCCCACTCCAGCAGGGCCCGGGTACCGTCACCTTGGCTTTGAAGCACTTCGGACGGATCCGGCTAGCTATCCTGGGTCCCGAGACCTCCGAGGGACAGCTAGACGTGACCAACACCTAAGACACTGGCGAAAAAACTGAAGCACTCCCAGTGGGAGGGGGTTATATAGGGAGGAAACTTCCTGTGAAATTGATTACACCAGTGTCCACACCTGAAGGTACCCATATAACCCAAGTGTAATGGCTATGCGCTCTGTGTCCCATGATGTACGATAAAGAAAAGGTTGAGAAAGGCTGATGTAGAGCAAGGGTCTGCCTGATTGCATACAAATTGAAATAATCTAGGTTTTACCTCATATTATATGGTTTGGGTAAATCTGAATGAAAATTGTATAATTTAGACTCTCCCCAGTATTTAAAGCGGATGGGTTAGCAAAAAAAAATATTAAAAGCCAGCAGCAACAAATACTACAGCTGCTGACTTTTAATATTAGGACACTTACCTTATCTGGAGTCCAGCGGCGTCCACAGCAGAGGACGAGCGATCGCTCGTCACCCTGCTGCTCCCCCCTCCATCCACGGTGAGGGAACCAGGAAGTGAAGCGCTGCAGCTTCACTGCCCGGTTCCCTACGGCGCATGCGCGAGTCGCGCTGCGCCCGCCGATTAGCTCCCGCTGTGTGCTGGGAGCCGAGAGTTCCCAGCACACAACGGGGGGCGACGGGATGTCGCCAAAAAACCCGACTTTTGTCCGAGACTGCGGGCCGGAAGTGGTTGCAGATACCTGTCTTTAGACAGGTATCTGCACCCCCCTCCCCCCTGAAATGTCACAATTGTGACACCGGAGGGGGGAGGGTTCCGGGCCGGAAGTGGTTGCAGATACCTGTCTTTAGCCCAGGTATCTGCACCCCCCTCCCCCTGAAATGTCACAATTGTGACACCGGAGTGGGGAGGGTTCCAATCAGTGGATCTTCACTTTAGGGTGGAGATCCGCTTTAATCAGCTTACACTTTGTCTGCACGCTTCCTCTCTAGCATCCTACTTTGCCCTCTCAGTCTCTTTCGTGATCAGCTATTTCCCCTCTCTCCCCTCTACCCCCTAACAAGAACATACTGTATTTGCCTCCTCTCTTGTAGCCTGGTCCACAACCAATTGCCATTGTACTTCTCTGTCTTTCCCCATGGTCCATGACCAGCTCCTGCTAGCCCCCCTCATATACACACACTGTCACGCTTTCTCTCCATATACAACTTACTTAGCCTCTTTCCTCATATATATATATATATATATATATATATATATATATATATATATATATATATATATAATTGCCGTATTTATCGGCATATAACACGCACCCTAATTTTAAGAGGGAAGTTTAAGGAAAATAATTACATTTTAAATGTCCATCGATCCAGCCTAATCAGTGTCCATCTGCAGCCTTGCCCATCCATCTTCAGCCTTGCCCATCCATCTGTAGCCTTGCCCATGTATTTGCAGCTTTGCCCATCCATCTGCAGCCTTTCCATCTTGCCATCCATCTGCAGCCTTTCCGTCTTGCCATCCATCTGCAGCCTTGCCCATCTTGCCATCCATCTGCAGCCTTGCCCCCATCCATCTGCAGCCTTGCCCCCATCCATCTGCAGCCTTGCCATCCATCTCCAGCCTTGCCCCCATCCAGTGTCAATCTGCAGCCTTCAGGGAATGAGCACCGCCGAAATACACATATCCGGATGTCCTGTGTACTCGGCTCGTCTCGCAGTTCCGCCCCTTGACCCGGCTCCTATGATGGACATAACACCGGTCCATCATAGGATGCGAGCGGAGCTGAGTACACAGTACACTCGGCTCTGTCTATTTTGGTGGTGCTCGTTTCCTCTGAGGCAGCCGTTCAGCTTATAACACGCATCCACGATTTCCCCCTGATTTTAAGGGGGAAAAAGTGTGTATTATGCGCCGATAAATACGGTATATTGTATGATTCGTATACATTTACACAAGTTGATCATTTTAAACAGTTTCTCGAGATGTAAAAATGTTCTTTAGTAATAAAATATACAAAATAGTTATAAAAAGGTTCAGAGAAGTTCATGTTCTGCAGGTTAGACTAAAATATACTCGTGTAACCTGTTGTAGGAATTAACATAGGTTGATGCCAATTGTGACTATAACTGACTTTGTATTCCAGCACAATGACAATGGAAGAGTTGCTGACATCTCTGCAGAAGAAGTGTCGTACGGAGTGTGAAGAGGCCCATCGTCAGCTTGTCTGTGCTTTTAATGGTCTGGCTGGAATCCACATCATTAAAGGTGATGTGATTGATCAGTCTATTGGAAGTTATCTACAGTATTACCTTACTGGTAGTAATTAATAATCACACATATTAGAGTATTTTTGCTGTTGAAATATTGAACTTTGTGATATCAGAGGTGCACTAATGTTGTCATGCTACAAATGTAGTTTTTAAAAAAATTATTTGATTAAAATTTCAATTGTAACCGTTACAGTAAGAGAGATAGAGCTTGTTTGTTACCTGGTCCATTGTTTTTGTTGTAGTAAGTGCCATTAATGTTTTAAGTGGCGGCACATATGTGCGCTCTGCGAGATCGCATGTGATTCGCACTGCACTGCATTGCAATTCACATGCAAAGTTTGTGTGATGTTGTTTCAGCCATACAGATAGTATCGCTGAATTTGCATCACACTCACATCTGCACCAGAATCTGACCAATGCAATCCGATTCATGTCTGAACGGTCAGTTAACAGTGAGATGTGTGAGCTGAAATGGGGGTGTCATTAACATTGTATTGACACTCCCAGTAGTTTGCATATGGCAGTGTGAACTGCAATGCAAGTCGGGTACAATGCGGGGACCTGCAGGGGATTCACAGTGTTCCCCCATCACACCTATGTGAACCAGCACTTAAGAGTGCTTGCAGTGACAGTGTTACTGAAAAAACATGGTTTAAAAAAAGCCATCATAAGGCTTGATAGTTCCTAAAAGGTATATATCAACATTCTAATGTACATAGTTATTTGCAGGGTTGTACTGTCCAAAAACCACACTTGACTACACAACTCAAGGTTCAGTTACAGCTTGTTTATAGAGTGGGAAAGCAAACGCGTTGCAAACATTTCAAATAATATCTTCATCAGGGATATAGTGCCACCCTGTAATGTAAAGAAAAATTACAATAGTTTCTGTTTTTACAATTAATCATAAAAATAATGAAACATATTAACAAAATAACCATTGATCTACCATTATGGGCTACCATTTTGATGGCCTGGTAGGGTTTGTGTCCTCTCTGCACCTCTCACCTTAAAGACTTCCATGTTTGTGCCCAAAATGTTTTATAAGTTGTTAAAATAGTGCAGTAATGACTTTTGCCTCTGTGTTGCTTAAAGGGGTTGTAAAGGAAAAAAAAAATGTTCATAATAAGCGTCCTTTACCTGCAGACATTCCTCTTTTCACTTCCTCATTGTTTGTTTTTGCTCAGAAGTTGCTCTATTTCTTCTCTGTTCTGTTCGCTTCCTGCTTGTCTGATTTTACTGACCACCGTGAAGGGAGACTTTACTGCGGTGGTCAGTAACATGCTCGCCCCTCCTGGGAACTACATTTGTGCGGCAGGACGCTCTCTACGTGTTAGAGACTTCAAGGAGGTGTGAATTACTGGGCGTGCCGCAATTCATACTGGGAAATTTAGTTCTTACATGAAAAAGTGATGCAAACGAGGAAGTGAATGAGAGAACAGAAACTAGAACGCCGGAGGTGATATAGATGAAGGAATTTAATAGGTATTTACTCGTTTGTTAACAGAATCATTACACTATTTTGTCTAATGAAATAATAACCAACTGAGACTGACAGCATGGAAGAAAGACCACAATCCTTTGAGTGCTCGCAACATTCATCAAGAAGTGTGTGTGTATTGGGTTGTCTTACACATCAGCTTCAGCAGGGATAATTTGTTCATGCAGGCTCCTTGACCAGTCAGCTGCAACACTCTTGGGCTACCCATGGCTTATCCTCAGTCCTCGTCACCCCTCCTCCCCCTAGTACCGATCTTCTTCAGAGATCACTTTTAGACAGTACAGTGTTCTATCTGACTCACCAAAGGGCAAACGTTACATTTCTGGTGTTCTCTTAAGCCGTGTACACATGATCGGTTTGTCTGATGAAAACAGACCGATGGACTGTTTTCATCGGACAAACCGATCATGTATGGGCCCCATCGGTCTTTTTTCCATCCTGTTTTACATTTTTCTTATGGATAAAAAACCGATAGAAGAATCCGATTGTCTGTGTGGAACTCCATCGGAGAAAAATCAACGCATGCTCAGAATCAAGTTGACGCATGCTTGGAAGCATTGAACTTAAATTTTTTTTGTCACGGTCGGATTTTTGACTGATGGTGTGTAGGCAAGACTGATGAAAGTCAGCTTCATCGGATATCCGACGAAAAATTCCATCGGATTAGATTCCATCAGATATCCGATCGTGTGTACAGGATGACGAATTATAACCCCTGTAAGGTTTATTTATGGCCTCTTTGTCCCAATGGGGAGATTTACCTTCACTTTCTGTCTCATAACCAAACAGTAACTGAAAGGCAATCACTGCTGGTCTTGGTCCACCTAGACTAGTAGATGAAGCAAGTCATCTCTTCACTCTACTGACTGTACTTTTTTTTTTTTATAATTCTTTATTTTATAAAATTTTCCACTCTTATTTCCTCTTTATACAAACAAAAAAGTAAATGACTACATTTTGACACTTTTCTTTAAACATTTTCTCATTGGTCATTATGCTTCTTAACACGGTTCACAGATTTTGCCATCATATCTACTGTATATAGCAATGGCATCATACACTTCCTATTCCCCATATCTACCCTTCCTTCTAAGTCGCTGTCCCCCCCCCCCATTCCCCCCCCCCCCCCCCCCAAAAAAAAAAAAAAAAAAAAACCTCCTCTAATCCTCCTCCTTCTTCAAAGGTCTCGCTCTCTGAATCTTATATAGGGGGTCCACACTTGGCTGTACTTCCCCTCTTGTTCTCTTATTCCCATCGTCAGGTTCTCCATCTGCTGAATTTCTGTTACTCTGCCCAGCCATTGCTGTCTGGTCGGCGCAAGCGTACTTTTCCACAAAATTGGAATGCATGCCCTTGCCGCTGTCAGCAAATGTCTAAGCAGAGAATTTTTAAATTTTACCATGGAGATTGGGAAGTCCAAGAGTAGATAGGTAGCTGGATTATCTCCCAGATCTGTCTCTGTGATTTTTTTTTACCGTTTCGGTGACCATTTTCCAGAAATCTCTCAGCTTTGGACACTCCCAAAATACATGCAACATGGTACCCTCTCCTTCTCCACACCGCCAGCACCGGTCTGATAACTCGGGAAATATCCTTTTTAATGCAACAGGGGTTTTATACCATCTAGTCAGGATCTTATAAGCACCCTCTTGATATCTAGTAGCAAGAGAAGCTTTGTGTGTAAAATTAACGATTTTTTTTCTCTGCGTCTCTGAGAATTTAGTCCCCATTTCTTTTTCCCAGGCTAGAATGAATGGTAATTCTTTTGGGGCTATTGATTCTTCTAAGAGAGTGTACATTGAAGACAGACCATGTCTCAGTGAGTCACCCTTCAGACATAGTTCCTCGTATTTTGAAAGGTCTCTAGTTGCTTTGCCAAGTGGATTCATTGCTCTAATAGCAGCTTTTAATTGGTTTGATCTCATTAAGTCTATTTCCCTATTAAGTATCTCTTCCCTTTCTCCCCCACTGCTCCTTTGATTCCCATTTTCAAAGTGTATTAGCCTGCTCATTCCCGAGCGTCTAAGATTATTAAAGTGTAGGTCTGTGAGGCCTAATTGGAATCTAGGGTTTCCCAGCACCGGGATTAATGGACTTGGATGTTCCGAGATTTTCGTTTTCTTAAATATTT
The DNA here is from genome assembly GCA_029574335.1 of Rana kukunoris. Taxonomy (NCBI): domain Eukaryota; kingdom Metazoa; phylum Chordata; class Amphibia; order Anura; family Ranidae; genus Rana; species Rana kukunoris. The sequence goes on along the minus strand of CM056052.1, from coordinate 419,650,649 downwards.
TTTTTATGATTTGTAGTGTGGCTCCTATAGTGGGGTGTTTTTTCACTTCTTGTGGTATATCTGCCTCTTGAATCCATGCCATTCCCTCTAAAGGAATGTTCGTGATTTTTTGCTCCATGTGTATCCATGGTTTTACCTTCTGTTGGGTACACCACTCTACCACCCTTGCCATATGGGACGCATCATGGTATCCCATTGGGTCTGGAAGTCCCACCCCTCCTCTTTCCTTTGGCAACGTCAGAATTTCTCGCCGTATTCTAGGTGCTTTCCCTGCCCAGATAAACTTAGCGAATCTAGTTCTTAACTCTCTCAGGGATCCTAAGGGGATCTTTACAGGTAGGGTCTGAAATATGTATAGTAATCTTGGCATCACATTCATTTTTATAATGTTAATTCTTCCGAACCATGTAAAGATTTCCTTATCCCATCGTTGGAAGTCTGCTTTGATCTGCCTTACCAGGGGTACGAAGTTTAGCTCATAGATCCTTTTTAGATTTTTCGGTATCTTTGTTCCCAGGTAAAGTATATGGGAATCTGTCCATCTAAAGGGGAAATTTGCCGCTAATTGCTGCTGCTTCTGTCTATTCACTTCTATTCCCATTGCTTCCGATTTACTATAGTTCACCTTAAAATTAGAAAGTTCTCCATATTCCTTTATCTCCTTCAATAGGGATGGTAGGGATAGTTCTGGAGTCGTTAACGAAAATAGCAGGTCATCTGCAAATGCTGCGACTTTATACTCTACTCCTTTAACCAAGAGTCCTCTTATATCTCTATTTGCCCGGATAGTTCTCAAAAAAGGTTCTAAGATGAGGACAAAGATAATAGGGGAGAGTGGGCATCCTTGTCTTGTTCCATTTCTTATTATGAAGAGATCAGACATTACATCGTTCACCTTTACCCTTGCTGTCGGACATGAGTAGAGACCTGCAATCCAATTTTGCATTCCTCTACCCAGCCCAATATATTGTAGTGTAGCTTTTAAGAATCCCCAATCTACCCTATCAAAAGCTTTTTCAGCATCAGTTGATATTAATACTAAAGGGTTGTGGTAGAATTGGGACATGTAGATGGTGCTTAACACTCGTTGTGTGTTTTCCCTCCCTTCTCTTCCGGGGGTAAAGCCGACTTGGTCCGGGTGTATAAGGGGGGGGTAAATGAATTATCAATCTATTGGCAATTATTTTTGAGAAGATCTTTAAGTCTATGTTCAATAAGGATATTGGACGATAACTGGAGCATAGTGTCGGGTCCTTCCCCTCCTTAGGGATTACAGCTATGTGTGCTCCAAGTGTTTCTTCCCGCATCGGCCGCCCTTCTTTTAGTGAATTAAAGGCCCCCAAGAATTTAGGTGCCAGTTTCTCATAAAAAGTTTTGTAGTATGTTAATGTATATCCATCTGGGCCAGGGGCTTTACCTGATTTCATTTCTTTGATTGCTGCTAGAAGTTCATCTGGAGTTATCGCCCCCTCCATACTAGCTATAGTTTCTTCTGGAATTCTGGGCATGCCTGATTCGTTTAAATACTCCTTTACTCTATTCTCTCTGAGCTGATTCTTCACTGCTGAAGATTTGTTCTCCAGTTGGTACAGTTTGCCGTAATATTCTCTAAAGGCTTTTGCGATTAATTGCGATGAGTTAACCAATTTATCTCCTTGTATTCTACTGACTGTACTTTGACCTATGTTTTACATATGCTCAAATACTATTGATTATAATGAAGACTGTATTTCATTATATTACAACCAGTGTACCAACAGCTGTGTCTTTCTTTCTATTTTGTTTTGTTTTTTCCCTATCCTAAATTATACATTTTCATGTGTATCTGCTGTCAGCAGAATATTGTGTATGTTATCTAAAGTCCAATGAAAATCCATTGACAAAAAAAAAAGGAAATCCCTACAAATAGGGAATCTCTTTGGGACCCCCAGAACCATAACTAGTATCCCCCCGTTGGAAGATTATCCTTCTATTACTGTTCTGGGGACAAATTTGGGGTTTTCTTTTACTTTCACGTTCAGTGATAAAAGTAAATAGGACAAATAGAGATGATTCTTACTAATTGGGACACAGACAACAGTAAGGCCGTGTACACACCATGAGACATGTCCGAGGAAACCTGTCCGACGGACCGTTTTCATCGGACAAGGCTGAAGTTGTCTGTTGGTCTGATGTGCGTACACACCATCGGGCAAAAATCCCCTCGGACCAGAACGCAGTGACGTAGAACACAACGAGGTGATGAAAAAAACGAAGTTCAAGGCTTCCAAGCATGCGTCGACTTGATTCTGAGCATGCGCGGGATTTCTGTCCGCTGATTTCGTGTACTAACCATCGAACATGTCCGAAGGACAGGTTTCCAGCGGACAAGTTTCTAAGCATGTTTAGAAACTTTTGTCAGCTGGAAAACGGTCCGATAGGCCGTACACACGATCGAACATGTCCGCTGAAACTGGTCCGCGGACCAGTTTCAGCGGACATGTTCAATCGTGTGTACGCGGCCTAAGAGGTGTCATAATCCATCTCCTCGTTATCCAAAACTAAAAAAATGTTTTGCCTTTAGTTCTACTTTAAACCCCTTATTTTACCTTGTTGAGCTATAATCACTAATAAAATATCTGCTACCAGAATAAGGGCCGGTCAACATGGGAGCCTTGGCAAAGCTCAGATGCTGGGGTGAATTTTGCTTGGTGCTAATAAATGGATTACTAAACGTCTTCCTACTCTTAAGCCTTGTACACACATACGGGTTTCCCGTCGGGTTAAAACTGTCATGAGAGCTTTTGGCCGGGAATCCCGGCTGTGTGTATGCTCCATCACAGTTTTCCCGACAGGAAAACTGCTGGGAACCAGCTCTCTTTTTTTTCCCGCCAGGATTCCCGGCAGGTTTTTAACCCGCAGTTTTCCTATGGGAAAAGACTGCGGTGGAGCATACACACGGCCGGGTTTCCCGACCAAAGCTCTAATGGCAGTTTTCCTGTCGGGAGACACGGTTGTGTGTAGGGGGAAAAGTTACCGGGGAGGTTTTCGGTTTTCCCGGTAGTAAAAAGTCAGCCAGGAAACCTGTAAGTGTCTATGAGGCTTTAGCCTAAAAAGCTGTGACAGTAAACATACCATCGTTCAGCTTAGTGTGTTCAGGAGGTAAGGGTTGTGACATCCTTTCTTTAGCTAAAGTTTGTTTGCTAATTTTACTTGGAATGTGCACAAAGCCTGCTAAGTTGATACCACTCAATATGCTTGTTCCTCTCCCTATATCTTTCATAAGTTATTTATTTATTTTTACATGCAGGTGAGTACGCACTGGCTGCAGAATTATATAGAGACGTATTGAGGTCATCAGAAGAACACAAAGAGAAAATGAAAACTGACTCCTTACAAGTAAGTATACGTTTATAAAACAAATCTAGCGAGGTAAAACTATATATTTTTTGTTGTACTGCATGGAAATCATGTTGCTCTATGTGCTCTGTACTGCTCTTCACTGGACATCTTTATTCTTTTATCTATGACCTGAGAGTATGAGGCGGCGTACACACGTACGAGAACCTCGACGGGCGGAACACATCGTTCCGCCGGCCGTCGAAATCGGCGACCCGCCCGTCGGGAATGCCAATCAGCCATTCATCCAGGCGGGCCGTCGAGCAAATAGAGAGCCTGCTCTCTATTCGCTCGACGGGATTCCCGACGGACGGGGCGAGCCAGGAGCGTACACACGGCTGAGGTTCTCGCTGGAATGCAGCTCCCAGCGAGGTTCTCGCTGGTTTCTAGCGAGAACCTCGGTCGTGTGTACGCCGCCTCAGATTATTTCTAGCTCATGTAAGAGCCCATTCACACAGGGACAACTTTGGATCCGACTTCAAGTCGCCCCAAGTCGCGCTGCATGAGAAAATGTAAGTGAATGGAGCCGTCTTAATGTAAACTACTGCAGTCGCTCCGACTTCAAAAAAAGGTTCCTGTACTACTTCAGTCCGACTTCTAGGCAACTTGTACCCATTGATTTCAATGGAAGTCGCCTCAGAAGTCGGATCACTGTCTTAACTGAAGCAACATACATTTCTCAGGCAAACCACTCCCTCCCACAGAGCTGATTGTTGTTTGATTGGCCACTGAAAAGCCTCCTGACATTGAGGCAACTTGAAGTTGCCTTGTAAGTTGCCTGATGATTCATACTCAAGTTGTGTCCAAGTTGCCTCCCAAAGTCATGCTGGAAGTCGTGTTGCCCCAGTGTGAATGGGCTCTAAATATGTTGTCAATTTTTTTGCAATATTTTAGCCATTGTTAAATGGTGCAGTGCAAGGCAATACAATGTCTGGCTAAGAATGATTGATAGTGAGACATTTGCCCAAACCTGCCAGAAAACTACTTGTGATAATTTCCCCAAGTCAGCAAACTAACAGAAGTGAGTCACAAAAATGACACTTCTTTTCTTTCTCTAAAGCAGGGGTGAGGAGCGAGGAGCCTTTTGAGGAGGGAGGGCCACTTTAGCGATTTGGTAACAGGACGTGGGCCATAATGAGCAGAGCGGGCAGATGACAGGTCTGCTTCCACGTTGCATATGCAGAGCAGGCACAGACACAGCCCGCTCTACTCTATGCGCCCTCCGATCCAATCCGCCTAGACAGAAAGGGACTGATCCCCTTCTGTTGTTTTTTTTTTTTGTGGATCGGATTAAAGATAGGTGTAAATGGACACAAATCTGTTTACATCTGCCGCTCTAGAGGTGAATGGAGGGTCTGATTGGGCCCACCTGAAAAACAGACAAGCGAACTCAATTGGACCGATCGTGTGAAAGGGGCCTAAGGCTGCTTTCACACTGACGCACTGCGGTTTACCTGCGCCTAAACTGACCTCAATCTTCAGTTCTTCCCCAGGATTCCTGCAGGTATCGCTGGTTGCTGCTGTCCCCCAGGTGGGTATGGCTGGTGGCTGCTGCAGGCTGTCCTCCAGAGCTGGTACTGCTGGCGGGTACTGCTGGCGGGTACTGCTGGCTGGTATTGCTAGCGGGTACTGCTGGCTTTTTCCCGCTGCAGTAGAGAGCAGAGCCAATGCCAAATGTACTCTGCTTGTGACAGGAGCTGGCGCTATACAGGAAGCATCTCCGCTTCCTCTAGTGCCTGTGAGCCAGCAGTTAGGCACTATAGTAAAGGGAAAATCTCTGTGTGTGATGCTTGTGTTAGTGGGCTCTTCTTGTTATTGGCGCTAGGGAAGTCCTAAAGCGTTTGATCTGTAGAGATTGATCTGCAGATCACAAGTAATGCCTAAATCAGGCCATGGGCACCCTTAAAGTGGTTGTAAACCCACTTTTTTGACTTTTACCTACAGGTAAGCCTATACAGAGGCTTACCTGTAGGTATAAAGAATATCTCCTAAACCTGTACGGTTTAGGAGATATTACCCCCGCAATGCGCAGCGGCGCATGCGCAGGGGGAATCCTCCGGCCAAGCGACCGGCATCCGCGACCCTGGCCGGACTTAAATCTCCCGCGCGCACGCGCGGGAGTGACGTCATCGCCGCTCCAGCCAATCACAGCGCTGGAGCGGCGATACCCAGAAGACACGCCGAGTCAAGATGAGATCTCGCTCGGCGTGCACCAGGTAAGCTCCCTACACCTCGTTCCGAGGTAAGTATTTCATAATGAGCTAATATGCACCATAATGAGCTAATATGCGGTGCATATTAGCTCATTATGGCTTTTCCCTTGCAGGTCTAAAAAAAAAAAAAATTTTTTGTTGCGGTTTACAACCGCTTTAAGGCCCACGCACACCTGTAAGCTAAAAAAAAAATTCTCCTACAGGAGATTGCAGCCTCAAAAACACGGGAAAAAGCTGAATTTTTGCAAGAGCGTTAATGCTTGTTCACGTGCGTTAATGTGTAATCCCGCGCCTGTCATTAATGCATTCTATTGGTCAGAATTCTGGCTAGTAGAATGCATTAATGCAGGAATCAGCCTAGCGTTAATGTGTACTAATACGCACTGTTAAGGATTTTTTGAGCGTTAGTAGCAGAAGCTCTGCTCCAAAACGCAAAGTAAAGTTTTTTTTAAATTTATTTTTTATATATAATAAGGCTTACCCCGGATATCTCCTAAACCTGCACGGTTTAGGATATATCCCCCTGTATCTGCATTGTGCCGATGACATTGGCACATTCTCACTGAAGCAATGGCACGTATGTGCCGTTGCTTCAGTGAGTGTGCCATTACAGGTGACTCCCACGCACATGTGCGGAAGTGATGTCCTTGCGGCTCCGCCGATCACAGTGCCGGAGCACGCAATACTTGGAAGTAACTGCGGGATTGATGTCACCGGCCGGAGCAGGGTACGGGGACTGCTGCGAGGGCTTCGATCTAGGGTAAGTAATTCATAATGCTATGCATACTAGCTCATTATGCCTTTGTCTTGCAGTTTTTGAATTTTTTTCAGGGTTTACAACCACTTTAACACATATGCTAACATGGAGTGTAGTTTGCAAGCAGAGAAGCAACTTTTTTGTGCTGCAGTGGGCATGAGGCCTTATGCTGGGAGTGTTTTGGTCAATTGGATTCAAAGTTATGTTCCATGTTAACACTATATGTGGCAGTGTTTGTACACAGATTAATGCAAACATATATATCACACTTTTTGTCCCACTTCACACACATTTATCAGAAGGGATGATTAAAAAGCAAGTGGACCTGATTTTGCTTCTTGATGAAAATAATTCCTGTTGATGATTTACTTTTAGAGGCTGCATTCTACACACAACCTGATGGAACTTCTGACAGCAAAGCACCCTGGGATCCCACCAACACTTAGAGATGACAAACTGGAAGAAGAGGTTAAAATGTATTTTGTACCGTAATTTAAAAAAAAAACTGAAATTATCTGGTTATATTCTGTAAAACGTTTCACAAGCCTTTCCAAATCTTTCACAGGCTTTTCAGATTTTCTAATATTGTAAGGCGCCGTACACACGGCAGAGAACCTCGACGGGCAGAACACATCGTTCCGCCCGTCGAGGCTCTCTCCCGGCCGTCGAATTCGGCGACCCGCCCGTCAGGAATGGCAACCAGCCATTCTTCTAGGCGGGCCGTCGAGGAAATAGAGAGCGTGCTCTCTATTTCGGCTCGACGGGCTTCCCGACGGGAAGCTCGCCGAGACCGTACACACGGCCGAGGTCCTCGCTGGAATGTGCATTCCAGCGAGGTTCTCGCTGGTTTTCAGCGAGAACCTCGGCCGTGTGTACGGCGCCTAAGAGTGACGCCACCCTTGGGGCTGCTTTAGCTGATTCCGTGTTAGTAAAAGACGTTTCACACTTTTCTTTCTGTTACAGCGTGATGAATGTGCTTACTTCATTACGAACGGTAGTTTTACCAGGACGAGTGCTCCCATCTCATAACTTGCTTCTGAGCATGCGTGTTTTTTTCACGTTGTTAAAGCCCCCACACGATCATTTTTTACAACCCGAAAAACAACATTGTTTAAAACGTTGTGAAAAAATAGAGCATGTTCGATATTTTTTTTTTTCAGAACCCGAAAAATTACATGTTTTTCAGAACTCAGGAAAAATGAAGTTCCATTTTGTATATGTATATAGAACACATATATATAATTTATATGATGTATATGACACAAGTCTATGTACATAAAAGAAGCCGCTAAATAAAACAGAAATATACACATAAGTAAGAAAAGTCCTTAGTCCATATAGGCAAAGTTCCAATACTCAAAGGAGCGCTCCAATCAAATCAATGAACTATGATCAGCATGTTAAAGCATATGAGAAATCATTAGTATGTGGATAGGTGATGAGACAGTTCAATTGATAGGTGAAGGATTCTACTTAATGATTGATAGGCATATGCCATCCACCATCCACACCCCTAGGGGCTTTACACTCACAGAAGGGATGTAATTCAAAAGCCTTGAGCACACCAGGTATCTCCTGTTTGGTCCAGGTATCTCAAACATCTCATCGCCCAATGTGGTTTAGTCATGTAAAAAAATGCTCTTCATAGAGTAATTCCCTTTTAAAACTTTTCAAGATGACCACCCCCTTAACCACTTGCTTACTGGGCACCCTCCTGCCCAGACCAATTTTCAGCTTTCAGTACTGACGCATTTTGAATGCCAATTGCGCGGTCATACAACACTGTACCCAAATGAAATTTTTATCATTTTTTTTCCACAAAGAGAGCTTTCTTTTGGTGGTATTTGATCACCTCTGTGATTTTTTTTTTTTTTTAAAAACAATTAAAAATCCATAATAAAAAAAAATGTTATATATATTTCGTTATAAAATTTTGCAAACTGGTAATTTTTCTTTTTCATTGATGTACGCTGATGAGGCTGCACCAATGGGTGGCACTGAGAGGTGGCACTGAAGGGCACTGAGAAGTGGCACTAAAAGGTGGCATTGATAGGTGGCACTGATAGCTGGCAGTGATGGGCACTGATGGGTGGCAGACATGGGCACTGATGGGTGACAGTGATGTGTGCTGATGGGTGGCAGTAATGGGCACTGATAGGCAGCACTGCTAGGTGGCACTGATTGGCACTATTGGTGGGCATTGATAGGTGGCACTCGTGGGCATTGATAGGTGGCACTGATGGGCATTATTTCATAGGCGGTACTGGTGGACACTGGCAGGGGGTACTGACAGTACAAACGAGGGAGATGCCTCCTTCCTCTTCAGGACCGATGTTCCTTTTACATAAGCCGGTGAACGTCTTTTTTTTCTTCATCAAGCTGATAGCGTGAGGAGAAAAAAAGAAAGATTACCGGCTTACATCACGTGTTTACATCACGGGACCAGCCCCTTACTCGGATCTGTGATCACCCTAGTCTCGGTGACTTGAGTGATCACAGCGCGTGGGGCGTGCGGGGAGCGCGCGAAGGGGAGGACGTCTATTGACATCCTCCCGGCATTTGGAGTCCACACTGTATCCATCATTACGCTATAACACGGGCGCGAAGTGGTTAAAACCACACTTAGGCCGCGTACACACGATCAAATCTGTCTGCTGGAAACGGTCTGCCAGCAGACAGATTCGATCGTGTGTACGGGCGGAGAGACAGATTTGGCCAGCCGACAGATTTTAAAGCATGCTTAAAAATCTGTCTGCTGGGAATCCGCCTGTCCGACATGTCTGCTGGTTAGTACTAGGGTGATCTGGCTGTTCCTTCCTGGTAGTGATGCGCACACGTTACTTCCGGTCGCCATAAGGTCAGATACTTTCAACGCAGTAGATGTGGTAGTTGCAGACAGCATTCCATACTGATTGGTGATAACACACAGTTTGATTATTCAATCAAATGCCTGTTACAATTTATGTTGTGTAAGTGGGTTTTTAAGGGAGTGGTCGTCTTTAATAATCTTTTAAAACGGAGTCACTCTATGTGGAGCCCTTTTTTTTTTTACATGACTAAACCACATTGGGCGATAAGATGTTTGAGATAATCGGACCAAACGGGAGACACCTGGTGTGCTCAAGGCTTTTGAATTACATCTCTTCTGTGAGTGTAAAGCCGCTAGGGGAGTGTGTTTCATGTGGTGTGGACTCTGGTGCATGGTATATGCCTATCAATCATTAACCACTTCCACTTAAGGACCGCCTCCTGCACATTTACGTCGGCAGAATGGCATGGCTGGGCACAGGCATGTACCTGTATGTCACCCTTTAATTAGCCAGCCATGGGTCGCGCACGCGGCCGCGACCCAGTTCGAAGCTCCGTGGCCGCGGGACCCGCGGACCTGATCGCTGCCGGTGTCCCACGATCGGTTCGATCTTCACAGTGGCAATGTCACTGATCGTCTGTTCCCTGATATAAGGAGAGGCGATCAGTGACGTCACATGTACAGCACCGCCCCCCTACAGTTAGAAACTCATATGAGGTCACACATAAACCCTGCAGCACCCCCTAGTGGTTAACTCCTAAACAGCAATTGTCATTTTCACAGTAAACAAAGCATTTTTAGAGCAATTTTTGCTGTGAAAATGACAATGGTCCCAAAAATGTGTCAAAATTATCCGATGTGTACGCCATAATGTTGCAGTTAAGAAAAAAATCGCTGATCGTCGCCATTAGTAGTAAAAAAATATATTAATGAAAAAGTCATAAAACGATCCCCTATTTTGTAAACGCTATAAATTTTGCGCAAACCAATCGTTAAATGCTTATTGCGATTTTTTTTTTTTTTTTACCAAAAATATGTAAAAGATTATGTATCGGCCTAAGCTGAGAAAAAAAATGATTTTTTTTTTTATACCTTTTTTGGGGATATTTATTATAGCAAAAAGTAAAAAATATAGATTTTTTTTTTCAAAAGGTGATCAAATACCACCAAAAGAAAGCTCTATTTGTTGGAAAAAAAGGACGCCAATTTTGATTGGGAGCCATATCGCACGACCGCACAATTGTCAGTTAAAGCGACGCAGCGCCGAATCGCAAAAACTGGCCAGGTCCTTTACCTGCGTAATAGTCCGGGTCTTAAGTGGTTAAGTAGAATCCTTCACCTATCAATTGAACTGTTTCATCACCTATCAACATACTAATATGGTTTTACATGTGAATGCTGATCATACTTCATTTATTTAATTGGAGCGCTGCTTTGAGTATTGGAACTTTGTCTATATGTACTATGGACTTTTTTTTTACTTACGTGTATATAATAATATGCAGTGTTGTAACTAACAGAGTTACAATAAACGCAGTTACCTAACGCAGCCCCTTTTGAGGGTAACGACTAATCTACCTGATTACTCTTCCCCTCAAGGTAACGCAGTTCCCATTACTTGGGCGGCATTACCACAATTACATCTACCGCCACTAGATGGCAGCAGAGTAATTGCTTCTGCCGGCGCTGTGAACATAAATATGTGTGGATATATGTGACCGCTGTGATGGCCTGTCACAGCAGTCTAAAAACTCCCAATCGCAAGGAGCCCTGGATACAATGAGCCCCACCCGCCTCACACTGACCTATCACCGGGGAACAACCCACATCGATCACACACACTGTGTGCACAACCTGATCAATGATCCGGGGAACACATGGCCGGAACAAAATGTTCCACAGAACAAACGTTCCCTATACAACACAGTGTACACAGCGACATCTAGTGGTCAACATGGTAAGTGCAGGACACCTATACAGACCAATGATCAGCAGGTTATTTTTGGTCAGTGATTTCATCTCTTCATCAGACAACAAAGAAAAATCTGACATCCCCATTCCAGATCCCTTGCATCCAATAAAGCTTATATAAGATAAATAAAATAATAAACAATAAACTATAGAAAATTCTAATAAAGCCTGATATAAGATTTTAAATTACAGACTCTGTAAATGTCAAGGGAATGTATATTATAAACATACATTTTAATCCAGCTTATAATTTGGATGTAATATGTAGCAGATGGATAAGGGTTTTAAGTCCTATTAGCTGCACATACATGGTGGGACAGATGCACCTAGGCTGGGAAAAACACGAGATCACCATTTGTTACCAGTTTTCTTCTCTCAAGGATCTGGCATTCTTTTGTCTTGGAGTATTAACTCACTGCTCCCTGGCAAGCGCCCGTCACCTGCATTCTAGAAAGGAAATCATCTCAACAAAGCATTGTAGAATATTAAAAAAAAAAATCAGTTACTTTGCTGAGTAACTAATTACTTTTTCAATGTAGTAACTGAGTCATTAACGCAATTACTTTTTCAGAGAAATAATTTGTAACTGTAACTAATTACTTTTTTAAAGTAAGATGAGCAACACTGATAATATGCAGTCATAATATACTCAGCAATAATCTCTTTATTATTTTTTCCCTACAAAACCTAGCCTGTATGCTCTGTGAATTTATAAAAATTGTACTCTAAGCATCATAATGCTGTAACTTAATCCTCTTGTGTAAATTACATAAGCAAACATAATATAATATTTGCTGTTTCTATTGTAGATAAAACAGCTTAAAGAACACTACATGACCAAATCTAATGCTGAAGTGTCTGAAGCTCACCAAGCTTTGCAACCATGCCTACAAAATTTAAGAGAACTACAACGAAAGGTAAATGTTTTATAAGTTCTTGGCATTGTATATGTTCTTTCTTTTTAGGCCGGATTCACACCTATGCGAATTGGTTGCGGCTTAAACCGCATCTAATACGCAGAACATTTCTAAATACATTGTTTTCAATGAGGCTGGTTCACATGTGCGATGCATTCGCATTGCGCATTGCAGAAAAAACGTGTGCGGATTTTATGCCTTACGGTGCGGCACAGGTGCAAATTCAGTCCCATTATCTTCTATGGGGACGCAGCTGATTCGCAGATGTGTTCAGTTCTCTTCAGGAATTTCTCTCATTCAGCTCAATACACTTCTCCCCCACTCTCCTCTCACCCGGAACACTTCTCTTATTTATCTGCAGAGATTACAGAGCTGAAATTCGCACCGCACAAGTGTGATTCCGGCCTTAAACATTTTAGGCCCCTTTCACACGGGGCGGTGGAGGTGCGGTGGCGGTATAGCGCCGCTAAAAATAGCGGCTCTATATCGTCGGAATGGCCGTGGGATTCAGCCGCTAGTGGTGCGGTATTAACCCCCGCTAGAGGCCGAAAAATGGTTAATACCGCCTGCAATGCGCCTCTGCAGAGGCGCATTGCAGGCGGTATTACTGAGGTTTCCCATCGTTTTAAATGGGAAGGAGCGGTATACACACCGCTCCTCTCACCGCTCCAAAGATCCTGCTTGCAGGAGATTTTTTTCTCTCCTGCCAGCGCATCAGGCGCTATTTGGGCGCTATTTTTAGCGCTGTACCACCTGAAAACTCCTCAGTGTGAAAGGGGGCTTGGAATGTTTGGAGTTATATGACAGTAGGCTGGCTGAGACAGCAAAAACTTTACCTTTGTAGTGATTATAGTCATCATGTAATAATAATACTCATCAGAATAGTCATAATTTGAGATAATTTTTTTTTAGCACTTCAGATAGTTCATTGGAAAATGTAAGTGAATCTCTGGAATAATACACTTTTATAAAGAGTTAAGATGGCCATACATAGATCGAAATGTAACTTGTTCAGCGGGGACCCAACTAATTTTGATCCATGTATGCGCACTGTGATTGTACAGAAGCCAACCTACAGATTGACATCTCTACAACTGCCCTGTTGGGTTTTCCTTGCTTGATCAGAACCACAGGCTATAGCAGGCTGCACCGATCAGTGTATTCTAATGCCAGGAAACCGTCCTCACTGTCAGAATACAATATCTCAGCAGGAGGATTACCCTATCCACTTAGACTGTGTGGATGGGGGATGTAACGGTCACCACCGCTTACAACCTTCCATCCAACCACGACAAGCTTATCTGACACACTCAGACAATATTGCATACACGATCCATATCCTTTCCCAGAATAAGACGAGACAGAGCTCCGTTCTTGCTTCCAAAGATATGACAATTTATTAGTTTCCTTAGCTTGCTTATATCCAGTACAGCATAATACAGTTAATCACGGGACAATGCAATCTCCACCCCCCTTCACACCATGGGGGGCTTCAATCACACTCTAAAAGGCATTCAGGTAAGCTAACCATGTAGACCGGTCGGCACTGCATCTTCAATAGTGTTCAATTAACCTTTAATAATAACACAGACATCTAGTTGAATAAGTTTATCTAGGCAGCTTTATCACACAATGGCAGAGTCTTGTGAGAGTGGGTGCAATCCACACCTTCAACGGAATGTCTTTCACATGAATAGCCAACACCTTAAGATATTTCAATAGCATATTATACAAAGGTATGACTCACTCTGGTCTTGTCGACCTGAATTAACACCTTTCCAAATCATGTGTACCCAGATTGAATAGCTAACCGCTTTTGGTATTTGAAGACATCCTGCAAACATGAATTATGTCCCTTATTAATGTCTTCTGTAACATATGTGTAGCGGAGTACAATATTAAACTCCACGATCTCCGCTGGTAACTAGGGTAAATCCACAGTCAGCATTGACAAGTAAGGCAATGTCCCAAATCTCCCCAGTAACCGGACAACACACAGCTCTGAGAGTCAACTGACTTTTTATTCACAGGCTTCCATATTTATATAATTCCCCATGCAAGGGGTTTCCAAACAGCCAAATAGATTTAACAGGGGTAATACAGGGAGGACCAGATGGGGAACTTAACAGTTTGGATAATTCTCCCATCAGGCATTGCTGCATGAGGGAAAAGTCGGTTGATAGCTGGGGTCTGGGGTTATGTGTTGTGGGAGTTCGGTTTAAAACTGCCGAACACTGATTGGGCAACATAAAACTAAGTACTTGAATGCTAGTGGCTTACGGCTGCCAGCATACCAATTACTATGCCCACATAAGACCCAGCAGAATACAGACAACCTTTTGACATGTAACGTCCAGCGTTCTAGAAGTGGCTAGGTTTGCCACAATGCTCCCCCAGAACCAAGCCGGCATACACAGTCTGATCCCAACGGATCGGCTTGGGGATGTCCGGGGGTGTAATTTCACAGATCACTTTTCAAGTTCAGTTTGTCTAGATAACCCGTCGGCGTTACCGTTTTGCTTCCCTGGTCGGTAGTGGATTGTAAAGTCAAACGGCTGCAGCGCCAAACTCCAGCGCAGCAGCCGGGCATTGTCTCCCGCCACACGGTTTAGCCACACCAACGGGTTGTGATCTGTGAGTAGCGAAAAAGGTTGTCCATACAAATACGGCTGCAACTTTTTGAGGGCCCACACCACGGCCAGGCATTCCTTCTCAATGGCGGCGAAGCTTACTTCTCGTGGCAATAACTTTCGGCTCAGGTAAGCTACGGGGTGTTCTCCGCCATCGGCTCCCACTTGGCTCAGCACTGCTCCCAATCCAAACATTGAAGCGTCCGTATGGACAAGGAATCTTTTAGTTGGATCAGGAGCAGCAAGTACAGGGGCATTAGTTAGAGCAGTCTTTAGTTGTTGGAATGCCTGATCACACTCTGGGGCCCAAACAACCTGTCGGGGCAGGTTCTTGCGTGTCAAGTCAGTCAAGGGTTTGGCCAGGGCACTATAATTGGGTACGAATTTTCTATAGTACCCCGCAGTACCTAGAAACGCTAGCACTTGGGTTTTCGTCCTGGGGGTGGGCCATTTAGCTATGGCTTCAACTTTAGCTGGTTCGGGTCTCTGTCGCCCGCTCCCCACCCGGTGGCCCAAGTACTGCACTTCGGCCATCCCTATATGACACTTGCTGGGTTTCAGTGTTAACCCTGCCTCTCCAATACGATCTAGAATGGCCCCTATGTGTTGTAGGTGCTCTGCCCAGGTCTGGCTAAATATGGCAATGTCGTCTAAATAGGCACATGCGTATTCCTGGAATCCGTCCAATAACCGATCGACCATCCGCTGAAAAGTTGCCGGAGCGTTCTTCATCCCGAATGGCATGACCCGAAATTGATACAGGCCAAACGGGGTGACAAACGCCGACTTGGGGATGGCCTCCTCGGCCAGTGGAATCTGCCAGTATCCCTTACATAAGTCTATGGTAGTGAGATACTGGCCCCGTGCCATCTTATCCAGCAGCTCGTCTATCCGGGGCATCGGATAGGCATCAGACACCGTTTTGTCATTTAGCCTCCGGTAGTCGACACAGAAACGTGTCGTGCCATCCTTCTTTGGTACCAGCACTACTGGCGATGCCCAGGGGCTATCGGAAGGTTCGATAACCCCCAGCTGCAACATCTCGTCAATCTCAGTCTTCATATGCGTCCTGACTGCTTCAGGGACACGATATGGGGTTTGCCGCATAGGTAGCTGTCCCGGGGTCTCGACTCGGTGAGTGGCCAGCGGAGTGTACCCAGGTAAATTGGAGAAGGTAGCCCCTTTAGCTACAATCAGCTCTTGTACCTGGGCACGCTCCTGAGGGCTTAGCCGCTCCCCCAGCTGAACCCCCTTGGAGGGCTCCGTCTGTCCCTCCTGTTCTAAGAGGTCAGGTAGTGGCAGATTCTCCTGATCCTCCGAGGCGGAAGCGCATATGGCGGCCACATCCTCTATCCTCTCATGGTATGGTTTGAGCATATTCACGTGGAACATGCGTCTCTCCCCTACCCCTGAGCAGGGGCCAATCACATAGGTGGTGTCACATCTCTGTTCCACCACCTGGTATGGGCCTTGCCAGATGGCCTGCAGCTTGTCTGTGCGGACCGGTTTTAAAATCAAAACCTTTTGTCCCACCTGAAAGCTGCGGTCTCTGGCTCCCCTATCGTACCAGCGGCGCTGACGTTGTTGGGCCGCCCGGAGGTTGGTGCGCACAGCCTGGGTTAGCGCCTCCAGACGGTCCCTGAACTCCAGTACGTAGGATACAATAGGGGTTCCGTCTGGGCTACTCTCCCCCTCCCAATGCTCTCTAATTAGGTCTAGTGGCCCTCGCACCCTTCTCCCAAACAGTAATTCAAAAGGGGAAAACCCTGTTGACTCTTGGGGTACCTCTCTATAAGCGAAGAGCAGATGGGGTAGAAAGCGCTCCCAGTCTTTATGAGCCTCTCCAAATGTACGGAGCATCTGCTTCAGCGTACCATTAAACCTTTCGCATAGACCATTGGACTGGGGGTGGTACGCCGAATTTACTATTGGCTTAATGCCACATATCTTCCATAGTTGTTGGGTTACCTCGGCGGTGAACTGGGTGCCTCTATCGGATATGATTTCTTGGGGAAACCCCACCCTGGAAAATATTTTCATTAAGGCCTCTGCCACAGTTTCGGCATGAATGTTGGTGAGGGCTATAGCCTCGGGGTACCGGGTGGCATAGTCCACTACAGTTAAAATATATATTTTCCCGGAGGGACTGGGTTTTGGTAAGGGCCCCACTATATCTACGGCCACCCTACTGAAGGGTTCTTCAATAATGGGAAGAGGACATAACTTGGCTTTGTGGCGGTCACCTCGCTTGCCTACTCGCTGGCAAATGTCACAGGAGGTGCAGTATTGCCTCACATCCTTGGAGATCCCTGGCCAGAAGAAAGCGTGGGTCAACCTGTATCGGGTACGTGTCATCCCCAGATGCCCAGACAGGGGAATGTCGTGGGCAATCCGAAGCAGTTCTTGCCTATACTTCTGGGGAACCACTAACTGTTTAGTCGTTACTGTGGCCGACCCTCCCACTCCTCTTTCAGCAATGCGGTAAAGTAGCCCTTTCTCCCAGGTGTACCGCTCCCCCTCTAGCCCAGCCTGGTCAGCGTGTACCCTGTCCCTGTATACCTGTAGCGTGGGGTCTGACCTCACCTCGGCCTCAAACTTAGTCGGGGTATCCCAGGACATACGTGTCGTGTGGGGGTCATGGTCTCTTACCGGAGCTTCAGAGTGTGTCGGTGGAACCGTGGTGCGAGCCTGTTGTCGTGTGGTCACTGGATGGGCTTCCTGGTATGGGGCCTGGGGTACAAAAGCAGAGGTCATCTGGCCCAAGTCATTTCCCAGCATAACATCTGCTGGTAAATTTTGCATGAGGCCCACTTCTACCGTCCCCCCTCCCACACCCCAATCCAAATGTACTTTGGCAATGGGTAGTCGGTACACTGCTTCCCCTGCCACTCGTACTGCCACTGATCCGCCAGTGTGTGCCGAGTCAGGGACCAAATGGGGTGCTATCAAGGTTAAAGTAGCTCCTGAATCCCGAAGTCCCTGGACTTCTTTCCCCTCCAAGGTCACTGGCTGTCGATGATGCTGCCGGTTATCCGTGGCTCGGACTGTCATCACCTCATGCAAGATTCCCAGGGGTTCTTCCGTTGGAATGCTCAACATCTCTTGAGTGGCCGGCTCCCGTTGATAATGATGGGCAGCAGCCCTTGGTGCCGGGTTCGGTCGGCCTTGGTTCCAGGCGGGTCTGCCCCGGTTTTGGGTGCACTCGCGTGCCATATGTCCCCACTGTTTGCAGGTGTGGCATTGGATGTTGGCACGTCCGTTATATCTGGAGGGTGGTGGTAAAGTCCCTTGGGATTGATGAAAAGGGGAGGCTGTGAGACCGGGGGGTGGTAGAGTACTAGGTGGTCCCGCGGGTCGAGGATAACTCTTGGTTAGGGGCCCATGATGTCTCCTTGCATCAAAATGCTGATCCGCTAATCGAGCCGCTTCGGTTAGGGTGAGAGGTTTCCTGTCTCGCACCCATTCTTGTGCCTCTGGGGACAAACCGTTGAAGAATTGCTCCAACAGCATTAACTGTCTCAATTCCTCCATAGTAGTGGCTTGGCTGGCTTGTATCCACCCTTGGGAAGCTTGGTCCAGCTTGTGTGCCCATTCAGCATGTGAATCCTTCTCTGGTTTGCGTAGGTTTCTAAACTTGCGCCGGTATGCCTCTGGAGTAATGGCATATCTCTCTAATATCGCTCGCTTCACTTTATCATAATCCTTGCTGTCCTCACTGGGTACAGCGCGATATGCTTCTGCTGCCCGACCTGCCAGCTTGCCTGCCAGCAATGGGACCCATACAGTCTGTTCCAAGTCATGTAAATCACACAGTCTCTCAAAATCCTGTAAATACCCATCAATCTCATCCTTCTCCTCGCAAAACATTTTAAAGGCATGATAGGGAATTTTGGGTTTTACCTGGTTGTAGAGTGACCCAGTAGTGGATTCTGCTCGAGATTGTGTATACTGCGGACTGTGTGCCATCACGTACTCCTGCACATTCGCCATTACCATGTGCAGCATGGCATCTGATATAGGCTGTGGCAAAAATTCCAGCCTGGTCCTCATTTCTCTCTGGTAGAGGGTTTCTTCCATGGCTGCTGGTGGTGTAGCACTGCGGGCTCTGTCTCCCTCCATCAGCTCGGCAGTTAGTACAGCTTTGGATTTGTTGCTGGCTACCTTACCCCTGGCTTCTAGCAGTTCCTTTAATGTCTGCCGCTTTAGCCTAGAATAATCCGTCTCCATTTACATCGGTAGTTCACATTGCACGAATTACGCTTATTGGCTGTAAGGTTGGATCCCGTCGCTTGCCACCAAATGTAGCGGAGTACAATATTAAACTCCACGATCTCCGCTGGTAACTAGGGTAAATCCACAGTCGGCATTGACAAGTAAGGCAATGTCCCAAATCTCCCCAGTAACCGGACAACACACAGCTCTGAGAGTCAACTGACTTTTTATTCACAGGCTTCCATATTTATATAATTCCCCATGCAAGGGGTTTCCAAACAGCCAAATAGATTTAACAGGGGTAATACAGGGAGGACCAGATGGGGAACTTAACAGTTTGGATAATTCTCCCATCAGGCATTGCTGCATGAGGGAAAAGTCGGTTGATAGCTGGGGTCTGGGGTTATGTGTTGTGGGAGTTCGGTTTAAAACTGCCGAACACTGATTGGGCAACATAAAACTAAGTACTTGAATGCTAGTGGCTTACGGCTGCCAGCATACCAATTACTATGCCCACATAAGACCCAGCAGAATACAGACAACCTTTTGACATGTAACGTCCAGCGTTCTAGAAGTGGCTAGGTTTGCCACAATATGAATTATGATTCTTTGTCACCCTATGGCCCTAGTGGACATAAGGTGACCCTAGACATAGGAATATCTCAGTCTGTCACGGTGCATCCCGTTACAGGGGAATGGGGTCAGTTTTTTTTCCTTCAACCCACTGGTTGAAGGAAAAAACTGACTAAAAAAAAACACTCCCCTCTGGGTGATTATGGTACATTGCATGAATTTTAACAAACTTTGTAGCGGAAACCTACATTTTTTTCACTCTAAAGCAGTCTTTCTCAACCTTTATACCGCTAGGGGACCCTAAAAATTATTTTCAGGTCCCGGGGAACCCCTGATAAAACCCATTCATTGGAGGGTCAGTGGGAACCATACCCCTTTCTTTGGTGGTCAGTGAGAAGAATGCCTTTTTTTTACAGTAGTGGTAAGAATGCCTCCCTTACAGAGAACTATGAAGATCATTGGTGTAATACCACTGGCTCCTCCAAGTGGAATTGGCTCAGAACTATGTAGGAACCATCAAACAGGAGGTAAATCAGCCACAGCTCAAGGAACCCCTAGCCAAATCTGGAGGAACCCTAGGGTTCCACTGAACCCTGGTTGAGAATGGCTGCTCTAAAGTGTTTTATTTCACCATGTCCTTTGGATACTGATTCTGAGAGGGTCTAGTTCACTATAATCGGCTGCTTTTGTTTTCTATTGAGAAAAGTTGCAGGGTCTTCTTCCCTTTAGAAGTGTTATTATAGCACAAAGAGTTCAAAAAACATCTCTCAGAAAATATTTTGTGCTCAAAACAATATTAACATAAACATTTGGAATATTTAGGCTGGATTCACACCTATGCAGTTTTAGTGCTTTTTGCAATTTGTAGATTTGCACTACAGTCCATTTACCATGGTTTCCTATGGAACACGTTCTGTAGTGCAAAATGCATAAAGCACTAAAACTGCATAGGTGTGAATCCAGCTTAAAATCACTTATCACTCTGTATAATAAAATACAACCACACTCAAAATCAATACTACCTGTATATATAATGCCTCTATAAAACAACAAAAAGTCTTCAAACAAAACAATGTAGTAGTGTGTCCTTTTTTTAATCCTGAAATATAATCACCA
Source organism: Rana kukunoris (assembly GCA_029574335.1). Lineage (NCBI taxonomy): Eukaryota > Metazoa > Chordata > Amphibia > Anura > Ranidae > Rana > Rana kukunoris. The sequence goes on along the minus strand of CM056052.1, from coordinate 419,630,073 downwards.
CTGTGAAAGCACTACAAATCACTTGTGGCCCCCTCACCGGTGTTTGCCTAAATCACACACACCAGAGTTTTTTGATCTTTAGTTCAGTAAGTTCAACACATACTTAATGTTAGTCGCAGTAAGGTTTCCCTCGATAAATCTCCACATGCACCTCTTCGTCTCTTAGAAATGCCAACAGGACAACATTACTTCAAATAGAATGTTATTGTTTAAAAAACATTTATTAAAATAATACAATCATTCAACTCATGTTTTTAAAGTGGTTGTATAGCCCCAAGTCACCTGTAAGGCAAAAGGCATAATGAGCTAGTATGCACCGCATACTAGCTCATTATGAAATACTTACCTTGGAACGAGGCATTGGTAACTCACCTTGTCTTTCGGTTATCGCGGCTCCAGTGCTGTGATTGGCTGGAGCCGCGATGTCGTCACTCCCGTGCATGCGTGCGGGAGACTTCTTTCCATGAAGGTCCGGCGTCTGCCGGCCTTTCAGCCGAGAATCCCCTGTGTGCATGAGCCGCTGCAAGGGGAATATCTCCTAAATCATGAGGCCGCTGCGAATTTGGAGACCTGGGTGAAGTTACAGGGGAGAGGAGAGTGGGGGAGAAGTGTATTGAGCTGAATGAGAGACATTTCTGAAGGGAAATGAACACATCTGCGAATCAGCTGCGTACCCATAGAAGATAATGGGCCTGAATTCGCACCTGAGCCGCACCGCAAGACATAAAATCTGCACACGTTTTTTCTGCAATGGGCAGTGCGAATGCATCGCACATATGTGAAATAGCCTCATTGAAAACAATGTATTTAGAAATGTTCTGCGTACTAGATGGTTGCGGCTTAAACCGCATATAATACGTACCCCTACCCATTCACCTGAAAGTGTAAACGTAAAAGTGTAAACACAAATAAACCACACATGGTATTAAAATATTTTATTAGTTGGCCACCGGGGGGGGGGGGGTGTGGTCGCCCCCCCCTCGGCGGGCTTTTTCCGACATTTTCGGTGGGGGGGGGTCTTCTCCGCTCTCCGGGGTCTTCTCCCCAGATTCCGATAAGCCTCCCGCCCGCATACCCTGACAACCAACGGCCAGGGTTGTCGGGAAGGGGCCCTGTCCTCATCAACATGGGGACAGGGTGCTCTGGGGTGGGGGGGCGCTCGCCCCCACTCCCTTCCTGACCAGCCGGCCGACGTGCTTTGGATACGGGTCTGGTATGGATTGTGGGGGGACCCCCACGCCGTTTTTTTTTGGCGTAGGGGGGTCTCCTTACAACCCATAACAGACCTAAGGGCCCGGTATGCTCCTGAGGGGGAAACCTATGCCGGATTTTTATTTAAAATCCGGCGGGGAGTTCCCCCTCATTCATATCAAACGCCGCCCATGTATAGAATTGGCGGGAATCCACGTCGGATCCCTGTCGCTTCTATGACGGCTTTGTCTCCATCGCAGCAAGCCAGCTCGGATGGGGTTCACAGGTGGTCAATCTCGCCGAGAAAGGGAGCGAGATTGACACAATATCGCGGTCACCCACTGTAATCTGCTGAACACTTCTGTAATCTCCCTGCAGAGATAAGAGAGCTGAAATTCGCTTTGCACAAGTGTGCAAAGGTTTAGGAGATATTTTTTTTCCCTACAGGTAAGCCTTATTATAGGCTTACCTATAGGTAAAAGTTACAAAAAAGACTATACAACCATCTTAAGTGCTAGGTTGGCAATCAAAACATCACTATTAAAGATTCTGCCTCTGCCATACATTGCTGATCCACAAATTTCAATTCCTATTGTGACACTTGGGTCCCATCTTTTTCTCCCCTGTCCACTAGGTCCCAAACCCCTTTTTAAGGCGTCCGTGCAACAAGTGCAGCCATGCAACACACTATTTATTCCATGGGGGTTTGTGAAGCTTTGCTGGTCTGGACAAAGCATGTAGCAAAAGAACCTGGAGCTCTGAAATTCAATCACAGACAGAACATGGGGCTATGCTTCTGTGTAGACCAGTTTGGAGACTCCTGCCATCAACACTCTCGTTTTGGGACTTATATTGGCTCACACGAGGCAAGTGATGTGGCTTAACTGCTGCTCAGCTGACCTCCCTTGCAAGAAGTTAATGAAATGCATGCCCTTCAAGGGTGAGTGCCTCTTTGGCAATTCCCTTAATGTGTTTACCTAAAAGATTATAAGGGAGGAAAGAGACTTTCTTACATCTAAAAAAGTGGCAGAAGATGTCTTCCTCTGGTACCAGAAAGGGTTCCTTTAATTTCTTCCAATCCCTGGGAGCCAAGCAAAAATCTTTCTTTTGGAAAAAAGCCTGGACTTCCAAAGCTGCAATGCTGGGAACTAAATCATCTTCCCAGTAAAGGGGTGTCCGGCTATTTTGGTCAAGAATATTATGTCCAGAGGCTACAAGCTAGAATTTTGTGACTTGCTTCCTCCATACTTCATGCCATTAAATGTGCCAACTGCACCCAACAGCAGAGTTGCATTCCCAAGGGGCAGCGCTTTTGTTACAGAGCAAAAAATGTCTGTGGATATTATTATAACCTTTTTATGGTGCTCATGTCAAATGGCAATGTGTGGCCCATGCTGGAATTAAAAGGCCAGATCCACAAAGAACTTACGGCGGTGTATCTATTGATGCGCCGTCGTATCTTGTTTTGTATTTACAAAACAAGATACGCCGGAATTTTGCTAAGATACAACTGACGTAAGTCTCTTACGCCGTTGTATCTTAGTTGCATATTTACGCTGGCCGCTAGGATGCACTTCTGTAGATTTCCACGTCCAATATGTAAATGAGCTAGATACGCCGATCCACGAACGTACTTGCGCCCGGCGTATCAATATATGCTTTTTACGTAATGCGTACAACCGGCGTAACTTTACACCTCATAAAGCAGGGGTAAGTCATATAAAGGTATGGACGTCGGAACAGCGTAAAAATTTACGTTGTTTGCGTAAGTCGTACGCGAATATGGATGTGCGTAAGTTACGTTCACGTCGTAGACAGTGTTCGACGTATCTTAGGCATTCTATCCGACGCATGCACACTAGGATACATCCACAGACGGCGCATGCGCCGTTCGTTCGGCCATGCATCTACATGGAGTCACGCTTAATTTAAATACAACACGCCCCCTACCTGCCTACTTTGAATTGAGTGGGCTTACACCGGCTGATTTACATTACGCCGGCGCACATATGGGAGCAAGTGCTTTGTGGATACCCTCACAAAGTTACGTCGGCGTAGTGCATATCAGATGCGATATGCCCGTTTTTGTGGATCTGGCCAAAAGTGTTTGAACTAGTTTCTACATGTTTAAAAGTTCCATATGAAATCTGTCAGGTCAGTAATTGCTTCTCTCCATAAGGCTGGGTTCACACTTGTCCGACAAACCCTCCTACATTGGGAGCTCATGTCGCATGACGTGTGAAAATCAATGTTTCCCTATGAGAGCCGTCTTAACTGGTCCTACACAAGTCGGTCCGACTTTGAAAATGCTCCCTGTACTACTTTGGTCCTACATTGATCCTACTTCAGCCCATTGAATATCATTGAAGTCGGACCAAAGTAGGAGCCTTGTCCTAACCATCCGACTTTTGACATTCGACATGTGATTACAGCAGCAGTAAAATGAATTTATCTCACTCTGCGATTGTTTTGATTGGTCAAAGAACAAGTCAGTCTATCACAAAGTAGGACCAAAGTAATATCCTGTTCATGAAAGTCGGATGGATGTCAGACCAATGTAGGACAGATGTCGCAGAGCAAAGTAGAATGAAAGTAGTACTGCTGTCGTGTAGTATAGTGTGAACCCAGCCTTAAGGAGACTTTCTGGTCTTGGTGGACATCAAGGATGCTTACTTTCACATCCCCATTTTTCAGCCTAAGTGAACAAATGACTGGTCCTTTAAAGTGTCATATATAAATTGTGCAAAATAGTGCAAAAGTCTTTTGGCCAGATTCAGGTAGGAGAGCATATCGTTGTGCGGGTGTAGCGTATCCTATTTACGCTACGCCTCGGCAACTTTGACAGGCAAGTTGCATTATTCACAAAGCACTTGCTTCGTAAGTTGCGGCGGCGTAGCGTAAATTGGTCGGCGTAAGCCCGCCTAATTCAAATGTGGAAGAGGTGGGCGTGTTGTATGGAAATAAGCCGTGACCCCATGTAAATGAAGTGCAGATCGTACTGCGCATGCGCGTGCATGCTCAGTATCGCGTCAAATTTTTTCCCTAAGTTACGCCTGCTCAATGCCTGTGACGTAAACGTAACCTATGCACAGCCCCATTCCCGTACGACTTGTGTAAACGACGTAAAAAGATACGCTTGTTCCGACGTCCATACTTAACATAGGCTGCGCCATCTTTTTGGTGGTTTATCTTTGCGCCTGAAAAACGCCTTACGTAAACGGCGTAGCCTACCTGCGACGGGCGTATGTACGTTCGTGAATAGGCGTATCTAGCTAATTTACATATTCTAGGTGTAAATCCTTTAGCGGGCAGTGTAAATATGCAGCTAATATACGACGGCGTTTGAGAATACGCTTAAAGATACGACGGCGCTGATTCGGACTTACGACAGCATATCTACTGATACGCCGTCGTAAGTCTTACTGAATCTGGCTATTTATGTCTTAAGCCCTGTACACACGATCGGTTTGTCCAATGAAAACAGACTGATGGACCGTTTTCATCGGATAAACCGATCGTGTGTGGGCCCCATCGGTTTGTTTTCCATCAGTGAAAAAAAATAGAACATGTTTTACATTTTTCCTATGGATAAAAAAACGATAGAAAAAAAACGATCGTCTGTGTGGAGGTCCATCGGTCAAAAATCCACGCATGCTCAGAATCAAGTCGACGCATACTCGGAAGCATTGAACTTAAAGGATCACTAAAGGAAATTTTTTTTTTTTAGCTAAATAGCTTCCGTTACCTTACTGCAGTACTGGTTTCATGTCCTTATTGTTCGTTTTTGCTTTGAAGTTGCTGTAATCCTGCTCTGTTCTCCACACTTCCTGCTTGTCTGTTTCCTTATAACCACAGTACTGGGAGCTTTCTCACGGTGGTCTAAGCTGTCATTACTGTGTGTCTAAAACTTTCCAGAACCAATCAGATTCATTTTAAAAACAAAACACTGCCCTGGATTTATTTGTTTTTGTTCTGTGTGTCTATTTCTACTTTGCAGAAACATGAAGCCAGTTCAAAAGTGAAACTAACCTGCAGGCACATTATATGATTGATTTTTATCTATTTTTAATCATTTTGAAAAGGAATCAGTTAACTTTTATGTCTCTATACCCTGTAAACAGTCATTTCAGCAAAAAAAATGTTTTCCTTTAGTGACCCTTTAATTTTTCTCAGCACACCGTAGTGTTTTATGTCACCGCGTTTTGTCACGGTCTGATTTTTGACTGATGGTGTGTATGCAAGACTGATGAAAATCAGCTTCATCGGATATCTGAAGAAAAAATCCATCGGATTAGATTCCATCAGATATCCGATCGTGTGTACAGGGCTTTATTGTGTATAGTACAATAAAGTGCAATTGGTTTTAAACATTTGAACATATTTAGAGCTTCACTATTTCATTGGAAAATAAAATATTAAAAACGGCAACGGTTTTAAGATTTCGATTACCTGCACCATCTTATGATAAAGCTGTTTTCATTTTTTAGAAAGCTCTGTAGAGGTATCATATGGATTCTATTATAAATTCACTTCAGTAATAGGTTAGTATTCTTTCTTGAATTTTTACCGCGAGCCTGCTTTGTCAGAGTGTACTCAATAATGGTCTCTTTGTTGTATAAATCCACAGATAACCGCTAACTCTTGAGATTGTCATTTTTTTTAATGCACATATTATACATGTATGGATTTCTCTGCTTACCACAGTAATTGTCTTGAATTATTTTAGACAAATTTCTCCTCCCCCTGGTGGATTGATGTAATCCAGCGTGCCATCCATAATGCCAGTGATGAAGATCTTGTTCAGCGTGTACAAAATGAAATAACAATCAGATATAAACATCAAGTTAACAAGCTGTCCATGGCTGAAAAGTATGGATAACACTTTGAATGTTTTGAACATTTGACATTTACAGTTTTGTGACAGTTGTAAGGGGACCATAGATCAACAATCCCCCCAAAAAATGGCACACTGTTATTTTCTTGTTGCAAAAGTTTCACAACATACTATAGGCATCCCGTCGAGTATGTTCAGCATTTTTGCTAAAATCTACTGTTAAAAATCAGATGTCCCAAAAACAACCTACAAAGTAGGTTATGAATAAATCTGTTGCTAAGCCCTGGTTCACACTGGTGCGGTTTGACATGCGATTTGACATGTCAAATCGCATGTCAAATCTGCACCATTTTCCGGCAATGGCACTGTCCTGCGCCGATTTCAAAAAGTAGTTTCTGTACTTCTTTTTGTGATTTCGGCCCGCGATTTACATTGACATCTGTGCAGAACCCAGCACAGATGTACCTGTACGTCCTCTTTAAGAGCCCAGCAGTTGGGTCGCGAGCGAAGCGAACAGTCACAGGAGCTGAAGAACAGGGAGAGGTGTGTGTAATTATTCATTGTGGCAATGTCAGTGATCGTCTGTTCCCTGATATAGGAAAAGATGATCACTGACGTCACACGTCCAGCCCCGCCCCCTACAGTTAGAAACACATATGAGGTCACACTTAACCCCTACATGGTTAACTCCTAAACTGCAATTGTCATTTTCACAGTAATCAGTGCATTTTGCTTTTCGCTGTGAAAATGACAATGGTCCCAAAAATGTGTCAAAATTGTCTGATGTGTCCGCCATAATGTCGCAGTCACGAAAAAAATCGCTGATCGCCGCCATTAGTAGTAAAAAAAAAAAAATATATTAATAAAAATGCCATAAAACTATCCCCTATTTTATAAATGCTATAAATTTTGCGCAAACCAATAGATAAACGCTTATTGCGATTTTTTTTTTTTTTACCAAAAATAGGTAGAAGAATACGTATCGGCCTAAACTGAGGGAAAAAAATTGTTATATCTTTTTTGGGGATATTTATTATAGCAAAAAGTAAAAAATTGTCACTCTATATTTGTTTATAGCGCAAAGAAATAAAAACACAGAGGTGATCAAATACCACCAAAAGAAAGCTCTATTTGTGGGAAAAAAGGACGCCAATTTTGTTTGGGAGCCACGTCACACAACCGCGCAATTGTCATTTAAAGCGACGCAGTGCCGAATTGCAAAAAGGGGCAAGGTCCTTAACCTGCATAATGGTGCGGGTCTTAGGTGGTTAAGCATGCATTGGATTGTTTACCTCCTTGTATTTTCCTCTGGAGCCAAAATAATCAAAAATATGTAGGTCTTTGTAAATACATATATAATCAGGATAATGTTAAGATGTGTTACTGTAAATCAGAGTTCCACTCAGCTTGGCCTCCCACTACATTTTTTGATACTGTTTTATATTGATTATATAAAGGTTCCGGGACTGCCGAGGACTTCAGTACGTTGTCACAACGCACATGGAAGAACTGAAGAAGTGCCAGAAACTGGTGAGAGAAGCTGTGAAGAATCTTGAGGGTCCTCCTTCTCAAGAAATTATCCAGACTGCCTCAGTATGTCATCTCCGAGTTGGTCGACTTCCACTCCACATGTATGTATAATAACGCTGCATTTTTCCTTCATTTGTTACTTTAAAATATAGAATTACTGTTGTACCATTGTATGTATGTAAGTACATGTTTCCTGTTACATATTAGACACTACATACAGTATTTGTGATACACAAAGTTCAGGTGCAAAAGTGATGACATACATTACCATTGTTAATTCTGTGCAAATTATTTTACATATACACTAAATACAAACATACAATAAATCCACTGTCCACATACAGTGCTGTTGACTTGAATAAAAGGGAGAATGTATTCAGTGACTGTAAACTTACTGTCGTGAACACCATGGGGTTGATTTACTAAAACTGGAGCGTGCAAAATCCGCTGCAGCTCTGCATAGAAACCAATCGGCTTCCAGGTTTATTTTGTCAAAGCTTAATTGAACAAGCGGACGTTTGAAGCCGATCGGCTACCATGCACAGTTTTAGTATATCAACCCCATGTATGGTCTTTGCAGCACTGACTTGTAGCCTTTTTTTACGTTCACCTGACCTGGCTGTTCTCTGCATCAGATTAGAGGCTTTTCTAACAGCAATTCTATTTCTTCCCCCACAGCTGTGTCTTTTGTAAAGCTGATGAATTATTCACAGATTATGAGTCAAAACTCTTCGCTCCTACGTAAGTACCTACCAAAAAAATAAAGGACTGTTCTTCTGAAATCCAGACATAACACTATATTCTCATGTAGAATAGGTTGGTAATGCAAATTGGTTTTCCTCTTTATTTTTCTCTGTGTTGTTAGGAAGTTTTTGTTATAATGCAGCTGGAAGTTTTAGAAAATGAATTGTATGTTAATAATACTAGGCATTTTGGTTACACAAAAGAAACACTTGAAGTGTTTTCATGGTAGTGAATACATTTTGCTTTATTAGTTGTACATTACAGGATACAGGATAGTATACTGCCACCTTCAGGAGAATTTGAAACTGGCAAAGCAAAGCTGTTGGACAGCCCAGTATAGCCAGCCCTGCTCCCAACATACATTTTTTTTAATTGGTGACCTTTTTATTAAGACTTTTTTTCTTCTGCAAAATTCTTCATTTGCTGCAGAGCTACTGGGGCTCATGTTTGCTGCTTCTGAATTGGTTACCCTTTTGGTTCACCCTGAGGAAGCCTACGTGACCATGCCAGGAAAAAGATGTAGGGCTGTGCTGTAATGTTGTTCTCTGGGCACTGAATTTTGCTTTGGCACTCTCCTAGGTCCATAGTTCAACGTGTCACAATAGCTAGAGGGTGCTGTACAGCTCCATTGCCTTGTTCTGCCTATTCGACAGAGCCCCGTCCCTAAAGACCCCATACGAGGGTATGCCTATAGGAGGGTATGCCTACCGGAGGGACAAAGGCAGTCTGGAAGGTGCATGTTCCCCAGTATACTACCTAGAATTTTCCAGCCTGTGTGCACTGTGGGGGCCATAGAGGGCATTCCGGGTCACTGCTGGGGTAAGGCATGGCATTGCCCTAGAACAGTGATAGTGAACCTTGGCACCCCAGATGTTTTGGAACTACATTTCCCATGCTCAACTACACTGCAGAGTGCATAAGCCTCATGGGAAATTTAGTTCCAAAACATCTGGGGTGCCAAGGTTCCCCATCACTGCCCTAAAGGGACCCTTGGGTGTTTTTTTACAATGCTGCAGTTTCACACCCACATGAGGTTAATTGTGGAGCTCCCAGCCATGTCACTTTTTCCACTTCTATCCAGAGGTGGAAGTGGAGTGCTGGGTTTTTTCAAAATTGGCACTCAGCGCAAGCTCTACACGAGCTGTACAGGTTGTTTTCAAACATGGCGCCTGGCAAGCCTCTTTACTAGGTCTTCACAGATTTGGCATGTGCACCTTATTGCTCTTGTTTGTGCCACTTCCTGGGATAAGAAAGTACCCTCTCTACCTTCGCAGCCTCTCAGGACCGCCTTACATTTCCAGGACCTTTTTGCAGCCATATAGTGATGCAGTCACAGGCAACCAAATTACCTCCTTGTTCTTGCAGCTGGTCCTGAGTACACATTATGGGGCCACTACATACACCCTAGCAGTATATGAGTCAAGTTATAAGGAGCAATTCCTAGTGCCTTCCCCTCCTCAGCCACTTACGGATCCAAGGTAGCTTGCAGTGCCCCTGTCCATGGGTCTGCTGCGGAAAACTTGGACCTTGTTAGTGTTTTCATATTCCATGCAGCTCCTCTTCACTCCCCTGGTGGGAACCCCCACTTTACATTATCCAGGGGGTATTTCTGTACACATGGCAAATTTTTTTTATTTTTGGCAAAGATCTTCTATTAGGACACAAGTGTATTTCCTCTCAATCTCCTCCCAAGTCTTAATGTGTGTGCAGCTGTTTCTTTGCTCAGCCAGAGGAAGCGGAAGATGGTAACCTGACTTTTTTTACATCGAAAACCACTTAATACTTTATTTAGGAATTGCAGCAATACAGGGAATGCCATTAAACCACATCAAAACCAATTTTTCAGTTAATCATTCAGACATGTTCTGTAGGTTAACAATAGGAAATGGCCCATGCAGGGGGTAGAACAGAGCCTTACAGATTATAAAATTATACATTGGGTGTACATGGTTAACAGTATAACAATAATATTACTTTCTTTCTCGTACATCACGGGACACAGAGCGGCATATTCATTACTATATGGGTTATATGGAGTACCTTCAGGTGTGGACACTGGCAATCTCAAACAGGAAGTCCCCTCCCTATATAACCCCCTCCCCTAGAGGGAGTCCCTCAGTTTTTTCGCCAGTGTCTTAGGTGTTGGTCACGGAATAGCTTTGCTCCACATCCTTGGGATTAAGGGCGGGCTAACCGGATCTGTCCAAGGAGCCTCAGTGCCAAAGTGGACAGTACCCGGGCCCCAAGCCGTGGGGTTTTGCCTATAATGCTCCTCTTTGGAGGGCTGGACCCTGGGCCCAGGACTTGGAGTTTGTAAAAACCATAAGTTCCTGTTTGCCAGGGTGCTATATAGGTCCAGGACAGTGGGTACCTTCATAGGACCCCAGGGCCTGAAGGTCTACTACGCTACCCACGGAGATGGGAGAAGATTGGATCAGTTTGCTGGACAAACATCCTGCAGCATGGAGCAGGTAAGGGGGAGCCTGCGGGACTTGGTTCGACAGCAGGCTCTCCGGGGTAACCTAAAAGGGGGGATAGCCTAAGTATGCTCTGCATGGGCAACCTTGTTCACTATGTCTAAAAGAGACAGGATGACACCCTTTCTCCCCTATCACTAGGTTCCCCTGTCTAAGAATGTGTTGCTAGCTAAACCTGCTGTTTTCTTCCTAGGGCTAGTAAGGATCCCTAGGGGCCTTTGGAGAGTCCTACCTGGCCGGGGGTTTGAATCTGCCGCCTGTTTCTGCGTTCCTGGATCTCCAGCAGCGCGGCTCCTCCATGTTCCTCCTGTTTCCGGCATACGCGCGCGCGTGCGCGCGCACGTCTTATAGACGTTTTTCGCGCCGTTCAGACAGGAGAGCGGGGGGGGGCGTGCCTGCGGCGTCATACAGGAGGCGCGCCTTTGTGCTGTTATAGACAGCAGGCATCGTCAGTGCTCAGTCTGAGGCTGATTTTCAGAAGGAGAGGACGCAGAGCGGCAGAACAGTGACTCCCGGTGGCGGAAGAGGGGTAGTACATGCTGGACTTTGTTCCAATGCCTTTTTTGTTAAGCCAAAAAATTCCCCTTTTTGCAGCAGGTTGGAGGCTGGCAAACTAAGTTTGGGGTCACTGTATGTTGTAAAAAGAAAATATATAATATATATTTAAAAAAAAAAAAAAAAAAAACATACGGGATCCCATCAGTTTTTGGGCATTAGTGATCTATTGTCCCCTAAACTCTGGTTTTGTACTCCTGCCCACTACAGTCTGTTGTGTGGGCGGAGTCCCTCGATTTTGTATTATGGCTTCCAAAGGTTCGGGGTCAAAGGGTACAAAAAAGACCAAAAAACAAAAGGGTTTCCTTTCTGATTCTGATGATATGCCGATACTTTCCCCGCAACTTATTAACATAAAAAGCGCCTTGGATGAGCCATTAGGGGGATCTGGTGCGGAGGCTGGCCCAGATCAGCTCAGCCCTGTGTTTATCACAGAGGAGATGCTAGCCGTATCCCTAGGGGGGCTAGAAGAGAGAATAGCAGCATTGATCGCTAGAGCTATTCCTGGTAAGAAACGGGTTAGATCCCCATCACCAAGAGGTGTATCCTCAGATGCTGAGATTCTCTCTCTGGAGGAATTGGAATCACAGGAGGATCAACTAGACCTGAACCAAGAGGGTTCAGGGATTGAGGGGTCTGCCTCGGAGGAACCATTTTCAGACTCCCAGACAGAAAGACTGTGGGTACAGTCTTTGACGGACATGGTCCGCTCGGCATTTAGTTTACCATTGCCAGAGCCTCAGGTTCCTCCGGTATCCTCTCTGGGCTCTTTGAAAGCTCCGTTAAGCAACGCAGTTTTTCCAGTCCATCCTCTTTTGGAGGAATTGATCTTTCGGGATTGGGTACGGCCGGACAGGATTTTTCTGCCACCGAAAAGATTTGCGGTCATTTACATGGAGGAAAAAATTCTCCAAGAGGTGGAGGCTCCCAGTAGTGGATGCAGCCATCTCATGTGTGAATAAATCACTAACTTGCCCGGTGGAAAACATACATATGTTTAAAGATCCGGTTGATAAAAGGTTAGAGACACTTTTGAAAGCATCCTTTGCTACGGCAGGAGCAGTGGTGCAGCCAGCGGTGGCTGCGATTGGTGTTTGTCAGGCGTTAAAAGACCAGACAAAGGAAAAGGACATGCCTACCCAACAAGCAGAAGAGTTTTCTGACATTCCCAGAGCTCTGTGTTTTGCGGTAGATGCTATAAAAGATTCCATCCAGCAGGCCTCTCGTTTATCACTATTTTTGGTGCACATGAGAAGGCTCTTATGGTTGAAGAACTGGGCGGCGGAGCCCCCATGCAAAAAGCTTCTGGCAGGGTTTCCCTTCCATGGAGGACGACTCTTCGGAGAGGATCTGGATAAATATATTCAGACTATTTCAAATGGCAAGAGTACCCTTTTACCGGTCAAAAAGACATTCCGGGCTCCTACATTTAAAAGGCAGCTCTTTCCTGTCTCGGGGCCCTCAAATTCCAGGCAGTATCGACGGCCGCCTGCACGATCCAACGTTAACAGTAGATCGCAGGGACAGGCCCCTGGGGGTAAGAGGCCGTGGTATCGCAAGCCGTCAAAGACAGCCCCTAAGTCGGCCTTATGAAGGGGCGCCCCCACTCTCGCGGGTGGGGGGAAGGCTTCGTTTCTTCTCAGAAGTTTGGGAAGCCAAGATCCCCGACAAATGGGTCCGGGCATCTGTAACCACAGGTTACAGACTGGAGTTTCTAAGGTATCCTCCGCCTCATTTTCAAGAATCAAGGCTACCAAGAGATCCAGCAACGAAGGCCTCAATGCTGGCAGCTTTGGATCACCTGCTTTGCCAGGACGTAATTATAGAAGTGCCAGCCCAAGAGCAAGGGCTAGGTTTCTATTCCAATCTCTTTATCATACCAAAGCCCAACGGCGATGTCAGGCCAATCTTGGACCTAAAGAGGTTAAACGGTTACCTAAGGGTTCGTTCCTTCCGGATGGAATCCATCCGGTCAGCAGCCGCCGCGCTTCAGAAGGACGATTTTCTGGCCTCCATAGACATAAAGGATGCTTACCTTCATGTACCAATCTTTCAGTCGCATCAAAGATTTTTACGCTTCGCGGTGGGGCAGCGACACTTCCAATTCAGGGCGCTCCCCTTCGGGCTGGCCACGGCCCCCCGGGTATTCACGAAGATCCTAGCCCCAGTTCTGGCCAATTTAAGGATCCAAGGGGTCACAGTCCTAGCATACTGGGACGATCTTTTAATCATAGATCACTCACGACCGGGTCTGCAAAAGGCAGTAAACCTCACGGTTCGGTACCTCGAAGAATTCAGCTGGGTCCTAAACCGGGGAAAGTCAGCGTTCCAGCCTACAAAGCAGTTGGAATACCTCGGCATGAGGTTAGACACAGAACAGCAAAGAGTGTTCCTGCCCCTGGTAAAGATCGAGGCTATCAAGGGGCTGGTTCAGTTGGTTCTAAACAAGAAAAAACCAACTATTCGCCTGTGTATGCGATTACTAGGCAAGCTAGTGGCCACGTTCGAGGCAGTACCATACGCTCAGATCCACACTCGCGTCCTACAGGCAGCCATTCTAGCAGCCTGGGGCAAGAGGGCACATGCCTTAGAGTCCCCTTTGACGCTATCATCAAGGGTCCGACAAAGCCTGGCCTGGTGGTTGAACCCCCAGAATCTTCTAAAGGGAAAATCCTTCAGCCCTGTTGTCTGGAAGGTAGTTACCACAGACGCCAGCCTGGCAGGCTGGGGGGGCGGTCTTCGAGGGGTCCTCTCGCCAGGGAACTGGGGTGAAAGCAGAGAGGCAGCTCCCCATCAATATCTGGGAGATCAGAGCTGCTCGCCTAGCCCTTCTGGCATGGACCTCCCGATTAAAGGGGTTCCCGGTGAGAATCCAGTCAGACAATGCCACGGCGGTGGCATACATAAACCACCAAGGGGGAACCAGGAGTCGGGCCGCTCAGAGGGAGGTGAGCTTGATTTTTCAGTGGGCAGAGGTTCATGTACCCTGCATTTCGGCGATATTCATTCCCGGAGTGGACAACCTGCAGGCAGACTTCTTAAGTCGCCAGAGTCTGTCGCCAGGGGAGTGGTCTCTGCATCCCCAGGTCTTTCAGACAATCTGCCAGAGGTGGGGAATGCCAGACGTAGAGATAATGGCATCCAGGTTCAACAAGAAACTAGACAGGTTCGTGTCTCGAACGAGGGATCTTATGGCCTGCGGAACCGATGCGTTGGTTTGCCCTTGGCATCAATTCAAACTTCTATATGCATTCCCTCCGCTACAGTTACTCCCTCGCCTGTTGCGCAAGATCAGAGTGGAGCACAAGCCAGTCATTTTAGTAGCTCCGGCTTGGCCCCGGAGGACTTGGTACTCACTAGTCCTGAAGATGGCAGTGGGAGACCCTTGGACTCTTCCTCTACAACCAGACCTACTCTCACAAGGCCCGATCCTCCACCCTACATTACGGCGTCTAAATTTGACGGCCTGGAGGCTGAATCCCTGATTCTCAGGGGTAGAGGTCTGTCTAGGCAGGTAATCCCTACCCTGATTAGGGCTAGAAAGCCGGTCTCCAGGGTGATTTATTACAGGGTGTGGAGGAACTACGTAGGCTGGTGTGAATCCAAAAGATGGAATTCCCGCAAATATACTATTGATAGGGTGTTAAGTTTTCTCCAGCTAGGAGTGGATAAAGGCCTGGCACTAAGCACAATCAAGAGACAGATCTCAGCTCTGTCAGTGTGGTTTCAGAGGCCGCTGGCCACCCACTCGCTGGTAAAGACCTTCTTACAGGGGGTCTTGCGTATTAATCCTCCTGTCAAGTCACCACTTTGTCCATGGGACTTAAATCTTGTTCTGTCATCCCTACAGAAACAACCTCTTGAGCCGTTGGCTGAGGTACCTTGATTTTACTGACTAGAAAGTCGGTATTTCTGATCACCATAGTTTCGGCCAGGAGAGTATCGGAATTGGCAGCCTTATCTTGTAAGTAACCATATCTCATTTTCCATAAGGATAGGGCGGGGTTCCGTCCTCATCCTTCCTTTCTACCAAAGGTTATATCCAGTTTCCACCTGAACCAGGATGTGGTACTTCCATCCTTCTTCCAAAACCCACCTCTAGAAAAGAGGGGTTGCTGCATACGTTGGATATTGTCAGGGCCGTAAGGGCCTATCTTAAAGCTACAGAGAAGGTTCGGAAAACAGATGTGGTGTTCGTTTTACCGGAAGGGCCCAAGATGGGTCAGGCAGCCGCTTGATCCACCATCGCAAGATGGATTAAACAATTAATTGTTCGGGCCTGCGGTTTAAAGAGGTGCCTCCTCCTTTGTCGGTAAAGGCCCATTCTACCAGGGCCAGGGGCACCTCCTGGGCAGCACATCATCAGATCTCTATGGCTCGAATATGCAAGGCAGCAACGTAGTCATCAGTCCACACGTTTACAAAATTGTATCAAGTGGACGTAAGAAGGAATGCGGATACAGCCTTTGGGCAGGCAGTACTACAGGCCGCGATTCAAGCTCCTCAGGATCTGAGGGGGCTCCCTTGATTTGATTTGAGATTTACATTTCTCGTTTAAGTTGGATTTACTGGTATCGGAGTATACCTCTAAAATTAAATCCTTCTTTGGAAGATGTCTCCCTCCCCTCATTAAAGCATTGCTTTCGGACATCCCATATAGTAATGAATATGCCGCTCTGTGTCCCGTGATGTACGAGAAAGAAAAAGGGATTTTTAAATACAGCTTACCTGTAAAATCCTTTTCTTGGAGTACATCACGGGACACAGAGCTCCCACCCCTCTTTTGGGTGACCATTTTGGGAGGCATACTGCTTGCTACAAAACTGAGGGACTCCCTCTAGGGGAGGGGGTTATATAGGGAGGGGACTTCCTGTTTGAGATTGCCAGTGTCCACACCTGAAGGTACTCCATATAACCCATATAGTAATGAATATGCCGCTCTGTGTCCCGTGATGTACTCCAAGAAAAGGATTTTACAGGTAAGCTGTATTTAAAAATCCCTTTATTGCGGTCGAATATAAATTAGCTTGGAGAAGCCGAGTGTAACACAATTCACTGGTGGATCAGTTTAATGTAAGTAGGAAGAAGTAAGCCTGGAGGGTACTTGGACAAGTGTTTTGAGGCTTACGTGAGAGATCATGAGCATGTGCTGAGATGTTGTGGCCACTGATCCCAAATTGTCTTATATGTTCTATGAAGAGGAATTAGTTTCTAATAGGGGAGGTTGGTATTGACTTCCAGAAATCAGGATTGTATTGAGGGTGGGGCAGCTTGCATCCAGATACAGAGCTCAATTCACTATAGAATATCTCATGAGATAATTTAACCACGTGAAACATTTTCTCCAATTATCTCATGAGATGCTGAAAGTGTCAATTCACTATCACCTTATGAGTTATTTACCTCACAAACCATAAGATGCGTTAAAGTCATTTCACTAAAGGAAATAAATAAATGCATGAGCTAAATAAGTAGTGGTCCAGGCATGAGGTATTTAAGGAATGTAAACACATAGGGCCAGATGTTTTTTTTACTGGGTATCTATGCGTGTGATTCCTAGAATCACTTACGCATAGATACAGTGAAGATCCGACAGGTGTAAAACAATTACACCGTCGTATCGGAGATGTAATGACTTCGCTGGCCGCTAGGTGGCCTGTACGTTGATTTCTCATTTGCCTATGCAAATGAGCTTAATCTGACGATTCCCGAACGTTTTTACGCTGCCCCGTCGTCGTTTGCGTAAGCGTAAACCTACCCCTGCTATATGAGGGGTAGGTTTACGAAGTTCCGTCGTTGCCATGTTAAGTATGGCGCCGGGTCAGTGTCGTCTTTCCGTCGGTTACGTTGTTTACTAAGTCGTTCGCGAATAGGGATTTACGTAAACAACGCTCATGTCGGTTTCATTCACTTTTCCGACGTGAGCTGGAGAATGCGCACTGGGCTATTTTTGAGGCCGGTGCATGCGCAGTTCGATCGACACGGGGGCGCGCTTAATTTAAATACAAGCCGCCCCCCTTTGAATTACGCGGCCTTACGCCAGGCCATTTACACTACGCCGCCGCAACTTACGGAGCAAGTGCTTTGGGAATACGGCACTTGCTCTGTTAAATTGCGGCGGCGTAGTGTAAATGGCTTACGCTACGCCAGCGGCCATTCTATGAGAATCTGGCCCATAATCACCAATTTGGAGTAGTCTCTACCTTTTTGTATCAGTTTCTCAACAGTAATGCACAGAAACCTAAATATGGAATAACAGAATTATTGGAGCTTATTATACTTAAAGTGAAAAACTAAAGGCAAAACTTAGGGTATTTACACTGAGCAAAATTATAAACACAACACTTATTTGTTTGCCCCTATTTATCATGAGCTGAACTCATCTGTGGCATTGTGTGATAAAACTTTTATTGTGGCCAGCCTAAGGCACACCTGCGCAATATTCATGCTGAATATGTCACGCCTGTGAGGTGTATGGATTATCTCGGCAAAGGAGAAGTGCTCACTAACACAGATTTAGACAGATTTGGGAACAATAATTGAGAGAAATAGGCCTTTTGTGTGCATAGAAAAAGTCATAGATCTTTGCGTTCAGCTCATGATAAATAGGGGCAAACACAAATGTGTTGCGTTTTGTATATTTTTTTTAACTATTTTCAAAAATATTTGACATTTAAAAAGATATTTGGTATTTACCAGTACTTAATTTAATTTGGTTGTTTTTGATATGCCATGTGTGTAATGTGTGTCATCCCTTTGACTGGTCACCTATTTTCTTTGTTATTAACCACTTCCTGACGGCCGTAGTGCCGCAGTGTGGATCTAAATCTCTGGGAGGCCGTCTTTTTACAGCTTCCGCTCCTCCGGCCACTGGGGGGCGCGCGTGCCTGCCGCATCACTGAGATGCCGATGCGCGTGCCTGGCGGCCACGATGTCCGCCGGGCACCCGCGATTGGCGGTTACAGAGACATGGACATGGATCTGTGTGTGTAAACACACAGATCCACCTCCTGTCAGGGAGAGAGGAGACCGATCTGTGTCCCTTGTACATAGGGACACAGATCGGTCACCTCCCCCAGTCAGTCCCCCTCCACACACAGTTAAAACACTATGCAGGGTACACATTTAACCCCTTCCTCACACCCTTCAATGCCAGTCACATTTGTACAGTAATTAGTGCATATTTATAGCACTGATCGCAGTATGAATGTGAATGGTGTCCGATGTGTCCGCCATAATGTTGCAGTCCCAATTAAAATCTCAGATCGCCGCCAGATCGCCGTTACCAAAAATATGTAGAAGAATACGTATCTTATCTAGGAGTAAAATAACTCTTTGTGAATTGAGCTCACAGTCGTAAATTGATTGTAAAGCTAATTATTTTTTAAATATTATTAACCACTTGACCACTGGGCACTTAAACCCCCTTCTTAACCAGACCAATTTTCGGTGCTCTCACAATTTGAATGACAATTACTCAGTCATACAACATTGTACCCATTTGATTTTTTTGTCCTTTTTTTCACACAAATAGAGCTTTCTTTTGGTGGTATTTGATCACCTCTGGGTTTTTTATTTTTTGCGTTATAAAAGAAAAACGACTGAAAATTCTGTAAAAAAAACTAAAAAAAAATCTTGTTTCTGTCATATTAGCGGGTTATTTCTCAAACACAGCATATGCATACCACAAATTACACCCCAAAACACATTCTGCTATTTCTCCCGAGTATGGCGATACCCCATGTGTGAGACTTTTACACAGCGTGGCCACATACAGAGGCCCAACATGCAGGGAGCGCCATCAGGCGTTCTGGAACACCCAGACCAATTCTGACATTTCTCTCCTACATGTAAAAATCATCATTTATTTGCTAGAAAATTACATAGAACCCCAAAACATTATATATGCTTTTTTAGCAAAGACCCTAGAGAATACAATGGCGGCAGTTACAACTTTTTATCTCGCATGGTATTTTCGTAGAAATTTTTTGAACGCAGTTTTGTGCTAAAAAAAAACAAAACGGTAAAGTTAGCCCGATTTTTTTTCATAATGTGAAAGATGACGTTACGCCAAGTAAATTGATACCCAACATGTCACCCTTCAAAATTGCGCACACTCATGGAATGGCGCCAAACTTTGCTACTTAAAAATCCCCATAGGGGATGCTTTAATTACTTTTATTGGTTACATGTTTTTAGTTACAGAGGAGGTCTAGGGCCAAAATGATTGCTCTCGCTCGAACGTTCGCAGAGATACCTCACATGTGTAGCTTGAACACCGTTTTCATATGTGGCGGGACTTACGTATGCGTTTGCTTCTGCATGCGAACACACAGGGACAGGGGTGCTTTAAAAAAATGGGTATTGCAGGGTATTTGGATACTGCAGGGTATTTGGGTACTGCAGGGTATTTGGGTATTGCAGAGCTGGGAGGGATGGCTGGATCTGTGACTGCATTTGTCACAGATCCAGCCACAGCGCAGCTGCTGACACCCCGCTCCCCCCCTCTCCTCGCACACTGTACCGAACGGTACAGAGAGGAGACTCAGGAGAGGGAGGAACCGGCGTCATCATATGACGCCGGTTTGTTTACAAGTGATCAAATGAGGGCGCGATCACGTGGTAAATGGCCGCTATCAGCGGCCATTTACCGTGATCCGTGATACCGTGAGAGTGAAGTCTAGAGGACGTCGTCCGAAAATAACTCCACTGCACCGTAGCAGTAAAATGCCTTTGGCGCGGTGGGAAAGGGGTTAAAATAACAAACATGTTTTACTTGCTATGTGCAATGGTAGTGCACATCGTGGTCCCAGACCTCCAACTTCTAGGGTCCCCTGCTGGTGATCTAAGCTCCTCCTTATCTGTATCTACCCCCATAGCAAGCTGCTTGCTATGGGGACAGATATGCTGGCTTAGGGCTGTGTGCATCTATAGACATACACAGTGCAGCTTGCCCCCCCACTCCTTCCACAGTGGATTTGACTGACAGCAGCAGGAGCCAATAGTTCCTGTTGCTGTCAAGTATCCTGTGAGAACAAAGAAAGAGGAGAAGAGCTGCTGCAGTTCGGCACAGCACAGGATTGAGATTGGCCGCGGCTTGACCCTGCCCTCCTGTAAGGCGGCGTACACACGATCGGACATATCCGATGAAAACGGTCCGCGGACCATTTCCATCGGATATGTCCGATCGGGAGTTTGATCCGATGGCGTGTACACACCATCGGATCAAATTCCCCGCCGCCGGACGGCGCGGTGACGCGGCGGTGACGTTGACGCCGCCGCGTCACCGCCACGTCACCGCACCAGGAAGTAAAACACTTCTGCGCATGCGCCGAATCCATTCGGCAGCGGCGCGGCGGCGGTGGGGGCCGACATGTCTGCTGGTAAGTGTACTAACCAGCAGACATGTCGGGCGGACAGATTCCCACCGGATAGATTTCAAAGCTTGCTTTGAAATCTGTCGGGTGGAGAAATCTGTCCGCTAGCCCATACACACGAGCGGAGATGTCTGCTGAAACGGTCCATCGGACCGTTTTCAGCGGACATATCCCCTCGTGTGTACGCCGCCTAAGTGTTAGGGAAGGGCACAGCAAGTGGCAACATGTTTTCTTTACCTTCAATGCAAGGAATGCACTTTAAGAGGTGGGGAGGGAGGCACATGAAGGTTTTTACCTTAAAGTGGATGTATTTATTTATTTGATGTCACAATGTAGAGTATAATATTTCCTATCATCTGTGCCCAGTCTTGCCACACAGAGTTAATCCAGATCTGAGAAATCCTCTTTTAATGTTTAGTGAAAATTAACAGAATTCCAGATAAAAACCTGCCTAAATAAAAAGTCAGTTTCTGTCTTCTTGCTTTGAGTGAGAGGTTATTTACATATCTAGCTTGGACATGTTTATCATATGTTATGTTTATTATAACATGAGGTGATTCACAGTATAAAAAGTGAGAAATCCACCATTCCCCACATAACACATCCTGGTAATATACAATGCACTTTGGATCACCTCATGTTATGATAAACATGTCCAAGCTAGATATGTAAATAACCTGTCACTCAAAGCAAAAACAGAGAAACAGACTTTATAATTTGGCAAGTTTTTATGTGGAATTCTGTTAATTTTCACTGAACATTAAAAGAGGATTACTCAGCGCTGGATTAACTCTGTGTGGCAAGACTGGGCACAGATGATAGGAATCTTATACTCTACATTGTAACATCAAATATTTTTTTTGGGGGTTTACATGCAGAGACTCCATTAAGGTAAAAAAACTTAACTTATTAGAATTACATAAAAATGTTCTCTGTATAATTCTAAAAAATGTATTATTTGTCTCTAATTTGCAGGGTAAAAGGTCAAACTGCCATCTTTGAAGAGATGATTGAAGAGGAGAATGGTGTTGTGGACGATCGCTTGCCCAAAACAAGTCGAGGTCTGTGGGCTGCTAGTGAGCTTGAACGTGCCCTGAAAGCCATACTGACATTTGCTAGAAGCCACCGCATGGATACTTGGCTAACTGATGAGGGTGCTACCTTCATGGAGCTATTTGAAGCATGGAAGAAAGAATACAAGGCAAGTCTCAATAGATAATAATAATTCAACCGCCCTTCAGCCTCTTAAACAGAAATCAGGGTTTGCCATAGTTATATCGCCAGCATCCCTACCTCTTCGTTTATTTTCAGCCGATAACTACCGTATGTGAAATGAGAACATGCATGTTTTACATATGTGCTTAGTCATGAAAACTTCCGGCTCTTAAACAGAAATCAAGGTTTGTCATAATTATATCACCAGCATCCTACCCTTTGGGTTACCTTTAGCTGGTAAATATGTGAGGCGAGAACATGCAGGTTTTTTAAGGTATGGCCTTGGACCCCTTTCACACGATCGGACCGTTTAGGTCCACCTGTCAGTTTTGGCGGTGAACCTGAACAGCCGTTCCATGCATTCCTATGGAGCGTCGGATGTCAGCGGAGACATGTCCACTGACATCCGATCTGCCAAAATCAGACGGATGGCGATACGTCCCCATCCATCCACGGAGGATTGGATCGGGTGAGATCTGATGAAAACAGACATGCTGTCCGTTTTCATCAGATCTCCCCATAAGAGAACGGCGCTGTCCAAGCCCCACCCCGCTCAGTGAGCAAAGAGGGGCTTATCATCTGCTGGCTCAGCGGAGAGATCTCCCACTGAGCCGGCGGGAGCTGGCATACTCTGTAGCGACGGAGTCTACCTGTGTGGAAGAGGCCTTAGTCCAAACAGTAAAAGGGAAAAGTGGTAAGTGCAGATTCCGGTAACTAGCCAATCAAAACTCATTTTCCTGCATTAAGATCAATGCAGAATTGATTTTGATTTGGGTTTTAACTTTACCTGCCTTAATGCTTTGTTTTATTGAATAAACCTGAGATTGTTAGAAAACTAAATAAATTGCTTACATCTAAATGATCTAGCAACATTATGCTGTTTTTATCTTCTGTTGCTTTTATAAACCTCTTTAGAATTCATTCAGGGAAATCATGTTTTGCTTGAAATATGAGTTCACGTTTTTTCTCCTCTGACTTTAGTTTCTCCATGAGTACTGGATGGTCTTAAGAAATCATGTGTCCGCTATCGATGAACTTTCTATGGCAACCCAGCGCATTAGAGTCCGTCTTCCTGATGAACCAAAGCCTAATCCCCCTGTTCTTCATATTATTGAACCACATGAAGTGAGTAATTTCCAAATAGCTATGTTTAACCCTAAAGTCGTATTAAACCTAAAATCAAATGTAAAGCTTTATTATATTGCAGCATACCAACTCATAGATGTGATGGCTGCATTTGTTTTGTTTTTTTAGACTTTCTTGCTTCTATTTTCATCAGTTGATCCAGCCAGTTCTTTGAAAACTTCCTATGTGAGCTATTGAGCTATAAAGCCCATGTATAGGAACCTAAGGTTTACTTAGCTTTAGCAAAGTTTCCTAGTCTCCTTTTGGTTCTGGTGGTCTCCTTTCAGAACTACCTGGCAGTGGGGTCTCTCTTACTTTTCTGACCAGTCTTGCCTCCCCTCCACTCTCCCTCCACTCCTCTTCACTGCTAAACTAAGGAGGCATGGGAGACTTGTCTGCCTCATCATGACAGTATTTTGGCTGATTGTATCCAGCTTTAGAGGGATTCCCTTTGCCCAATTCTACACCCTCTTCAGTGGGGACAAGAAACTCTTCTCCCTATTCTTTAGGATCTGCAATCTTTGGGGCAATCTGATGGCATTTTACCACTAATGAAATGTTTCTAGTCCACTCCGAGGATTATCTCACCAGGAATGCATTCATTACTTTACAAGCTTTTTAATCTCTTGTGTTGTATGTCTTTTCTCCTCTAAAGCTTATTCTTTGAACTTGGTCTTAACCATTTGACCACTGGGCACGTAAACCCCCTTCCTAACCAGACCAATTTTCAGCTTTCGGTGCTCTCACAATTTGAATGACAATTACTCAGTCATACAACATTGTACCCATTTGAAATTTTTGTCCTTTTTTTCACACAAATAGAGCTTTCTTTTGGTGGTATTCGATCACTTCTGGGTTTTTTATTTTTTGCGCTATAAAAGAAAAACGACTGAAAATTCTGTAAAAAAAAAAAAAATAGTTTGTTTCTGTCATATTAGCAGGTTATTTCTCACACACAACATATGCATACCACAAATTACACCCCAACACACTTTCTGCTATTCCTCCCGAGTATGGCGATACCCCATGTGTGAGACTTTTACACAGTGTGGCCACATACAGAGGCCCAACATGCAGGGAACGCCATCAGGCGTTCTGGAACACCCAGACCAATTCTGACATTCCTCTCCTACATGTAAAAATCATCATTTATTTGCTAGAAAATTACATAGAACCCCAAAACATTATATATGCTTTTTTAGCAAAGACCCTAGAGAATACTGGTTACATGTTTTTAGTTACGGAGGAGGTCTAGGGCGGGACTTGCGTATGCGTTCACTTCTGCATGCGAGCACACGGGGACAGGGGTGCTTTTAAAAAATAAAAATTATTGTTAATTTTACTTTATTTACTTGATTTTGACACTTTTTTTCCCCAAAAATACATTTTTTTATCACTTTTATTCCTATTATAAGGAATGTAAACATCCCTTGTAATAGGAATATGGCATGACAGGTCCTCTTTACAGTGAGATATGGGGTCAATAAGACCCCACATCTCACCTTTAGGCTTGGAAGACTGAAAAAAATATATCCTGGCTTCGATCGTAGCGGTGAGTCTGTAAAAGCACCGGAGGGTGGCAGGAGGGGGGGACGTATTTGGGTATTGCAGGGTATTGGGGTATTGCAGGGTATTGGGGTATTGCAGGGTATTGGGGTATTGCGCAGGGATAGCTGAGCTGGGATGGATGGATGGATTGCTGGATCTGTGACTGCATTTGTCACAGATCCAGCCACAGCGCTGCTGCTGACACCCGCTCCCCCCCCCCCCCCCTCTCCTCTCACACTGTACCGAACGGTACCGAGAGGAGAGGGAGGAACCGGCGTCATCAAATGACGCCGGTTTGTTTACAAGTCATCGCGCCGTCATTTGACGGCGCGATCACGTGGTAAACGGCCGCTATCAGCGGCAATTTACCGTGATCCGTGATGCTGCCGGGTCTTCTAGACCCGGCGAGCACGGACACTTCCGCGAGCGCATCCCAGGGGCACGCGCAAACGCGGAAGTGCACGAGGACGTCCCAGGGACGTCGTGTCACAGCAACTCGACCGCGCTGTAGCAGTATTTTTGCAGTATTCGGCAAGTGGTTAAAGGGGTTGTAAAGGTACAATTTTTTTTTTTCCTAAATAGCTCCCTTTACCTTAGTGCAGTCCTCCTTCACTTACCTAATCCTTCCATTTTGCTTTTAAATGTCCTTATTTCTTCTAAGAAGTCCTCACTTCCTGTTCTTCTGTCTGTAACTACACACAGTAATGCAAGGCTTTCTCTCTGGTGTGAAGTGTCGTGCTGGCCCCCTCCCTTGGACTACAGGAGAGTCAGGACGCCCACTAACACACATCTCCTTTCTCTATCTGCAACATAGAGAGCGTCCCGACTCTCCTGTTGTCCAAGGGAGGGGCGAGCACGACACTCCACACCTGGGAGAAAGCCTTGCTTAACATTTAGCTTTTAGAACATGTTACACCCATATTTAGGTTGTTGTATTTTCCAGCACCTCTTGATCCCCCCGGTCATCCACGTGAAATCCGACAAGGGTTTCTCTCCTCCACAGCCGCTGTCACATTTAAAATCAGCATGACTGTGAAGAGCACTTCCACCCGCACAGCCTTGTCATTTTATTCACAGAGATCTGTATCTATAAGTTTCAAAACGGCAGATTGCTTGTAGTTCATAATAGACCACAAGGGCGCTGATCAGTGCGCCCATCGTTTTTTCACGGTTCTTCCAGCTTTTTAACTAAACGCGCCTACAGTTGTATGGGCAGAAAGCTGAAAGGAAAGTGTGCAGGAGCCTGACATTGCACCCATAATTCACTGATAGCAGGTGCAATGCTTTGCAGGCTCCTGTGGGGAAAAAAGTGATGAATGCAAATTTTTATTTTAGTGAAATATTATGCATTTATAATTTTTTACTTAACCTTTAGGAAGGTCAAGTTAGAGTGAGTAAAAAAACAATCAAGTTACTCCAATCAGATTGCACCATGCTTGGCATTCAGAGCTAAATACACTGTCTGTGGATGTTCTCTGGCCTCTTTTTGATTGACCAACCTTTTGTTCCATCTTCTTCATCTCTGGCTTTGATAATATGGCTGTAAAAGCCTAGGCGCTGATCAAATGAAATTTGTCAGAGGCTACCGTTTCAAACATGACCCATACTCCCAAGCCCTAGTCCCCATGCATGTACGATTACATATAGCAGAATTTCTTCAAGGGGTACAAATCTTATAATCTTAACCCCTAGGTTGTGCTGTGGGATATTAACATGGTGCTTTCTGTTTTTCTTTCACTTTGTGTCCCTTTTGTGGGGGCTTCTCCCTTTCACAAAAACTGGACGTGGTGCAGGCCCCCATGGCTTTCCTTGACGTTATTGCACCCCTCTGTCATTTAGACCCCTCTTTATCATTTCTGAGTTTCTTTGCAATAATTCTTCTGTATCTTGCATCCCTGCCAGTAGCATTTGACAGTCTATGTTCTGGGCTAATCTTGAAGGATGAGATACCGCCCTTTCCAGTTACCATTCAAACGGGGGGGGCTCTCTTTAATGTGTTTTTTACCCCCCCCCCACCCTCAAACCTTAAAAAAAGGAAAACAATGTAACCTCCACATCTAAGGATTGGTAAGAAATAATATTACTGTATTTGTTTTTGTGTTTGTTTTCTAAACATATGAATTCTGGAAACAAATTTTTTTTAATCAAAACCGGATGGAACCGTACGCACTTTTTGAAACCGTATACGTTTTATAAACGCATACGTTTACATACGGTTCAATCCGTTTCAGCCGCATACGTTTTTTCATATAAATCGTATGCGGCTGACGGATGGGAAAATCGTAGTGTGAACCCAGCCTTATTGCATAGGATGCTTACTGAATAATCCTAAAGCCCTCCAATTACAGCTTTTTATTTAACACAGGTGGAACAGAACCGTGCAAAGCTGCTAAATGACAAAGCCATTGCCAGGTCACAACTGCAGAAGAAGCTGGGCCAGCTCCTTTATCTTACTAATTTAGAGAAGGTATGTGTAATTTCGTTTTCTGTAATGCTTATAGTAGTCTTCAGCACAGAAAGAATACGATGCATTAAATATGAAACTATAGTTGTACAGTAAAAGCTTGGATTGCGAGCATAATTCGTTCCGGAAGCATGCTTGTTATCCAAAGCACTTGTATATCAAAGCAAATTTCCCCATAAGAAATAATGGAAACTCAAATGATTTGTTCCACAGCCATTTATTCACAAGACCTTTAGTTTATAGTCCTTATAAAAAGATTATAGCAATGTGATAGGTTGTAACCATAAAATGTCCATCCACAAATGGAAACCTCCACAAGAGGATTAGAAGCAAAATCCAGCAGGAGCTACAGAGTATAAAAGAGAAGAGAGGCGCCTCTAAGTGTAGTAATATGGTTACATGTAATGCAGGTACAACATTTAGCAACTCACATGGTTGATGGTTAAATCTAACACATCTAAGTATGCAGGCTTCAGGGGTAAAGCTGTCCACATAGACCATCCCCGGCACCGCCAACCCTCCCCAATGTCAGTCTGCAATAGTGATCGGGAAGACTGCCCTGCAGTAGAGCGATCTGAAAGCCAGCCTTAAACCTTTTGTGACAATGCCAATGATGGTGTGGCGGATTGTTCTATGTCAGGGGTAACGAATTAAAATTCACTGGGGTCCGGTCAGCAAAGTTTTTTTCCAGCAGAGGTCCGAACATCATGTCGTTACCCGTGGTGCCTTTTCGCATATGCCAAACCGCATGTTGCTACCACACTATTTTGGAAAAGACGTCAAAGACGTCTTTCTCCGTGTTTCTTGCAGGGAAGGGGAAGCCCATAATGGGCTGACCTACCCACGACGTGTGCACCTAATGCACATGTACAGATCTAAACCCATTCTTACATCCGCATCCTCAGTCCCCAGTGCACATCAGAGTCCTCTACCTCTTGATGAGTGTCCACGGGTCCTCCTTTATATCACCCCCCTCCACAGTAATGTTCTCACACTGCCTTGACACCAACCCCCCTGCCAGTAATGTCCTTTCACCCTATTTACATTATCCCCCCACATTACTATCCTCAGCCCCCTTCACATTACTGTCCTCATTGCCCCCACATACATTTCTCAGCTCCCCCACATAACAGTCATCAGCCTCCCCCAATTTAATGTCCACAGCCCCCCAGTTTATTGTTCACAGCCCCCCCCCCCCCCACTGTAATATCGACAGGCCCCCCCCCCCACTGTAATGTCCACATCTCCCCCACTGTAATGTGCACATCTGCCCCATACATCAGTCCGCTTAGCTCCTCCCCCCCAACCACCACCCTTATGTCCTCACCACATCACAACCCTCAACAACTCCACTTTCACTTTAATGTCCTCAGCGAGTCAGCAGCACACACTTTCCTTTTTCAGAATAGGGAGAAGAAAGGGCTGCTAAACAGCGGTACCGTGGTGGGCCGCATAGGAGAGCATTTGGCCCGCGGTCCACCATTTAGTGATGCCCGGTCTATGTGGACAGATTTACCCGGGATCCCTGCATACTTAGATGTGCCTGTTTTAATCATTAACCATGCAAGTTTCTTAATGTTGTACCTTCATTAAATGTAACCATATTGCTACACTTATGCCGCGTACACGCGGTCGTTTTTTGTGATGAAAAAAAACTACGGTTTTTAAAACGTCATTTAAATTGATCGTGTGTGGGCAAACGTCATTTTTTGTCTCCAACATGCTTGAATTTTTTGTGTCGTTTTTCAAAACGTCGTTTTTTGTGTCATAAAAAGTGATGGTGTGTGGGCAAAACGATGTTGAAAACGAAGTCTTTAAACCCGCGCATGCTCAGAAGAAGTTATGAGACTGAGCTTCAATGGAAAAGAGTGCCGTCGAACGTGGTGTACGTCACCACACTTTGCTAGAGCTTCGTAGAAAAACGATGGTGTGTACGCAACGTCGCTTTGGAAAATGAAGTTTGAAAAACTTCGTTTTTTTTTCATGATTGAAAACGTCGTTTTTTTTCATCGCAAAAAACGACCGCGTGTACGCGGCATTAGAGGCACCTCTCTTCTCTTTTATACTCTGTTTAGTGATATACGAGTAGTGTCATGTCACAACAAAGAAGGTGTTACACCAGGGATAGATTATAGTTGTTGCCAACATCCCATATGTTATAGAACAAATGAGAGTGCCCCCCTAACAAGGGACTTTTGAGGCAACCAAAAAAATTACAGAAATATAATATTTGGAATAGTTTAATCTTAAATACTTAAGAAACCAAACATGTGGCAACATGCAATTGACTAATTAATACATTTCATTACAAATCAAAATACATTAAAACTAGGGGTGCAACGGATCAAAAAACTCACGGATCGATCCACCGATCAGGAGTCACGGATCGAATCATTTTCAGATCAGCAAAGAAAAAAGACAAATCTTGCTACACCCACCGGAGTTTTAGGCCACGTACACACGATCGGTCAAAACCGAGACTGAAGGTCCGTTTTCATCGGTATGTATGTAAATAAATATATATATATATATACATACATTCATTCCTTCATTCATTCATTCATTTTATAGTCATTGTCAGAACTGGGGGGAAATAACATGCAGTAGTAAATAATCTTGCTGTAAAAACATCATGATTGTACTTTTAACAAGTCCTGTCCAAACAGCCTCACCTGCTTCCTCTGTGAATTGCTAATGTGCTCTTTTTTTTCCCCTCACACCAGTGCTTCACTGCTAGCATTCCCTCTCCAAGTGTGCTTGCCAGAGCCCAGTGCACAGTGTGACACGCCTCCCCAAGGAGGCGGGGAGGCATGTGACGCTGGGCTCTGGCAAGCACACTGGGTGGAGCAAGATGGCCGCCGCTCCGGAGCTAGGCCGGAGTCGGATTTTTCTAGGCCGAGGCACCGAAGCACTCCGCGGATCGCGGGGTGTGCCGATCCGAGCGGGGTGACCTGTTCGGATCAGTGACGGTCCGTTGCACCCCTAATTAAAACATAGTTAAATGAATACAAAATTGTCTCCAACCTGTGGGTGAGGCCCGACGTGTTTCAGGGAAATTCCCTTTCCTCAGGGGCGTATCCTTATTGGAAGACTTATAGTATCTAAAAAAGATATACAAAAAATATGATCGGTGACAAGTATACAAGAAACAGATGAGCATCGTTGAAAAAAAGAGAGGTGCGTAAAAAGGCAACATTGCGAGACACACATGAAAACATAATGCACAGCAATAAGATAACTAGTATGTATAAAAATTCTAACCTGATAAGGTTGCCAGCGTAGTTCAGACAGGTAGCAATAAGCTGATAATGATGATAAAAAAACTTTGGAAGAAGATGGACTAAACAAATCCATAAAGAATTAAAACAGTTTGCATAAGAATGGACTAAGCAAACCTGTTTGAAAATAGTAGATACCGCTGAGTCATGCCGCAACAGAAGCATATATCATAACCTCACCAACAGGCCCGTTGGAACTAGACAGGCAAAACAAGCAATTGCTTGGAGCCCCTGACCTGGCCAGGGGCCCCCAAGCAGGGCCCTTGCCTTGCCATGCTGTCTCCACTAATCCTCCAGTCTGGTGCACGTGGAACAGCCGCGCCATACTGTAGCAGTCCCCTGTCTGCCCCCCACCCCTCTGTGTGTGTCGGCTCCTCTCACAGACATAGGCGGCTGATGAGAGGCTTCTGGTTGACCAGAGCTGCTATCAATCATCCCGCCCTCCTAGCCACTGAAGATGTCACGTATGCCCCACCCCCTGCAACGTGCTTCTGATCGCAGCGCGCCTGAGCTACAGGCACAGTTGGACAGGTACAGCTCTAATGATCTTGGGACAACTGCTGTGGGGGGCTCTGATGGGGACACCACCTGCTGTGCGGGGCTCTGATGGGGACACCACCTGCTGTGGGGGGCTCTAATGGGGACACCACCTGCTGTGGGGGGCTCTAATGGGGACACCACCTGCTCTGGGAGGCTCTGATGGAGACACCACCTGCTGTGGGAGGCTCTGATGGGGACACCACCTGCTGTGGGGGGCTCTGATGGGGACACCGCCTGCTGTGGGGGGCTCTGATGGGGACACCGCCTGCTGTGGGGGGCTCTGATGGGGACACCGCCTGCTGTGGGGGGCTCTGATGGGGACACCACCTGCTGTGGGGGGCTCTAATGGGGACACCACCTGCTGTGGGAGGCTCTGATGGGGACACCACCTGCTGTGGGAGGCTCTGATGGGGACACCACCTGCTGTGGGAGGCTCTGATGGGGACACCGCCTGCTGTGGGGGGCTCTGATGGGGACACCGCCTGCTGTGGGGGGCTCTGATGGGACACCGCCTGCTGTGGGGGGCTCTGATGGGGACACCGCCTGCTGTGGGGGGCTCTGATGGGGACACCGCCTGCTGTGGGGGGCTCTGATGGGGACACCGCCTGCTGTGGGGGGCACTGATGGGGACACCGCCTGCTGTGGGGGGCTCTGATGGGGACACCGCCTGCTGTGGGGGGCTCTGATGGGGACACCGCCTGCTGTGGGGGGCTCTGATGGGGACACCGCCTGCTGTGGGGGGCTCTGATGGGGACACCAGTTGTGGGGGGGGGGCTCTGATGGGGACACCGCCTGCTGTGGGGGGCTCTGATGGGGACACCAGTTGTGGGGGGGGGGGCTCTGATGGGGACACCAGTTGTGGGGGGGGGGGGCTCTGATGGGGACACCTGTTGTGGGGGGGGCTCTGATGGGGACACCTGTTGTGGGGGGGGGCTCTGATGGGGACACCTGTTGTGGGGGGGGGGGGGGGGGATGGGGACACCTGTTGTGGGGGGCTCTGATGGAGACACCTGCTGTGGGGTGGGAGGCGGGAGGGGGAAGTAAGAAGTAAGTTGGATTTAGTTATTGTGAACTTTTTATTTATATTAATTGATTTTATGGTACAGTGGTGTTTTTTGCAAATGTTTAATTGTTCGTATTTGGATCGCTATGCTGTGGTTCCTGTAGGATTTCGGGGGGGGGGGGGGGAGGGAGTTGGGGGCCTCCATGTCCAATTTGCTCAAACGGCCCTGCTCACCAATATCCATAGATGGCCAAAATAGATCAATGACCGAGGAATACAGGATTTTAGGATTTGTGACAATTCTATAAAGAAACACAAAAGCAAAAAATAAGTATGTATATATGGAAAAATGATAATAGACAGGACAAAAAGACATGTATAATTAAATGCAAATTCATTTAATCCAGCCCAACAGCTGTCTTTTATATCAAGACATCGCCTGTATATCAAGTCAAAATTTATTAAACGGTGCTTGTCTTGCAAAACGCTCTCAAACCAAGTTATTCTCAAACTAAGGTTTTACAGTTATTTTATTTAAGGGAACTGTGTAGGATTTGTAACCAAATACACTATAATAAAAGCCAGAACTCGGCCAGAACTCGGCGCGGGATTCCGGTCCGATGGTTGGGCATACTAACCATCGGACATGTCCGACGGACAGGTTTCCAGCGGACAAGTTTCTAAGCATGCTTAGAAACTTTTGTCCACTGGAAACCTGTCCGCTAGGCCGTACACACGATCGAACATGTCCGCGGATACTGGTCTGCGGACATGTCTCCTCGTGTGTACGCGGCCTAAGAGACTGCCATTTGAAATTTTAAAGAGGATCTTCAGTTCCTCCAAAAAAAATTCAGCAGCTACAAATACTTTAGCTGCTGTATTTTAATAAAAGGACACTTACCTGGCCAGGTGTCTAGCGCTGTCCTCACCTAGGCGAGTTGTTCACCAGTTTTCGGGTCCCCCCGGCATGTTTACTTCCCACTGTACATACGTGAGCCGTGCTGCGCTCTGTGAATGGTCCCCAGCCTTGTCTTCTGGGACATGTGTGTCCCAGAAGACAGTGTGCAAAGGGGAGGCGAACCCCCCACTTGGTTTGCAGAGGCAATCTGAGTGGAAGTGGGAGGTGGGTACATGTCAAACAAGGTAACCCCCCCCCCCCCCAAAAAAAAAAAGGTGGTAGAGGAGGGGGAAGCAGAAAAGTGGAATTTTCTCTTTTGGGTAAAGTTCCCCATTAAGTACCGTTATTACTTGAAGTTGTGAATTTGATGTGGTTGGGCATTTCGCATGCATTCGCTCTTATATTTATCACATTTACATTGTGATCTGCAGTGTTAGAAATATATATTTACCAGGAGGAGATAATTATACATTATTGGTATATTATTTGATTGCATATGGCAGCTTTAAATTGATCACTGGGACCCCTGAATCTATGTTTTTATTGCTTGTGTCTTTTGTCTGTTAAACATGTTAAGAATACATTATAAGGTTTATTTCATTTCATCCTCTTGTGTTTCCTGATTTCATCCCTATTGTACCCTTTATACATAGTTGCTAATGTAGAGATTGCATTACTGTTCATCTGCTGCTTCACTAGAGAACATGAGAAGCTATTGAAAATCGTGATTCTACACATAAAATTTCAGATGAGAAGTCCATACATGTTGGAAGTTGTGAATGAAAGCTTATCGGGTTTAACAATTTTGTATTTTTAGTCTCAGGATAAAACAACTGGAGGAGTGAATCCAGAGCCCTGCCCAATATGTGCCCGGAGTCTCGGAAAACAGGTAATTTCACTTTTTATCTTATTGATGAAGTTCAAAGTTTGTATGTCATCTAAGGCATTGTATAAAGACCAGGGGCCAGATTCTCAAAAGAGATACGACGGTGTATCTTAGGAAAGACGCATAGATACAGTGAAGATCCGACAGGTGTAAAACAATTACACCGTCGGATCGTAGATGTAATGACTTTGCTGGCCGCTAGGTGGCCTTTACGTTGATTTCTCATTTGCCTATGCAAATGAGCCTAATCCGACGATTCCCGAACGTTTTTACGCCGCCCCGTCATCATTTACGTTGTTTCTGTAAGCGTAAACCTACCCCTGCTATATGAGGGGTAGGTTTACGAAGTTCCGTCGTTGCCATGTTAAGTATGCCGTCGGGTCAGCATCGTCTTTTTCCGTCAGTTACGTTGTTTTAATAATTCATTCGCAAATAAGGATTTACGTAAACGACGCTCACGTCGGTTTCATTCACTTTTTCCGACGTGAGCTGGAGCATGCGCACTGGGCTATTTTTGAGGCCGGCGCATGCGCAGTTCGATCGACGCGGGGGCGCGCTTAATTTAAATACAAGTCGCCTCCTTTGAATTACGTGGCCTTACGCCGGGCCATTTACACAACGCCGCTGCAACTTACGGAGCAAGTGCTTTGGGAATACGGCACTTGCTCTGTTAAATTGCGGCGGCGTAGTGTAAATGGCTTACGCTACGCCAGCGGCCATTCTACGAGAATCTGGCCCCAGCAGTCCTAAGACTGTTGCTGGGTGCCCCCACCTTGAATGTTATGTCAACTCCAGCAGACTCAAGTAAAATTCTATAGTTTTCACTTCGCTCCCAACTGCTACATAAAAGTTTATGTAGGGAGGTAAAGGGAAAGGCTAAGGACCTTGGCTAGCACAGAGTGTAATTATACACTCCCAGAAGAGTAAAGGCTGTGGCATGTCAGGAAGGGGGGAGAGGGTCAAATATTGTGTTATGGAATTTACTATTCAGAATTTACAGCAAGTCTAATACTTTTATTGCTATTGTACATCATAATTCGGCAGCAGTGGGGGGATTTACACACACAAGCTTAACCTTAGTGCAGTCCTCCTTCACTTACCTCACCCTTCCATTTTGCTTTTTAATGTCCTTATTTCTTCTGAGAAATGCTCACTTCTTGTTCTTCTGTCTGTAACTACACACCGTAATGCAAGGCTTTCTTCCTGGTGTGAAGAAAGCCTCTTGAGGGGGCAAGCAGGAGTGTCAGAATGCCCACTAACACACAGCTCCTTTCTCTATCTGCAAAGTAGAGAGTGTCCTGACATGCCTGCTCGCCCCCTCCCCCCCTCAAGAGGCATTCTCCACACCAGGGAGAAAGCCTTGCATTACGGTGTTGAGTTACAGACAGAAGAACAGGAAGTGAGCCTTTCTCAGAAGAAATAAGGACATTTAAAAGCAAAATCAAAGGATGAGGTAAGTGAAGGAAGCTATTTAGGAAAAACATATTTTTTTTCTTTTACAACCCCTTTAATTGTTGGCTTTCAGATGCATTGCTTCCACTGACCCCCGAAACATGCGCCCCTCCGCACCATGTATCCCGGACCTGGGACTTGTACGTCTGTTCACAGGTCTCCTTTAGACTAGGTTCGCATGAGCAACACAACCCATTCTCGGCTGCCTTGCCCCATGAAACACAGGAAAGTCCCTGCACCACTTTGGGAATCGCAACCCGCACAAAACCGCGAGCACCGTTCCTAGTGTGGGTACAATTTCCAGTGTGTGCAGCATGCTATTAGAATTAATGGCACCCGTCCGCGAGTCCCATGTTTCACTGTGCCGGTGGTTGCAGCTGCAGGAATTTGTGCGGTTCTTGCAGTGGGACTACCCACACAGGTGTGAACCTGGCCTTAGCTCCTTTAGTTAGTAAGAACCTGGAAGTTACGTGTATTGCTCCACCTTTGGTTTCTACCTTGACTTTCCCTGACTACTGTGGCCAGGGAAGCAACTGTTCTGTGAACTGGTTTAGTGTAGTGCAGGGGAGACATCGGTTGTCCA
The DNA here is from genome assembly GCA_029574335.1 of Rana kukunoris. Lineage (NCBI taxonomy): Eukaryota > Metazoa > Chordata > Amphibia > Anura > Ranidae > Rana > Rana kukunoris. The sequence goes on along the minus strand of CM056052.1, from coordinate 419,594,373 downwards.
ATAGATCTCTGGTGTCTCATTGAAGTGGGCCTGCCACTAATTTTTATATATATATATATATATATATATATATATATACACACACACACACACACACACAATATTTTACAAAAGTGAGTACACCCTCACAGTTTTGTAAATGTTTTATTATATCTTTTCATGTGACAACACTGAAGAAATTACACTTTTTGCTACAATGTAAAGTAGTGTGTGTACAGCTTGTATAATGGTGTAAATTTGCTATCCTCCTAAAATAACTCAACACACAGCCATTAATGTCTTAACCGCTGGCAACAAAAGTGAGTACACCCCTAAGTGAAAATTTCCAAATTGGGCCCAAAGTGTCAATATTTTGTGTGGCCACCATTATTTTCCAGCACTGCCTTAACCCTCTTGGGCATGGAGTTCATCACAGCTTCACAGGTTGCCACTGGAGTCCTCTTCCACTCCTCCATGACGACATCACGGAGCTGGTGGATGTTAGAGACCTGGTACTCCTCCACCTTCCATTTGAGGATGCCCCGCCAGTCCATCACCTTTACCCTCCGCTTCTTTAGCAAGGCAGTGATCATATTGAAGGTGTGTTTAAAGTGATTATAAAGGTTCACATACAAAAATAAATAAAAAATAACAAAAATTTCATACTTACCTCCACTGTGCAGTTCGTTTTGCACAGAGTGGCCCCGAACACCATCTTCTGCGGTCCCTGGGCGGCTCCTCCTCTTATCAGATAACCCCCTAGGAGAAGCACTCTCCCAGGGGGTCACCTTGTGGGCACAATCCCGAGTCCAGTATTTGCGTCCATAGACACGTATGCTGGACTCGGCCCCGACACCCGCGTCATTGGATTTGATTGACAGCAGTGGAAGCCAATGGCTGCCATGCTATCAATCTATCCAATCAAGAGCCAAGAACACCGGGCAGAGCGCATCTCCGCAAAGTGAAATTCAAAAGGCTCAGGTAAGTAGAACGGGGGGGCTGGAGGGCCGGTCACTGCCAGGTGTTTTTTCACCTTAATGCATAGGATGCATTAGGGTAAGAAAAACAAGGGTTTACAACCTTTTTGTCTTGTTGGAATACTGCCCTGCGGCCCAGTCTCCGAAGGGATGGGGTCATGCTCTGCTTCAGTATGTCACAGTACATGTTGGCATTCATGGTTCCCTCAATGAGCTGTATCTCCCCAGTGCCAGCAGCATTCAGGCAGCCCCAAACAATGACACTCCCACCTCCATGCTTCACTGTAGGCAAGACACACTTGTCTTTTTACTCCTCACCTGGTTGTCGCCACACACGCTTGACACCATCTGAACCAAATACGTTTATCTTGGTCTCATTAGACCTAGGGAAATGGTTCCAGTAATGCATGTCTTCAGCAAACTGCAAGCTTTCTTGTGCATCATCTTTAGAAGAGGCTTTCTTCTAGGAAAACAGCCATGCTGACCAATTTGATGGAGTGTGTGGTGTATGGTCTTATCACTGACAGGCTGACTCTCCAACCCTTCAACCTCTACAGCAATGCTGGCAGCACTCATACATCTATTTCCCAAAGACAACCTCTGAATATGACGCTGAGCATGTGCACTCAACTTCTTTGGTCGACCATGGCGAGGCCTGTTCTGAGTGGAGCCTGTCCTGTTAAACCGCTGTATAGTCTTGGCCACCGTGCTGCAGCTCAGTTTCAGGGTCTTGGTAATCTTCTTATAGCCTAGGCCATTGTTATCTAGAGTAACAATTCTTTTTTTCAGATCCTCAGAGAGTTCTTTGCCATGAGACATGAGACCTTGTAACACTAATAAGTCACATGACACCGCAGAGGGAAAATGTCTATTTCTTTATCGTACATCACGGGACACAGAGCGCATAGCCATTACATATGGGTTATATGGGTACCTTCAGGTGTGGACACTGGTGTAATCAACTTCACAGGAAGTTCCTCCCTATATAACCCCCTCCCACTGAGAGTGCTTTAGTTTTTTCGCCAGTGTCTTAGGTGTTGGTCACGTCTAGCTGTCCCTCGGAGGTCTCGGGACCCAGGATAGCTAGCCGGATCCGTCCGAAGTGCTTCAAAGCCAAGGTGTACGGTACCCGGGCCCTGCTGGAGTGGGGTTTTGCCTATAATGCCTCTCCTTGGAGGGCTGGATTCTGGGCTCCAGTGCCTTAGTCTCTTCCAAGAACTAAATGCTACTGATGCCAGGATGCTATATAGGTCCAGGTGTGTGGGTTCCTTAACACAGGACCCCGGTCCCTGAAGGTCCGAGACAATACCCACGGAGATGGGGGAAGATTGGGCCTCTTGCAGTTTGCAATACCCTGCGGCGTGGAGCAGGTAAGAGGGAACCTGCGGGACTTGGTTCGACAGTAGGTATCCCCCTGGGGGTTCTGGGTTGGCTAACAGTATGCTTGTGCATCAGCCACTATCTCCACTATGTCTGTGTAGGCAGGATGGGATGTACTAATGTTTACCCAGATAACATGTAGATATATGTATACTTGTGTAAGTTATATATTTGCTACTCACCCCAGGTCTGCCTGTTAACACTGATACTGCAACCCCACATGTTTTAAAGAGGAAATTGCTGGTAAAAACTCCTGTTTCTTAGGAAGCCCATGGGGACAGCTTCCTCGCTATGTGTGCACTACAATAAGATTAGTGCTTACCTGGTGTCTGTTGGTGCTGCCTAAACGCTGGTCCATGTTGTTTTCTCTGCTCTGCTTCCTCCATGTGGTTTCAGCGTGGTGCGCGCGATCGTGCGCGCGCACGCCGCCTTTTATAGCGTCGGCGTGCGTCGGGGGGGCGGGCCAGCAGCGTCAGGGTCTGTTTAAAGGGAAAAACTTTTCTCTGGCTGGTCTTTCCCTCCTGGAGGCAGAGGAAGAAAGGATACAGAGCGTGCAGCTGGGTCTTTTGGCCACACAGGGACACCTAGTGGCGGTTTTGTGGATCTTCAGGTCTAGGACTTAGGTCCACTATTGACCAGAAAAAAAAAAAAAAGGAAGTTTTTTGCTTAAAGGGACTCAGCCTTAGATCCAGCAGTATCTGAGTCTACCTTGGACTCCGGCTAACGGGCATTGGTGTGTCAATACTCACAGGTTTCCTCAGTATTGCCACCTCCCAGGCGGGTAAAAAAAAAAAAAAAAAAAAAAAATATTTTTTGAAAAAAAAAAAAAAAAAAAGGAAATTAGTTCTTTTTCATTTTTCTCATACCTGCCCTCATATTGGTTACTCCTAGCTACAACAGTCAGGTGTTGGCTATAGGGGTGACCCAAGGTTGTACAAGGGCTCCAAGGGGATCTGGACCAGCCAAGGCTGCTAAAGGTGCCAAAAAGCAAAAGGGGTCTCCATCGGGGTCAGAGGATTTGGGCCAGACTTCTACGGCCCCACCCTCGCCAGTTAGGACACCGAGTGGCATAGTACAAGAGCCATTGGGGGTGCTGGGGGCAGAGGCGGCCCCCGATCCACCCATTCCCGTTTACGTGACGGAAGAAATGCTAGCAGCCACCATGAGTGGGCTAGAGAAAAGGTTAACTGCGTTGTTTTCCCGTCCTTGCCCAAGTAGCAAGTGGGCTAGATCCCCCTCACCCAGTGTGGGGTTTTCAGAGGCGGAGGTCTCCTCTTCAGAGGAACGGGACCCACAAGGGGATCAGGCAGACCCAAGTCCCGACGGTTCAGACAGGGAAAATTCCACTATAGATGAATATTTTTCGGCCTCTCAAGCGGAGAGCCTGTGGATCCAGTCTTTGACAGATATGGTTCGCACTGCCTTTAAACTTCCAGTGCCAGAACCAGTAGCCCCGGAGGTATCCTCATTGGGTTCTTTAAAGGCTCCATTAACTTGTGCGTCTTTTCCAATGCACCCCCTTCTGCGGAACGTGATTTACCAGGATTGGGCTCGACCTGATAGAATCTTTGTCCCTCCTAAAAGATTCTCTATTCTCTACCCTATGGAAGAGGAATATGTAAAGAGATGGGCACTCCCTACAGTGGACGCGGCCATTTCCTGCGTGAATAAATCCCTGACTTGTCCGGTTGAAAATGTCCATATGTTCAAGGATCCGGTCGACAAAAAATTCGAGACCCTACTGAAAGCAGCTTTCACCTCAGTAGGTGCCATGGTTCAGCCAGCAGTAGCAGCCATTGGTGTTTGTCAGGCCCTGAAGGATCAGGCAAAACAGATATTAAAGGACATGCCGGCTCAGCATACTCATGAATTAGCAGAATTCCCTAGGGCTCTCTGCTTTGCAATAGATGCTATTAAGGACTCCATCCAACAGGCATCCCGTTCATCTCTACTGATGGTTCACATGCGTTGCCTTTTGTGGCTAAAGAACTGGTCAGCAGAGGCACCCTGCAAAAAGCTTTTAGCAGGGTTTCCCTTTCATGGGGGAAGACTATTCGGGGAAGACCTAGATAAATATATCCACACCATATCAAGTGGAAAAAGTACTTCCTTACCGGTCAAGAAAAGACCGCGTGGGCCCACGTTTAAACGACAGGCCATTGTAGGCTCGGCCCCTTCGACTTCCCGTCAGTATCGACGGCCTCCCGGGCGTTCAGCAGTTAATAGCCGCCCACAGGGACAAGCCGCGGCAAACAAGAGGCCCTGGTCTCGCAAGCCGGCTAAACCAGTCATCAAGTCAGATTCATGAAGGGGCGCCCCCACTCTCTTGGGTGGGGGGAAGACTTCAGTTTTTCTCCGAAGTCTGGAAGGCCAGAATTCCCGACTCTTGGGTTCGGTCCGTAGTAGCCTCAGGCTACAAACTAGAGTTTCGAGAAATCCCCCCTCCTCATTTTCAGGGGTCAAGTCTTCCAAGCGACCCGTTAAAGAGGGCCTCTCTCGTAAAGGCGTTGGATCGCCTCTTGCTCCAAGGAGTAATTGTAGAAGTACCAACCCACGAAAGGGGTCTGGGATTCTACTCCAACCTTTTTGTTATACCAAAACCCAATGGCGACGTCAGGCCTATATTAGACCTCAAACGCCTAAATCGCTTTCTAAGGATTCAGACCTTTCGTATGGACTCCATACGTTCAGTGACAGCCAGCCTGCATCAGGGCGACTTTCTAGCATCTATAGACATAAAGGATGCATATCTGCATGTGCCGATTTACCCAGCACATCACAAGTTTCTTCGTTTTTACGATAAATCAAAGTCATTACCAGTTCGTAGCCCTCCCTTTCGGGTTGGCAACAGCTCCACGGGTATTCACAAAGGTGTTAGCCCCGGTGCTAGCCGTCCTAAGGACAGAAGGCATCTTGGTCCTGGCATACCTGGACGATCTCCTGGTTATCGACAGATCAGCTTCCAACCTCAATCATGCAGTAGTCCGCACAGTGCGGCATCTAGAAGAGTTCGGGTGGATTGTGAACCAAGAAAAATCAAGGTTACAACCCACAAGACAGTTGGAATATCTAGGCTTTCGGTTAGATACAGAATGCCAGAGGGTATTTTTACCTCAAGAGAAGATCAGGTCGTTGATTCAAACGATTCAAATAGTCTTAGGCAAAAAGAAGCCGACTATTCGCCTATGCATGCGACTGCTGGGAAAGATGGTGGCCGCCTTCGAAGCAGCGCCCTATGCCCAGATCCATACCAGAATTCTGCAGGCAGCTATTCTCTCGGCTTGGAACAAGTCCATACAGGCATTAGACCGTCCATTAGTTCTTTCCTCAGGAGTCAGGCGCAGCCTGTACTGGTGGCTGATCCCTCAAAAATTATCAAAAGGGAAAACCTTTTGCCCCATCTCGTGGAAAATAGTAACCACAGATGCCAGCCTATCAGGTTGGGGGGCAATCTTAGGAAAACGGACCCAGCAGGGACAGTGGTCAGAGGCAGAAAGGCTGCTTCCCATCAATGTCCTAGAGATCAGAGCTGCTCGGTTGGCCCTGGTCGCCTGGACTCTCCCCCTGCAGGGTCTGCCAGTAAGGATACAGTCCGACAATGCCACGGCGGTGGCATACATAAACCACCAGGGGGGCACAAGGAGCCTAGCGGCTCAAAGGGAAGTAAACCTGATTTTTTCATGGGCCGAAGCCCATGTACCCTGCATCTCAGCAGTGTTCATCCCAGGGATAGACAATTCTCAAGCAGATTTTTTGAGTCGTCAACAGTTACTCCCGGGAGAGTGGTCTCTTCACCCCCAGGTATTCCAAGAGATTTGCCAAAGATTCGGAGTTCCCGATGTGGACATCATGGCAACAAAATTCAACAAGAAGTTGGACAAATTCGTATCCCGAGCCAGGGACCCCTCGGCCTACGGGACCGATGCGTTGGTTTGCCCCTGGCACCAATTTTCTCTCCTGTATGCGTTCCCTCCACTACAGATGATTCCCCGCCTTCTACGAAGGATCAGGGTGGAGCGCAGGCCGGTGATCCTGGTGGCCCCAGCCTGGCCCAGAAGGGCTTGGTACGCACTCATCGTGAGGATGTCAGTAGGGGCACCGTGGCCACTCCCCCTGCGCCCAGATCTGCTGTCTCAGGGCCCGATCTACCACCCTGCTTCACAGCAGCTAAATTTGATGGCTTGGCGGCTGAATCCCTAATTCTTAAGGGCAGAGGCCTCTCAGCCCAGGTCATATCTACGTTAATTCAAGCTAGAAAGCCAGTCTCTAGAAATATCTATTACAGAGTCTGGAGAACCTATGTGGAGTGGTGCGAGTCTCAAGGAGGGCATCCTCGCAAGTTTTTTATTGACAGGATCTTGCGATTCCTCCAGGTTGGCGTTGACAAGGGGTTGGCTCTTAGTACTCTAAAGGGGCAGGTGTCTGCCTTATCGATATGGTTTCAAAGGCCTTTGGCCACACATTCGCTTGTGAAAACCTTTTTGCAGGGGGTCTTGCATGTAAATCCCCCTATTAGAGCTCCCCTCTGCCCCTGGAATTTAAATCTGGTCTTGTCAGCTTTACAAAAGCAGCCGTTTGAACCTCTGACAGAAATTCCTCTTGTGCTGCTAACCCGAAAGTTGGTTTTCTTGGTGGCTATGGCTTCGGCCAGAAGGGTCTCCGAGCTGGCAGCCTTGTCTTGCAGGGAACCGTACCTGATTCTGCATAAGGACAGAGTGGTTCTGCGGCCTCAGCCTTCTTTCCTTCCTAAGGTCATATCCAGTTTTCACTTGAATCAGGACCTAGTCCTACCATCCTTCTTTCCTACTCCCCAGTCCAGAGAGGAAAGACTGCTTCATACTTTGGACGTGGTTCGAGCCATGAGGGTTTATCTCAAGGCTACAGAAAAGATTCGGAAAACAGATGTGCTTTTCGTTCTCCCGGATGGCCCCAAGAAGGGTCAGCCGGCTGCCAAGTCTTCCTTGGCTAGGTGGATTAAGCAGCTGATTTTTCAGGCCTATGGTCTGAAGCGCGTTCCACCTCCCTTATCAGTTAAAGCCCATTCTACGAGGGCCATGAGTGCCTCCTGGGCGGCACACCATCAGATCTCTATGGCACAGGTTTGCAAAGCGGCAACCTGGTCTTCCGTACATACGTTTACTAAATTTTATAAGTTGGACGTTGCAAAGGCTACGGACGCAGCATTTGGGCAGGCGGTCCTACGGGCAGCAGTATAGAATCCTCTGGCCCGGTTCACGCCCCCTTTTTTTCTGTTGGTGGAGCTATATTTTACCTCCTGATATATTTTCTGTTTGGCTATTTTTTTGGCCTTACGGTCTCCCTCCCTTCATGGAGCATTGCTTTGGGACATCCCATATGTAATGGCTATGCGCTCTGTGTCCCGTGATGTACGATAAAGAAAAAAGGATTTTTAATAACAGCTTACCTGTAAAATCCTTTTCTTGAAGTACATCACGGGACACAGAGCTCCCACCCCTCTTTTGGGGAACATTGTGTAACCTCAGAGAAATTGCTTGCTACAAAACTAAAGCACTCTCAGTGGGAGGGGGTTATATAAGGAGGAACTTCCTGTGAAGTTGATTACACCAGTGTCCACACCTGAAGGTACCCATATAACCCATATGTAATGGCTATGCGCTCTGTGTCCCGTGATGTACTTCAAGAAAAGGATTTTACAGGTAAGCTGTTATTAAAAATCCTTTTTTTGGCCCAAATTGGAAATTTTCACTTAAGGGTGTACGCACTTTTGTTACCAGCGGTTTAGACATTAATGGCTGTGTGTTGAGTTATTTTGAGGGAACAGCAAATTTACACTTGTACAAGCTGTACACTCACTACATTGTAGCAAAGTGTCATTTCTTCAGTGTTGTCACATGAAAATATATATAATATATATAAAATATATAATATTAAAATAATATAATATTAAAGTAAAATATACTCACCTTTGTGAGATAGTGTGTGTGTGTGTGTATATATATATATATATATTATATCTTTGAGTATATATCTCTTTAGTGCACGCCTAAATCATCACTGATGCAGTCAAATCTTCATCTGATTTAATCGATTTGTAAAATGTAGATCACCTGTGTGTAGCGAAATGGTTTCAAGTCATTATAGTATAAATACACATGTATCTGCAAGGTCCAACTTTTGATGAGTCAGGATTGTGGCATATTCTACACCATGAAAACAAATGAACAGCAAGTGATTGGATAGACACAAAAAAGGTAAAGTGAATTTAAAGTAATTCAAAAAATAATGAGGAAGGGTTAGAACCCCTATTGGGTTTCCATTACGGTCTAAGTACCCGTTAGGGAGATATAATGTATTTATTGGCGTATAACACTCACTTTTTTACCCTGAAAATGGAGGGTAAACTGTGCCTGTGTGTTATATGCAGGGGGGCTGTGAAACATTTTTTTCCTGTAACGTCCCTCTTAAAGTTGGGGTGCGTGTTATACGCCGATAAATACAATACGGTACCCTCTCTGTTTGTCCTGGTGACCATGGGTTGCCTCCAGAAATGGAATAGAGGGGCAGTTGTTCCATGGAAACCTTGGAGGATTTTCCATAGTTTAGGGAGGTTTCCTCTCATTTCTTCTTCTGTCTAGAGACAGAAAGTGAAGGATAATCTTTAGAGTTGGACACAAACAACACAGAAAATAAAATTGACAGATGTTTTAACCATTTATTTTGTGATTATCCCAAGCTTTAAATAATTGGGATTTAGATATACTTTTAAATAGAAGTATGACCAAGGATTTTTTGGCCACACTTTTCTTCTTGGTGACAGGATTGCACTTACATCACCACTCCTGAAACAGCTGGCAGCTGGCTAAAGCACACTGCCAGCCAACGTCACAGAACTGCTTTAGGCTCTGGAAAAATCCCAACTATACTGCCGGAATCCACCTAGATGCTTGAGTGGCAGTTGTCTCAGCCTCCCAATGCAAGGCTCAGAGCTGGAACCAGCTGCTCCTGCCCCACCCCTTCCCCAGCCTGGCGCTTCAGTGAGTGCTGGAGGGGGCAGAGCAGATTGACAGTCCCCCGGGAGAACCAAGTACTGAGCGGTCAGCAAGTTCTCGGGCTTAGAGCTGGAGGGGGACAACTGCAACTTAGCAACAATGCTACAGCAGGGAGCTGTGTCCTTTAATGTAAATGGAAAGAAAAATGAAGAATGGCAGAATAAAAGACTTATTTAAAACTCCTGTGACATCTAATTTTCTGTCTGTCAGGGTGCTTCTGGTGGGCTCTGAAGTCAGCACAAAGAAGACTCTATATCCCATTCAGACTAGATTTGAGCTTTTTGACATTCAAACTAAAGCCTGGTACACACTAATTTTTATTTAATTTATCAGTTAAACACTGTACTAACGATCCAACATTAGTACAGTGATCTCCCCCACTGAGCTGCTGTGTTCTGGTCAGCGATCTCAGCCATTGGTTGAGATCGCTGGTTGGCTGCTGGTTTTCAAGCATGCTGTTCCAACAGAAGCTGACTTCTGTCAGACCAGCTGACATACACATGGGCCGAATGTCGGGCGTTTTTTTTTTTTTTTAACCGGCCAATGTCTCCCGACGGGGCTTAAGAGCTATGTTTGGCATAAGCCAAACACTGCGCATTACCATAAACGCACCATCCCCACTAAGAAGCATGTGGGGATGTTTATCTTCAGTAGACCCTGGCAGGATTGTGAAGGTACAGGGTAGAATTAATGCCTAAAAATCATGCAAGAAATCTGAGACTTGAAAGAACATTTGTCTTTCATCAAGACAAAGTCTCCAAGCATAAATCGAACATTTCAGAATACCTTAAAGTGCATTTTTTTTAAATGTCACAATATACAGTATAAGATTTCCTATCATCTGTGCCCAGTCTTGCCACACAGAGTTAATCCAGCTCTGAGCAATCCTCTTTTATTGTTTAGTGAAATAAAATGGACTTACAGAGAAAAACCTTAGTCTGTTCCACCCCCTTGCTGTGAATGACAGGTTATTTACATATCTCATGAACTAGCCTGGAGACGGGTATTATTTTTTTATTCCAACCCCCACTCCTTTTCTGAAGTCATGAGGTTACTTTTCTGGATTTTGACTGGATATTTGTGATCATAGCAAAGCATAGGAAAAAAATGCTTGTTGACAAGGGGAGTGTAGAGGAGAGCGAGGAGTCTACTGGGGAGTATACTGACATCACGACTCAACCCTCCGAGCTCCAGACAACAGTTCCATCCACAGAATCTGCAGTTTTTCAGGTCTCATAACAGACAGAAAGGAAACATTTGACAGGTAAGGATACATGCAGGAGCCACTATGGCAGTAGTTTAGAAAGGATGAGAGTGGGTTTACATCCACTTTACATAAACATCATAATTGTAAAATCAATACCCAAAGCTTAATCGAATTTGTTGATGAACTTGAAAAAGGCTATTCACTCACAATCCCCAGCCTATTTCATTTTTTTATGGTGCATAATACATGTTGTGCACCAATATACGTCATCGCCGCTCCGCCATTCAAATGGCTGGGGCACACAAACCTGGAAGCAAGACCAGGTGAAGATGGAAGCCCTGACAGCGGTGACAGTGTGCCGCTGGAGGGCTTCGTTTTAAGATAAGTCTTTCATAATGTGATGCATACTAGCACATTAAGCCATTAAAGCTAAGTTCACGTTTTGGAACATGTTACACGTTCCACCTGTATTTAGGATGGAACATGTAACATGATCTAGCAGCTGCAGCCTTTCCCTCATCTGCTCCTGGTGCTTGTTGTCACTGTTTGAAAATAACGTGGCCATGAGCGGCTCCACTCCCCAGCCTTGTCATTTATTCACAGTCCTCTTTAAATGGCATACTACAAGCCTTTGCAGCTGTTGGCTTGTAGTTTCAATTAACTACCATGGTTCTGTTGAACCCTCTGGTAGTTCATTCTTCCTGTCAGTGTGTATCTGTGTCCATACGAGGTTTGAGCAGACAGATACACTGAGAAGTTTGCACGAGACCTGCAAGGAACCCGCGATCTGCAATGCTTTCCAGGCTTCAAGTAAAAACATATATATATATTGTTACCTGCAAAAAGATGTGCATTTTTTACTACCACTCTAAGGCAGCGTATAGCACCTTAGAGCATATTATGATGCAATGCTCATCTGTTGGCAAGTTGTGTTGAGGTGTTGTTCAGAATGCAACACCATTGCGTGTAATGTGTCTTACAGCAACACAATAGTGCAAATGGCCAGCTTTTAATAATCATCTGGCAACACCCTTAAAGGCATAACACATAATTACAGTTCTTAGTTTGTAAATTTAAAGATTATTTCTGCGTCTGTAGTAAAATTAGGATAACATCTACTTTATATTTGTTACATGTTCTCACTCGCATAGCATAACTTTAAAAAAATATATGAAAATGACTGCCTAACATGCTGCTTACCATTTTAAATGCTCTTTTCTGATAACTCCAGCACTGAAAAATCCTACTTAGTTCACTTTGTGTATAAGGAGGCTGGGGAGATGAACCCTGTTTGTACTGTGCAGGCAGTTCTTGTTATCAATTGTAAACTAGATTTGAATAAAATACCTTTTTAAGTTGTATTTAAAATGTTCTGTTATGGTGATGTGAGTACTTGGTTTACACCTGCAATTAAGCTTACAAATGTAGCATAAATTGCTCGTTGGTGAGAAAAAAATGATATGATAATGTATAGATACAAGATTTATTTTTTTATTTTTCCACAGTGGGCGGTATTAACTTGTGGCCACTGCTTCTGTAATGAGTGTGTGGCGATCATGGTAGAACAGTACAGTGTTGGTGCTCGTAAAAGTGCAATCAAATGTGCGATTTGTCGGCAGACCACCTCACATAAGGAGATTTCCTATGTGTTCACAAGTGAAGCTGCAAATGAAGAACAGGATGTTCCTGTAAAGGTAACTTATATTATCTATACTCTATTAATTTAAGAAGTAATACAGAGGAGGCAATTTACTACAATATTTTATATCCACACCTGACAAATCATATCTACCTCTTTCTGATATATTGACAATTTGGTTCTCATGAGGTAAACAGAAATGAGCAATTTAAAGATTGACATTTAATAAAAAATGACTTAACATTTTCATCAGTTTGTTGACAAGTTCACTTCTGTTCTCACCAGATGCTTGGTTTTTAATTTCTGAATGCCTTAATATATTGCCTGTTTTCATTTGCCGGAACACTTTATATCTGCCATTTGTTTGTCAGTCCATGAGTGATTGAACATTAATATTTCACTGCATGAATTTATTTTCTGAACAGATAACACAAATGTTCCATATTTATCAGTGTGTGCTAAAAAAGGATCAACGGTGTTGCCCACAGATACTAGTCTTACTGTTGGCTTAGGTGTTGTCCACAGATACCAGCCTAGCTGTTAGCTTAGGTGTTACCCACAGATACCAGTCTAGCTGTTGGCTGATTTGTTTACACATGTAGGAGGAGAAAAATATGCTACAGGGAAAAGTTTACTTAGAGAACAGTATATAACTCTACGAAGTAAGGATTAGTGATTGTTAAAACTCCCAACCCTAATAAATATTGATATGGAGTTTTTCTGTCTTAATAATGCCAGTCTAAAGCAAAACAAAAAGGAGATTTTGTTTAAACTGCTAGCAGGTAGAAATTTATGACAGAAAAGACAAATTATCTCTTCTGCAAAAAAGTTTTTATTCATACAGTGCAGGACACAGGCATATTTTTCAAAGACCCTGGATAAGGTATAGGCTCATGCCTTCAGGCGATTTGGCTTTGGCAAAGCTGTTGCGGATGCCTCCCCTATTGTTCTGCCTCACTCTGAATCCTCAGTCTTTTGCTTGTGTCCTAAGGTAATGGACCTCTTCTACCATGCTGCAAAATCACTGTTGGCTTTATTACTTTATTTTATCTTCGGATTTGACCTGTTCAAAGACATGCCTAGTGTTTTGCTTACCATGCTTTCCAAATACGGAAGCTTAAGGGTTAGCTGGTCTGTGGTGCGACCCACTTCCTCCACTTCAGGCTCTACCACAGTGTGTGGGGAGGTCCCTCGTAGTCCGGGTCCACGGCGCTCCTTGGGGGATCTCTCTCCCCCGCCTCCACTGTTCCCCTACGCGCATGTGCGCAAGGGGGGGGCGTGCTTTGTAGGCGGGGGGACGAGGTAGTTACCACTGGCACACGTGCATGTGCTCGCCGGCTCATGGCGCAGGTAAGGCTTTTCAGTAAGGCCCAGACTGTAAAGCCAGGAGGACACAGAAGTTTGGGGCATGTAAGCACCTTGTGTGTGTTGGATACAGATTCTTCTAAGACGCCTACTCAGCATCTAGCTGTGCAGATTAGCAGGCATTGTTTTTTGGCTAGACTACGTTCAGCTGTTGATGCACCTGGGTTAAGTTCCTCTGCTTTTAGCTTAGGACTTGTCTCCCCATAGAAAGAGGTCGGGGGTAGGTATATAAAATAGCCACCTGAATCTGGTGGCCCTTATCATGCTTGCATGATACTATCCTCCCCTGTAGAGACTTGAGCCAGCAGCCCTGGCAGACATGGCAGCCTCCACCAACATTGCAGCCACTCTGCATATGTCTTTTTGCATTTCATAAAGAGGCTTGAATGCATAAAAAAGGGTCTATATGAGGTTAACTGCTATAGTCGCAGCATCCTCACAAGGAGCAGAAAAAACAGGGTGTGCCCCTTTCCTGCTCTAAATCCTTAAACAAAGGGATTAAAAGACCTGGGGATGAAGGTTCACTGTCAGAGACTTGGACAGCTGCAGCCTAAACGAGGAGAAGCTATCAGAAGGCCCACAGGTTCTGGTTGCACCTGCAGTCTTTTTCAGAGATTCATGCTGCATACAACTTCCCTCAGCCTAGACAGCCTAAAGCCTCTGTCTCCTTCTTGGAATTTAAAGAAGAAAGGTTTTCCTATAGGTTGCTGAAAGGACCTCAATAAGGTCCTCATCCTGGTGTTGGCTTCTGGCTAACCATATGCACTACTGGGGGATGCACAGTTGCTGGTGCACATTCATAATGTCTCATAATTGCGGAAACGCACATTTGCAGAGGATAGCTTCCTCTTTAACCGTCCACATGTTTGCATAAGATACATGAGTTTGGAATGTTCAAAATGCATGTGGGGTTAAAAACAAGTAACAGAACATGTTTTTATTGTTGATCGAATAAGGAAACATGTTTCTGGCTGTGCATAAAGATGCTGGATCACACACAGTTACCTGATCATCCGAGTCATGGATTACCCATGGATGTTTGGTCATACAGAGTGGCTTGTTTCCACAGAAATGCCTAAAATCGCATTAAAGACGCTTGAATGCGTAAAAATGCTGGAACACACATGATTACCTGATCACCCGAGTCCTGAATTACCCAAGGATATTTGGTCATACAGAGAGGCTTGTTTCCACAGAAATGCCTAAAATCGCAAAAAGACGCTTGAATGCATAAAAATGCTGCATTACACATGGTTAACTGATTACCCAAGTCCTTGATTTCCCAAGGAGATTTGGTCACACAGAGGGGCTTGTTTCCACAAGGAGGCCAAAAATTGCATTAAAAATGCTTGAATGTATAAAGAAGCTGGATCACACATGGTGGTCTGATCAACCGAGTCCTTGGTTACCCAAGGATACTTGATCACATTGAGAGGCTTGTTTTCACAGAAATGCCTAAAGCCGCATTAGATGCTTGATTGCGTATAGATTCTGGATCGCACAGGGGTGCTTGATCACACAAGAGTCCTTGGTCAAACAAGGGTACTTGTCCGCACAGTAGTGCTTAAAATGCATAGGATGTTTTGATCGTATGAAAGATGCTGAATCACATAAGGATGCATGATTACTTAAAGTTGCACATGGTTGCATAAGGAGGCATGATAATTTAAGTCACCTTAATTATACAGGATTCCTTGTGCTTGCATAGGAATACGTGTCTGCATGGGTATAGGTTGCACAATGCGGCATAACACGTTCATAGCGCATGCTTGCTTGCGAGATGCTTGTTCCATATTTATTTGAATTCATGCTTCCATGAACACATGCTTCCATAGAGGCATATGGCTTTTGCCACATACACATATGGGGGGGCCATTTGCATATGTGTTTATTTACATAGGACTGCAGAGGTTGTCTGCGTTTCGCAGGGGAACAGCACTGTCTCCAGTTGGTGGTCTTGCCCTTTCGGTTAGCCACCGTGCCCAGGTGGACAGGGTGCTAGGGCCCGCCTCTAGCAGGTCTAAAGGCCCAGGGTATAGCACTAATGGCATACCGAGGCAAACTCCTGCTGATGGATCAGTCAGTAGCATGGCTGGACCTGAGGGTGTCCAACATGGTCAAGTATCTGGAACTCCTGGGTTGGGGATCCCAGTCTAAAGGTACATTATTTCATTTGACAAGAAGCTGGGTATGTTTGGCAAAGCCCAAAAAGGAGAGTTTTTTGGCCTCAGACAAGACCATCGCTATAAGAAAGCTGGTCTATGTGGTCACGGCAAGGAAACCGTTCCTTACTTTTGGCCTTTTGCTTAAGGCGCTAAGGAAGATGCTGGCTTCATTCAAGACAGTTCTCTATGCTAACTTTTATTCAGGGCTGTTATAAACAGTATTCTGTCAGCCTAGAAAGGGTGGATCTTGACCTAGCATTATCCAAAGAACCTGGTCCTAGATATATGCTGGAATTCCTGTTAGTGGTTCTTAACTAAAAGGTTTGCCAGGTTGGGAAGAGACCATGGCCCAGGGGAAGTAGTCAAGCTCCAAGTGAGCCTCATCTGTCAGCCAGAGCTACCGATGGGGCATCTGGCTTTAGGGCCTGAATGTTCAGGTGGCAGGTTGGTTCTGTCAGAGTACAATCAGACTATGCCATACTAGTGATTTACTTCATTTTACCAAGGAGGAGCTTGTGCCTTGCCTATTGACATTTGTCATTTCATGAAATGCAGAATTGGCAGGCGATTCGCTGTAGCCGTCAACAAGTGTCTCCAGAAGAAGGACCTCTACACCCCGACTTTTTTCCTTACCAAATGCCACAGAAATAGTACCCTGTACATAAGATGTATTGGCGTCCAGGCTCAACAAGAGATTGAACAGCTTGGGGTCAAGGACAAAGGATCCACCCTCATGCGGGGCAGATGTGTTAGTAATCCGGGGGGACCAGTTGTCACTGGTTGTGTCTCTCCCCCCAGTGCCGTGACTTTTGTGGCTTCCATGCAACATTAGAGGAGAACGGAAGCTGGCCTGATTACTCCGGCATAACCCTGACGACCTCACTGTGCAGGAACAGTAAGGGTGGTAGTAGTGGACCCTTACATCTTGTCCAGGCCTACTTCGCAGGGGGTATTCATCCTGTCTTGCAACAAGTGAATTAATGGTCTGGCTATTGTAGCCCACATTCTTGAGGATCAGGGCTTTCAGAATCGGCGACAATTCCCTTGATTCATACAGGAGAGCTGGCCTACAAGACCAGATATCCTAGGATCTGGAAGGCCCATGTTCCTGGAGTGAAACCAGGTGGTGGCATCCTTGGAAGTTTGTCAAAGGTAAAATTCCTGCCTTCCTACATTTGGAAAGGAGACGGAACTAGCCTTAAGTTGCTTCCAAAGGTCGCTTGCTTCACACTCTTTGGTCTGGGCCATTATACAAGGGGTGACGTGCATAAGTCCACCAGTTTGGTCGCCCTTGTGCTCGGAGGATTGGCTCTTGTTTTGTCAGCTTACAGGGTCAGCTCCTTGGGCCAATGCACCATATTTCCCTTCATCCTTTAACAAGGGAATTGGTGTTCTTGATTGTGGTAGCCTCCAAGAGAGTTTCAGTATTGGCAACTTCTTGGCATAAAACCATACTTAATTATTCTTACAAGTAGGGTGATGTTAATCCTCACCCAGCCTTATGTACTAGAAGGATCTAGTATTCATTTGAATCAAGATATTCTTACCTTCCCTTTTTTCAAAACCTTGTTTCTCGGAAGGAAAGGTTATTGCTTTTCTCTCAATAGAGATGAGAGCAGTTGAATATCTATCTGAAGGTTTCAGATATAGAAAGCTGATGTTTTATTGTGCTGCTAGAAGATCCTAGATGTGGGCAGGCAGTGTTCAGTTCAGCTATTAAGATGGTTACACTCTCTCTCGTTGGAGTAAGAAAGGTCTAGGCCTATCTGAAGCGGCTGCTCGGATACGGAAAACTGATGTTGTTGCGCTACCAGGAGGCCCCAGGAAAGGGCAGGCAGCATCTAAAATCAACTGTTTTAGAGTGGGATTCCCCCTGTTTTCTTGTGGGGGTGCTCCCTACCAGAATGGTAAGCGCTTTATGCGCAATGCATTACCAAGCCTTTATGACGCAGATTTTCAGGGCCGCAACTTGTTCGTCTGTGCTTACGTTCACTAATTCCTATCAGGTGAACAGAAGACTGCAAGAGGATGCAGCTTTTTGGCGCAATATGCTGCAGGCAGCATTATAGGTCCTCACGTCTGATGGCGGTCTGCGTTGTTGGTGTCTCCCTCCCCTCAGTAAGCATGGCTTTCGGACATCCCACATAGTAATGACTATGCTGTTCTGTGTCCCGTGATGTACGATAAAGAAAATAGGATTTTTTATAACATCTTACCTGTAAAATCCTTTTCTTGAAATACATCACGGGACACAGAGCTCCCGCCCCTCTTGTTTGGGGATATGGGGACACTTATTGCTTTGCTGCAAAAACTGAGGTACTCCCAGTAGGGGAGGGGTTATATAGGGAGGGAACTTTCTGTTTAATTGATTACACCAGTGTCCATCACCTGAAGGTAGACTCTATAACCTATAACCCAGTAAAGACTATGCTGCTCTGTGTCCCGTGATGTACTCCAAGAAAAGGATTTTACAGGTAAGCTGTTATAAAAAATCCTATTTTTTTTTTTTTATTTGAAACAGAAAAATACTAGATCTTTGCGAAGTGAAATTTGATTAATTTTGTTGATATTACACGTGCTTTTACACATTTTGATAGCTATTTCTTTTGATGATAGTGCTTTCTTATTGTTATTTGAATTATTTGCATATTTCAGTAAACTTTGGCTTTGTAAACTTTGTGTCCTCAAAAGGGAAGTCATTCCACCAAAGTTGAAGCAGTGGTCAGAACTCTCATGAAAATACAGTCAATGGACCCTGGAGCCAAATCATTGGTCTTCTCTACGGTAAGAACATATAGGTGAAATTATATAGTACATAATATAATAGATGTTCTATAACTGTAAATGCCTGAATAACAGAGGCAGTGATTGCCAGGTATTTGTTGAAGTTCAGGTCAGGTATTTGTTTTAGTTTTGATGAAAGTGGTCCTTAATATATGAGGGCTGCACTGAAATGAATGCAAAATACGACATTTTTTGTAGCTTACATGGGTTGTTTAAATTTCAAATTATGTTGGTAGAGTAACACTTCCTCTATAGTAACTCTTTATCTTCTTCTTTTTCATTGCAGGTAAGTAATGGATTCCAAGCAGAAGCAATATGTCGTCATGTTTTTGACAAAGCAAGGGTGGGTGCAGGCTGTCCGACATCCACAGAAGGCTACAAAATGTTAATGGAGATGAAAATATTGATAAAAGCAATGTCTTGTCATTGGTGACTCTTGTCAATGGTGTCATCTCCATAAACATTCTGTAGCCTTCTGTGGATGTCGGACAGCTGACACCCATTGACAGCTTGACATCTTTTGTCAACAAATCAACAATGGCATGGTACTTCTGCCTGAATCCATTATATACCTGCAATATACAGCAGGTAAAATTAGTATTGACCACGTCACAATTTTTCTAGTTAAATTTCTAAAGCTGCTATTGACATGAAATTTTAACCACATGTTGGCAACAACCCATGCAGACCATACATACAAAGAAACCGAAACAAATAAGTTCAGAAATTAAGTTATGTGTAATAAAATAGAATAACACAGAGAAAATGTATTAAACACATGAAAAGATGGAGGTGCAAAAAGGCATGGAAAGCCAAGACATCAGCTAAAATATGTCAGTAATTAGAAAGCAATCCTGCCCCCTGTCAGTCAAAATTAATATCAGCTGGTTCAGTCTCAACTGATAGCCGATATACAAAGGTGTCTCATTGTCAAGGTGTTGCACACGAAACCTCTCATGATCGGTAAAAGCAAAGAGCTTTCTCAAGACCTTTGCAACCTTATTGTTTGTATGTGTGGGTTGCATGGGTTGTTACCGACATGTGAAAATTTCATGTCAATGGCACCTTTAGAAATTGATTTACCTATAAAAATGGTGATATGTTCAATACTTATTTTAGCCTCTGTATATAATACAATTCATAGACTGTGTTGAGTAAACTGAAAGATTCTGTCTTATCCGCAAGTTTTTCCTGTTGGTTATAAAACACATATATTTTGCTTTGCTAAAATAAACATATTTTAGTTAGTCCTTTTTTAAGGAAATCCAGGGCACACTCTTATGCAAATACATACTACCACCATTGCTTTGGCCTGCCTACATAGGCTTCCTATACAGTCCTCTTGGTCTGATAATGTGATAAATAAAAACAATCTAAACTGAGACAATCAACGCAAACAGTAAGACAAAAAGGAAATAATAATGAAGGTGTTGCAAGTTGAACACTGGAGAAAAATTTCCCAACCCCTCAAACAATACACAAAGACAATCTGTGCAATGCAACTAGCAATAATACATGTCCATTCCTTTTAATTCAAAAGTAGCTGAAGTCATAGGAAAGTCCATATACTGGACTGTACCAATACAATCTTGTGTCTAAGATTAACCACTTAAGACCCGGACACTTACGCTGCTAAATGACCCAAGGTGTTTTTACAATTCGGCGCTGCGTCGCTTTAACAGACAATTGCGCGGTCGTGCGACGTGGCTCCCAAACAAAATTTGCGTCCTTTTCTTCCCACAAATAGAGCTTTCTTTCGGTGGTATTTGATCGCCTCTGCGATTTTTATTTTTTGCGCTATAAACTAAAATAGAGCGACAATTTTGAAAAAAATCACTATTTTTTTACTATTTGTTATAAAAAAAATCAAATAAACTAAATTTTAGTAAAACATTTAGGCCAAAATTTATTTAGCCACATGTCTTTAGTAAAAAAAAAAAATCGTAATAAAAAAAATAGCTACCTAGCGGGAACAGCGACACTAATACAGCGATCAGAAAAATGATCGCTTAGTGACGCTGGCAATAGGGAGTGAAAGGGTTAACTAGGGCGGTGATCAGGGGGTTAAAACTTTATTAGGGGGGGTGGGGGGGCTATCCTGAACCTAACACTAACTGTTTTTTACAGTGCCTGTCACACTGACACTAAATGCAGTGATTAAATCACTGCATTCAGTAACACTGTGACAGGGGGGTGGGGGGGGGGCGATCACAAGGGGTTAATATGCCTATGTGAGTGTGTGTCAGTGTTGTGTTGGTGCACACTTACTGTGGATGTCTTCTCTCATCAGCAGCGCTGGGAAACAGCGCTGCGATGAGAGATTACATCATTTCCTCCTTCCTGTGTAAACACAGGAGGAGGAAGTGACAGGCTGGGAGCGCGCTCCCATTGGCTGGGAGCGATCGCGGGGGGGGGCGGAAAACACGGACATCCGCCCGCTCGTCGGCGATCGCTCCCAGAGCCAGGGGGACCGCCGCACGCCGCGGAGGGGGTCCCGATGGGACCCCCGAACCGCACTAAGGCGAGGACGTAAATTTACGCCCTTGTGCCTGTACGAGCCATGTTGTGGACGTACATAGGCGTGCGGGGGTCCTTAACTGGTTAAAGAAGAATTTAATAAACAACTAGGAGGTATCCTCAAACTACCAATAAAGAGACTGGTGGCTCACCTCAGACCCTTGGTCAAACAGGATGGTCAAATGCATTTTTCCCAGCACAGGGTATAAATAAACAGAGGCATCAGGTCCCAATATGGAAATTAGATCCCAGATGACGTATAAAAAAAGTAAATTAGATGTATAGTGCTCTCTGCTAAAAAAAATGTAAGTTTTAATGTATGCCGATGAAAACACTCACATTTAATCCACTTGTAAAATGCATGTAAGTAAAGAGATGAAGACACTTACAAACGACTCTCAGTCGAGCCAGGATAGCAGTGGGTGACGTCATTGACGCAGTTCCTCCTCTTATACCCATTACATCCTTTGGAACTTAGATAGCGGGATGGAGCTGCTGATACGCCTGATAATAGACATAGTAAGCCGCTGCCATGGGGACCAAGGACGTCTTCCATAGGCAGCTTGCACTACTAGAGCTCACATGGACAAACAATTGAATGGTCCCACGGCGCCTCACACAAGGGTGGAAAAAATCCTATGCCACTCACACGGACGGACCAAAATATCACTAGTGCAACATTACTGCTTAGGCTCCTAATAAAACCTCCAAAAAATAAAAATTACCCATAGAGACAATACCAACTAATGCCTGATAGTAATTAATCAAAAACAGCAAAAAAAAGACAAATGGCTTAAAGGAGAAGTACAGCCAGAGCTTGTTTGGCTGTACTTCTCCTGTGGATCACAGGAGTGCAGTTTGTTATGCTCTCCTGTTATCCATTTTCAACAGACAGCGGACCAATGTGTCGGGCCAGTCCAGGCTCGCGAATGATTGCGAAAATGAGGTCAGGATCCGCCCACATGGCTTGACCGGCACCCGGCTAAGCCCTCCCTCTCCACAGCCCACCTCTCCAGTGAGCGTGGGGGGGGGGTGGCAGAGCAGAGAGCCTGTGACTGACAGTTACCTGCTCTCTACTCAAGGAACTGTGAGAACCAAGCCATCAGCTGTGTTTGATTGCTCGGTTCTCAGTGTTATGCCGCGTACACACGGTCGTTTTTTTGCGATGTAAAAAAAACGTTGTTTTTTAAAACGTCATTTAAATTGATCGTGTGTGAACAAAACGTTGTTTTTTGTCTTCCAAAAAACGACCAAAAAAAAATTCAAACATGCTTGAATTTTTTGTGTCGTTTTTCAAAACGTCGTTTTTTGTTTCACAAAAATTCATCGTGTGTAGCAAAAACGTTGTTTAAAACAACGTTTTTCAACCCGCGCATGCCCAGAAGCTAGTTATGAAGCGAGCTTCAATGGAAAAGAGTGGTGAACGTAACCTCGCTTTTTGTGAAAAAAACGATGGTGTGTATGCAACTTCGTCTTTGAAAAGTGACGTTTCAAAAACGTCGTTTTTTACTTCACAGAAAACGTCGTTTTTTTTCATCACAAAAAATTAGAGTCGGTGGGGGACAGAGGACAGATGAAGCATTGGACCAATGCTGCATCCAACTAGGCAAGTATGAAAATACCATACTTCTCTTTTAATGAGACTATGGGGAAATCACTGTAGCAGTGCATTGTACATCTAACTCAATGAAAGAATGTTTATTTTTTTTATTTTTTTTAAACCATTTTTCATAGAAGCAACTGAAGCTGTTTGTTGTCAAGTGTTTGTTAAAGAAATCTGCTAAAAAAAAAGCTGTAGCCCAACTTCCACTTTACATTGTTTTTTTTTTTTTTTACAAATATGTCTGTTAATTGTATTATTTTTTTACATATGAACATAATTGTGTGATGCACATATGCTGAAAAATGTTTGTTCCCTGAATTTGTTTGATACAATGCAATAATGTCACAGGCACCTAGATGATTCTGCCTCTTGGCAGAGACCTTGCTAATTCTGGTTTTATTTACTGTATTTATTGGCGTATAACGCTCACTTTTTTACACTGAAAATAGAGGGTAAACTGTGCCTGCGTGTTATACGTAGGGAGGCTGTGGAAAGTTTTTTCCTGAAACTTCCCTCTCAAAGTTAGGGTGCATATTATATGCCTGTGCGTGTTATATGTCGATAAATACGGTATATTTCTCTTTTCATAGTATTTTCGTATTTTAAAGAAGGAGACATATGTACAAATCATTAATCAAAGGTTTTTATTTTTCAGTGGCAGGATGTGTTGGATATCATCGCTAAAGCTCTGCAAGACAATGGCTTGGTGTACTCACAGATTAATGGCCTTCAGAAATTTCAGGTACATAATTACTACTGAAGTAAGAATTCAACAATATACAGTTTCTTAAAGGGGTTGTAAAGGTAAAACAATTTTCCACTAAATAGCTTCCTTTACCTTAGTGCAGTCCTCCTTCACTTACCTCGTCATTCTAATTTGCTTTTAAATGTCCTTATTTCTTCTGAGAAATCCTCACTTCCTGTTCTTCTGACTGTAACTCCACACAGTAATGCTAGGCTTTCTCCCTGGTGTGGAGTGTAATGCCCGCCCCTATTTAGGGGGAAAAAATACCTTTACAACCCCTTTCAAGCTTTCAAGGTGGCTCCAAAATGTTTAAAGTCGGATTATATTTTCAGTTAACGACAACCATGGATTATCTAAATCTTGCCATGGATGCCAAAATTAGTCAAACATTATAAATTAATCTGTCCCCCTGGATCTCTCAGCCACCAAGGGTCTGCTGTAATCTAAGATTGCACATAATTAGATATTAAGGTTTCTTGATCCTGCAAAAACAGGCTTAGTCACGTCAAAATAACTGCCTAAGATACGTCGAATCACTGCCTATGACGTGAACGTAACCTACGCACAGCCCTATTCACGTACGACGTTCGTTCCCTGGTCTATACCTTTGCATGAGTTGCGCCTCCTATATGGGGAATAACTTTACGCAGGACGTAACCCTTACGCAAATCGATTAAAACAGGCGCCGGGCGCAAGTACGTTCGTGAATCTCCCGTATCTCCCGTATCTCCCTCTTTGCATAGAAAATCAATGGGAGTTCCAAATGTGTCCAGCGTAACTATGCGCCCATTATACACCAGCGTAGGCAAGTTACGTCGGTCGGATGAAGTCAGTTTTTTGGCATATCCTAGTTCTATGGGTACGGCGCATAGATACGATGGCGCATATTTACACTTACGCGGCGTATCTCGAGATACGTCGGAGTAAGTGCTTTGTGAAGCCTATGCCTATGCCTATGCCTATGCCTATACCAATTTAAGGCAAAACACAATTAAGCTGCTACCATAAGCACTTAAGCGGACTAAACATAAAAAAAATATACACAACCTAAATTCTGTGTAGGCAGCGCTGCGTGAACGAGCAATGTCCAACGGTATATAAAACAATCCCGTCTTTAACATCAAGCAAACAATCCACGGAAACGATTTTTTACACAAGATGAAATTCCTTCTAAATATGCACTAGTGTATGTTGTCCCCAATGTTTATTATAACATAGGAAAGTCCCTTGGCTCAAAGCAGTAAGTACAGCCCGCTGCTGGCTCCGATATAATGGTAAGGACTGGAGAAAATACCCCCTATAAATTAGCTCCTTACCAGACCAAGCTGGAAATTCGGCATAGACTGATGTTTAAATTCTGCTTGCAGCCTTCTCCTCTGGATCTCACACTAACGATCGGTTACTGACATGTGGTTCGGGTCATCTGCTAGATCTCACGTTCTGACCCCTGTTTTACCAGAAGGTCAGAAAAAGCAGATTCCCTCTCAGGGATATAAACAAATCAGCTGGTCATGGAGCTCCTATTACGTCCGCGCTGCCTCCGGCTGATTAGATGGATACTAGCCAGTACAGATTCCCTCAATGGGGTCCAGTGCACATAGGGATAGAAAAGGCAAGATCTAGTGCTCTCTGGATATCAAAACAGTTTATTTGCTCATTAAAACTCTAACGCCGCGTACACACGATCGGTTCAAACCGATGAGAATGGACTTAAGTCCAGTTTCATCAGTCCAAACCGACCGTGTGTATGGTCCGTCGGACCAAAGTTTTAAAACTTGCTTTAAAATCTGACCGATGGATGCCTGACCATCGGTCCAAACCGATGGTTAGTACGCAAAAGCATCGGTCCAATAACCCGCGCATGCTCAGAATCAAGTCGACGCATGCTTGGAAGCATTGAACTTCGTTTTTTCAGCATGTCGTTGTATTCTACGTCACTGCATTCTGACCCGATCAGATTTTGGACTGATGGTGTGTACGCACATCAGACCATCAGGCCACTTCAGCGGTGAACTGATGAAAACGGTCCGTCGGAACATTCTCATCGGTTTGAACCGATCGTGTGAACGCGGCCTAAAACGTTACTCACAAATGTAGCACTTAAGCAGTGCGGGCTCAGGATGCATAGAAACGACAAGATGCTTGCGGGATGATGTAGCCACTGCGACTCTTTCCCACATATACACGTTACGTCGAATGGGCACGACTTCTTCAGTAAGGGGTCGACCTGCCTTTTCTGACCTTCTAGGAAAACGGGGGTCAGAATGTGAGATCTAGCAGATGACCCGACCCAGTAACCGATCGTTGGTGTGTGATCTCGAGTAGAAAGCAGCAAGCATAATTTAAACATCAGTCTATGCAGAATTTCCAGCTTGGTCTGGTAAGGAGCTAATTTATAGGGGGTATTTTCTCCAGTCCTTACTATTATATCGGAGCCAGCAGCGGGCTGTACTTACTGCTTTGAGCCAAGGGACTTTCTATGTTATAATAACCATTGGGGACAACATACACTAGTGCATATTTAGAAGGAATTTCATCTTGAGAAATAAATATTTTCCGTGGATTGTTTGCTTGATGGTTAAAGACTTTCTATTATCAGCATAGAAAACAGGATTGTTTTATTTACCGTTGGACATTGCTGGTTCACGCAGCGCTGCCTACACAGAATTTAGGTTGTGTGTGTTTTTTTTTTTTTATATTCAAATGTGCTTTAGGTAATTAATGGAAACCTGAGTGGTTGCTATGGGCAGCATACTGCTTGCCCTCCACCTGTGTCATTTTCAGTTATAATACAGATCGTTCATGATGGGCTTTTTAAGCGCATGACAGCATAATATATATTTATTTTTAGCAATATGATGTAGGATATGCATGCTTTGTTTTACAGGAAAACCTTTCTGCATTTAAATATGATCCTAAGATCAACATTTTGCTTCTTCCACTGCACACTGGATCCAATGGCCTTAATATCATTGAAGCTACTCATGTGTTACTAGTGGAGCCCATTCTGAACCCAGCACATGAGCTACAAGCTATAGGTCGTGTACATCGCATTGGACAGAAAAAGTATGTATCTTCCCCACTGTAATATCCACAGAAATCTCCCCACTGTAATCCAGATATCTCCCCACTGTATAGGAAGATTAGTGCTTGCTTAGTCTTACCAGAGAAGCCGGCCGAACACGAGCAGTTGAGGCCGGGTGATGACGTCAGCGTGCCGCTCTAGGCTCACCTAGGCCACCGCCGGGTGGACCAAGATGGCTGCCGCCCTGGGAGCTAGGCCGAAGCCGCTGCCTTTCCTATGGCTGAGACAGCAGCAGAGCTCCACGGATCACATGGGGTGCCGATCCGCATATGGTGACCCGTTCAGATCACGGATCATTTACGATCCGTTGCACCACTAGTACCGATCAAAAGAATTTTGATTGATCAAAAAAATGTACGATTAATCAAGGAATTAATCTTTAATTTCCACAGCCCTAGATTAGATACATCCTTCCAAAGCACATCACACAAAATTATGGTGATTCTTGGTAAATCTATCAACAGTCTTGGGAATTGTCACCTGCCAGTGCTTATAAAAATCTTTATAGAGTCTTTCAGAAAGTCACTATATGTATTTTTTGTTTGTCAGACATTTGCTGTTGCCAGGGGGACAGAAACGGGATAAGGTGTCAACATTTTCTTAAATGGAAGTCAATTTGATAAGCATAAGGGTCTCATTAGGACAATTTACTATATGTAGTAGTTTAACCACTACACTACCCGCCGCCGTCAATTGACGGCGGCACAATAGTCCTATTGTTCTGACAGGACGTCATATGACGTCCTTGTCTTTCACAGCCGGCTCGTGCGCTTACCCGTCGTGTTACTGGGAACACGATGCGCGTGCGCGATGGCCGCTGGGCACCCACGATTGCTTAGTAACTGAGCAGGGACGTGGAGCTCTGTGTGTAAACACAGAGCTCCACGTCCTGTCAGGGAGAGGAGACCGATGCTGTGTCCTTTGTACATAGGGACACAGATTGGTCACCTCCTCCAGTCAGTCCCCTCCCTCCACAGTAAGAATTACTCCCAGGTTACACATTTAACCCCTTCCTCAGCCCCCTAGTGTTAACCCCTTCACTGCCAGTCACATTTATACAGTTATCGGTGCATATTTATAGCACTGTTCGCTGTATAAATGTGAATGGTCCCAAAAATGTGTCAAAAGTGTCTGATGCATCCGCCATAACCTCGCAGTCCCAATAAAAATCGCAGATCGCCGCCATTACTAGTAAAAAAATAAATAATAAAAAAATAAATCATAATTATGTCCCCTATTTTGTAGGCGCTAAAACTTTTGCGCAAACCAGTCACTATACGCTTGTTTTTTTTTACCAAAAATAGGTAGAAAAATACGTATCGGCCTAAACTGAGAATTTTTTTTTTTTTTTAATGGGATATTTATTATAGCAAAAAGTTAAAAATATTGTGGTTTTTTTTTTTCAAAAGTGTCGCTATTTTTTTGTTTATCGCACAAAAAATAAAAAACGCAGAGGTGATCAAATACCAACAAAAGAAAGCTCTATTTGTGGGGAAAAAAAAGGAAGTCAATTTTGTTTGGGAGCCACGTCGCACGACCGCGCAATTGTCAGTTAAAGGGACGCAGTGGCGGAAGCTGGAATTTCGTCTGGGCAGGAAGGGGGTATACGTGCCCAGTAAGCAAGTGGTTAAAGACTTTTTTCTCAGCTATTGAGGGAAATATAAATATTTACATAAAGTCTATCTATACTGCTACCCACAACAGAATTGAACACTGGCAATCAGAAAAATTCATAAGCCAGCTCCCAGTATAATCTCTCCCCTACCCAGCATGCCTCCGTTTTTTGCTAGTGTAGGAGGATAGATGTCTTTTCTCCAGCTCTGCTGAGAAAAGTGTTACCAATGTCTGTGCTAGCCCTTTGTCTTTGTTTTGATTTGTGGATTCCTCTTTAATTGACTTCATTGAAGATCCCTCCCTACTTCACCACTTGAGCTGGTCTCTACATAGCGGCAATCAGAATAGCTGGTTCTTTTGCCTTCCTTTGGAGACAATACTATGCTGGGCTGGACATATGGGGCTAGCCTGAAATGTGACCTTTGGACACTGGGCTCTGTACTGTATCACTTTCCATATCTGAGTATACTAGTTGGGTTAATTGAATGCTATCCAGGCCCAGAGCCATGACACAGCCCCAGGTATAACCCTGTCTCTGAAGACCACTTTGCAAGTAAGGTCAGTCAGGATACAATACCATGGTCTGATAAACCAAAACCCACCAATAACAGGTGGAACAATATTTAATACAGCATGTCTGCACTTAATCACAACTCGCTGCAGCACAGCTCTGAGCTGTGTTGCAGTGTTAATAGGAAATAATGAAACCAATAGTTTTCTGCATGTACTAGCAGTGACTGCTGTTTGACAGTATAGTAGAACAATGGTCACTGCACAGTGTGAATTAGCCCAGAGGCATTCAAGGTAGAGGAGGGTACTGTATTTATTGGCGTATAACACTCACGTTTTTACCCAGAAAATAGAGGGTAAACTGTGCCTGCGTGTTATACACAGGGGGCTGTGGAAATTTTTTTCCTGAAACTTTCCTCTTAAAGATAGGGCGCGTGTTATACGCCGATAAATACAGTATTTACTGGGGTCTAGCTTATGAATTTTTCTGTTTTGTCACTACCCAATCCTCTTGTAGATTTATGGAGGAGCAGGAGTATTGTAAGTTTTAGAGATTGCTGTAGAATAACCAGTGTCCTCTTGCTGCACAAACATGACCAAAATATCAGTATTGGGTGGACTTTCCCTTTATTTAAATACAGCATGGCAAAGACCACAGTGACATGATTTTTTCAATTTATTAGAGCGCTGGAAAAAATTTGAAACCCTTGTGAATTGTCTTTATTGAATATATACCTTTAGATACTAACCAATTTGCTCCTAAAGTAAACAAAGTATAAACTGTTAGACTGTTGGTATATTAACTTTTGTAATAATTAACATTTTACTTCTTTCAGAGCTACAATAGTCCATAGATTTCTGATTAAAGCAACAATTGAAGAAAGGATGCAAGCAATGTTAAAAGCAGTGGACAGGAGGTATTTCTGATATTTTTCTGTTTTGTAATCATATATTTTGGTACTGCCATCCATTTCTAGACATCGCCAATTAGAGAACCATTGACCTGGAACACGAAAGTGCAAATCAGGTATAAGGACATGTGATATGCTGATGCTTATTCTAAGTCAGTGGCATTCTAGGTTGTGAAGCTGGCACAGGTAATGACGGAGCACAGCCCCAGAGCTTGCATCAAGTCAGCAATAGCAGCTCCTATTTCCTGTATGAACAGGTTCTCTTTAGGAATTCATGATTAATATACAGTACTGTGCAAATGTTTTAGGTATTAGTAAAAAAAAAATCCATAAAGTGAGGATATAATAATGAAAAAAAATTTTTATTGCTCAATTAACCTACAAATTGCATAAACAGAAAAAAATTATATTCGCTGTGCCCAGCCTTTGCCTATCAATCCACCGAGTTACATTTTCAGCAACTAAAATTGTTGATAAATTTAGCATTTTAATCGCTTGAGGACCACCGCACGACGATATAAGTCGACAAAATGGCACGGGTGGGCACGAGGGCGTACATGTACGTCCCCTTTAAGATTCCAACCGTGGTTCGTGACCTGGTCCTCTTCTCCATGATCGTCCCCGCGAGAACAGCTGACCTGAACACCGCTGGTGTCCCACGATCAGGTCACAGAGAGGAAGAACTGGGAGATGTAAGTGTAAACAAACCTCTCCCCGTGCTTCCTAGTGTGGGTGACACTGATCGTCTGTTCCCTGTCATAGGGAACGACAATCGGTGACATGACACGCACAGCCACGCCCCCCACAGTAAGAACACTCACTGCCAGTGTAATTTTTACAGTAATTGATGCATTTTTATAGCACTGTTTGCTGTAAAAATGACAATGGTCCCAAAATAGTGTCAAGTGTCCAATGTGTCTGCCATAATGTCGCAGTCACAATAAAAATCGCTGATCACCGCCATTACTAGGAAAAAAAAAAATATTATTAAAAATGCAATAAAACTATCTTCTATTTGAAGGACAACGGGGTGAGGGCACTCCTAATCCTTGGGCAAATTAAAGAAAATGGAGCACCCAGTCTACTCCCGTCAGTAGACGCTGAAAAAGCGTTTGACAGGGTAGACTGGGGGCTCATGATGCAAATATTAGAAAATGTAGGGATAGGCCCAAGGATGAGAGAGAGGATCAAAACTCTGTACCATCACCCCCGAGCGAGAGTTAAAATCAATGGATCCCTATCGACATCTTTTGAGATGAGAAATGGAACCACGCAGGGATGTCCCCTGTCCCCCCTCCTTTTTGTGTTATCGCTAGAGCCCTTGTTGGCAATGATACGCAATGACCACAACATCAAGGGGGTAAGAGCAGGAGAAGAAGAGCATAAATTATCCGCGTTTGCGGACGATGTTCTATTTTTTGTGAGGAACCCAAGATCCACGTTGCCTTATTTAATAGCCAACATTAAACAATACGGAGAGATCTCCAATTTTAAGATGAATGTGTCCAAAACAGAAATTCTAAACGTAAACATTAATGAGGAAGAAAGATACCTCAAAAAAGAGTACAACTTCACCTGGCAGAAAGATATAAAGTACCTGGGAATAAAATTAGCAAAATCTCCAAAAATATATATAGATTAAATTATATCCCTCTATTAGATTAAATAAAAGGTGAAATTACAAAAATTAAGAACCGGCCGATCTCCTGGTTTGGAAGGATAAATATAGTAAAAATTATATATTGCCTTACCACAATCCTACTTTTAAAACACTCAACTCCTTGCTACTGAATTACATATGGAACAAAAAAAAACACAGGATTTCTCTCCAGGTATTAAAACAGGAAAAAAAACAGGGAGGACTAGCTGTCCCGGATATAAGAAAGTATTATAATGCCTCGGTAATCTCCCGTATAATAGAATGGGCCAAAGAAAATCACGATAAAAGATGGGTTAACAATGAATGTACACTTGCAAGGACACAATTAGGAAGAATAATATGGAATCCTCCACATTTTAGAAGCGTGCATACAACTACACATGAAATCACACGGACAGCACTAAGGATATGGGACAGAATACACAAACAGTTAGGACTAGAATACAACTCGCCACTAATAGATTTAAAAAAAAATGAATTTTTTGCACCAGGATTAAAAGGGGAGGGTGGGAATTGGATCAAAAATAGAATTCAGGTAAAAGATATTATTCAAAAGGGTAAAATAATGTCACTTCAAGAGATTAAATCAAAGATAGAACTCACAGGGTGGAATGAATGGAGATACCTGCAGCTATCCTCCTTCATCAGGAGTCTCCCGGGTTCATTACGGGAACAGAAGGAGTACACTCCACTGGAACAACTATGTTTAGCCGAAAACTCAAAAGGGAATATCTCAAAATTATATAAATTCCTGATGAGGGCGGAGGAGCTAGGGACACCCAAGTATATCCAAAAATGGGAGAGAGAATTTGAAAGCACAAGGAGAAAAACGACAGTAGAAAGAATCATCAATTTTAACTCATTCTTCAGCAATAGATGTGAGAACGGCTGAGATGAATTTTAAACTCATTACCGGATGGTACGCCACACCAGATAAAATCAGCAAATACAGAGAGGGGCAGTCGGCTGATTGTTGGAGAGGTTGTTCAACTAGGGGGACAATGGCCCACCTGTGGTGGAACTGCCCTAAGATCAAAAGTTATTGGAAAAAAATTCTAACTCTAATCAAGGAAATAACTAAAAAAAGAGATTGTAGAAGACCCTTGGGTCGTCCTTTTCCATGGGGGGGTTGATCCTATAAAAGAATATAAAAAAACTGACACCGCACCTCCAAATGTAATATTTCTGACATAGAGTATGCATGTCCAGCTCAGGCATCAGTTTACTACAACACTATAGTTTTTTCTTCTCCTAATGCTTGGTATAGAATTAACACTAACTGCACTACATCTTGCAATTCTGATAGCAGGGAGATGTCATCCACATCCTTGCTTTACTACTTAATCAAGCTAGGAGTTTCATCCTAGTTGGGTGCATAATGGGCCCTCATTATGTAGTAAAGCAGTATGTCAGCTTAGGTAAATTAATCACAGAAACTTTTTAGTACCAAAACATAAAGTCATTAAAAATGAAAATGAAGCCTGTTTTAAATGAAATGGTCCAGCTCATTTTAGGCAGCAGTGATTTTTTTTCAAGTTTAAGAGGCGTTAAAGTGGATGTAAACCTGATTCATGAAATTTGACCCAGGCACATATATATGTAGTGTTTACTTATCTCTCTCCAAAGCACTAAGTCCCATGTCTTTCTGCTGTTTCATTCCTCTGTTATGACCTTTAAAACTTCTATTAGGTTCCCCAAGATGGGAGATAAAACCAGCCTAAAATTTGTGTCGGTGTGGGTGCTATAAATAGATTAGCAGAGAGCTTGTCTTGTCACAGCACAGCTCTGAAAGTATCTTAGTTCTTTTGCCTATGTGGGAGTGGGGGTGTGTGCCTTTCCTCCAATCAGCTGTCACACAGTGTAAACCAAGACTACACTCCTACTAGTGAATGAGGAAGAAAAAATTCTAACACGATGTAAGAATTCCAAAGAATATAACAAGCTGAAGACAGCAGATATGCATGTAAAACTTATGTAGGGAGATTTGGTTCATCCCTGTGTATCATCTAAGGCTGTTCATTTGAAAGTAAATACTGTATGTAATGAGAAAAAAAATACCACTATGCAACGTTTAACTAATGTGACTGCTAGTGTTTCCACTAGCCTTCTAATCCCCCATTATTTGTTTCTGGTTTCAGTCACACAAGTACATCCATGAAGCAGTCGGAAGCCGCTGTCCTGACTGTAGCTGATCTTGCAGACCTGTTTACTGAAGAGAGAGAACTTGAGTAATGGTTATTTTGTGGACACACTGATATGTCCTCAAAGGCTTTTTCCAATGAGACTGTAACTTTCCTATAGTTATTTTCTTTAGAATGCACACGGGACCACTTGTGATGAAATTATTAGGTATATGACAGACAGGTGTATTTTATTCTCTACAGATTTCTGTTTATTGTGTTTGTACTGGTTTAACCACTTAAGACCCGGACCAAAATGCAGGTAAAGGACCTTGCCCCTTTTTTGCGATTCGGCACTGCGTCGTTTTAACTGACAATTGCGCGGTCGTGCGACGTGGCTCCCAAAGAAAATTGGCGTCTTTTTTTTCCCCACAAATAGAGCTTTCTTTTGGTGGTATTTGATCACCTCTGCGGTTTTTATTTTTTGCGCTATAAACAAAAATAGAGCGACAATTTAAAAAAAAAATGCAATATTTTTTACTTTTTGCTATAATAAATATCCCCCAAAAATATATAAAAAAACATTTTTTTTCCTCAGTTTAGGCCGATATGTATTCTTCTACATATTTTTGGTTACAAAAATCGCAATAAGCATTTATCGGTTGGTTTTCGCAAAATTTATAGCGTTTACAAAATAAGGGATAGTTTTATTGCATTTTTATTAATTTTTTTTTTTTACTACTAATAGCGGCGATCAGCGATTTTTTTTTGTGACACTTCGGAAAATTTTGACACATTTTTGGGACAATTGTCATTTTCACAGAAAAAAATGCATTTAAATTGCATTGTTTACTGTGGAAATGACAGTTTGGGAGTTAACCACAGGGGGCGCTGTGAATTTTAGTTTTCCCTGTGTGTGTGTTTACAACTGCAGGGGGGTGTGGCTGTAGGTGTGACGTCATTGATCGCGTCCCCCTATAACAGGGATGACGCGATCGATGCTGCGGCCACAGAGAAGCAGGGGGAAGCCGTGTTTACCCACGGCTCTCCCCGTTCTTCAGCTCCAGGGACGGATCGCCGCACTGCAGCGGCGATTGGGTCCGCGAGTCCCGCGGTCCCGGTCCTGGAGCTTCGGACCGGGTCACGGGAGCGTGCCCGTGACCCACGGCTGGGTACTAAAATCAACATATATATACGTTGATGTGCCCAGCCGTGCCATTCTGCCGACGTAAATGTGCAGTAGGCGGTCCTTAAGTGGTTAAAAAAAAAAAAGTGTAAAAAAAACAAACTCATCTTCTAGCAATATTTTCTATTTCACAGGACTTATTTGTACCTCTAGTCTATAACTTTTAACATAATTCTTCAACACTGATGCTTCTCTATGTTCCCTAATAGCATATGGGAAATTATTTGAAGACCACCGTTGCCATGTGGAGTGATCATTATATCCAATCAACTGATCTTGGCTTTCCAAACGAAGATCAATATAATTACAGTTAAATCAATCTGCAACAAGTCTCAAACCATGAGTTTAGATCTCAGCAACCCCCTTCTCGATTTTGCATTTTAGCAGAATTAAGGGATCTGTTCCCACCCCTTTCACCCACTGTGCATCCGCCGTCATTGGAAGTGTAGCTGGTATGTTCTTTTGAATAGGAATAGTTGACTTGTTGACAAGAATTTTCTGATGAGCAACTTTTCTACAAACATTTGAATAAAACACCATCGCCTTGTGTCCAGCTTTACAACTTTGCATCTCCACGACAGGAAGTAAAGGGAAATATCCCCAGTAGGACACAAGCATAAAAATAACTTAGTAGGAGATTTAAAGCCCCATACACACGATTGGACCTTTGTCCGACCAAAATCACATCAGAATTCCATCGGAGTAAAAGAGATCATGTTCTCTATCTAAATTCCAATGGAATTCATCGGAAATTTCTGACGGAATTACTCCGATGGGGCATTAACGCGGTCGGAATTTCCGATGGAAAAAATCTGACTTTTTCCATCTATAATTCCAATCGTGTGTACGGGGCATACGTTTTCCTTCATCCAAAACTATTTTTTTTTTTTTAGCTATACATGCACTTTAAATCTTCTGGAAGACCCCTCTGTAAGTGCTTAATTCTGTTTTTAGTTGTTTGGCCTCAATTCTGTTAAGCAAACCTTACTGTAAATCCACCTTTTAAGGATCACTAAAGGATTTTTTTTTTTTTTTTTTAGCTAAATAGCTTCCTTTACCTTACTGCAGTCCTGGTTTCATGTCCTCATTGTTCGTTTTTGTTTTGAAGTTGCTGTAATTCTGCTCTGATCTCCACACTTCCTGCTTGTCTGGCTCCTTATAAAAAATCTCATAGCAGCTTTTCACTGTGGTCCAAGCTGTCAATACTGTGTGTCTAAATCTCCTCAGAACCAATCAGATTCATTTTAAAAACAAAACACTGCC
Source organism: Rana kukunoris (assembly GCA_029574335.1). Classification (NCBI taxonomy): domain Eukaryota; kingdom Metazoa; phylum Chordata; class Amphibia; order Anura; family Ranidae; genus Rana; species Rana kukunoris. The sequence goes on along the minus strand of CM056052.1, from coordinate 419,558,632 downwards.
CTGGATTTGTTTGTTTTTGTTCTGTGTGTCTCTCTACTTCACAGAAACATGAAACCAGTTTAAAAATTAAACTAAACTGCAGGCACATTATATGATTGATTTTTATCTATTTTTAATCATTTTTAAAAGGAATCGGTTAACTTTTATGTCTCTATACCCTGTAAACAGTCATTTTAGCAATTTTTTTTTCCCTTTAGTGACCCTTTAAGTGTGCTTCACAGGTGTAAACTAAAAAAAACATCAAAAGTGTAGCATTAGATAAATATCAATAACCGGGACAGCTGTGCCTTCAGGACATTAAAATGGAACAATCGTTCCAATGCACACCTACATACAGAATGTCAAGCTGCATCAAGTTAGGAGAAAAAAAACATTGAGGTAAGGCATACGCCATAATGGCTTTGAACCATTTAGGCCGGATTCACACTTGTGTGGTGCGAATTTCAGCTCTGTTACCTCTGCAGAGAGATAAGACAACTGTTCAGCAGATCAGCTCCGTTTTAGATGTGAATTTGGAGACCTGGGAGAGGGGAGGGGGGAAGTGAATTGAGTAGAATGAGAGAAATCCTGAAGAGAAATGAACACATCTGCGAACCAGATGCGTTCCCATAGAAGATAATAGGCCTGAATTCGCACCTGAGCCACACCGCAATGCCTAGAAAACGCACACGTTTTTTCGGCAACGCGCAGTGCGAATGCATCGCACATATGTGAACCAGCCTCATTGAAAACAATGTATTTAGAAATGTTCTGCGAATTGGATGTGGTTTAAGCCGCACTCAATTCGCATAGTCACACCCGGCCTTAAAATGACATAGTCAAAGATAATTTGCAACAGATTTTTTAGCAAGTTGCAAAATTTGTTACATCCCCTCATGGACGCGATTTATAAATTATAGGGGTCATCAAATATGTCACCAGAATGGGTCTCATAAATTGTAAATATTACATGTACTCTATTGTCCAGAATTCGTACCTTGTTTTCACCCTTCCCTACAGGAATACAGCAGTTATTCTTCCTTTTCAGAACCTGTAACCTGTATTACAAGTAAAAATACAAATACCAGTTACTGAGACAGAGTCTATTAATGCTATATAATATCTGCTCTCCAAGTGTATTATTTTTTATGTTTGGAATTAAATTGTGTTATTTGTATTCAATATTTTGTTAAAGTGACTCTTTCGTAAAGATAAATTCCAGCCTTTGCATTTCTTTTATGTGTGTGTGCTTCCCTTCTCCTAAGAACTCCCCTTGCTCTTTTGTTTCAGATGTACTGAGTATCTCATAGTCTGCTATTAAACTTTGCAATAATCACTGACTGCCATGGCAATACAGACTCCCCTGACATTCTGCATACTCTAATAATAATGGTGGTGCTTTTCTCTCCCATATCTTCACATTTTCTCCTGACCATAAACTAACTAGCCAAACTTGTTAACACTAGTGTGCGATCAAGGGGTTAACTGTGTTCCTTGGGTGTGTTCTAACTGTGTGGTGGATGAGAAGAGGTTCACCGCTCCAGGTGGGTCGGAGTGCAATCAAGGATTTATCCAGGTTACAATGGGTGCTGGCAATGCACTAGGCAAACATGGAAAGTAGCGGAAATGGATGGACAGCCGCACTCCAAAAGACACTTGAGTCATCTTTATTGATAAAACAAAAGCATACACCACAAATTCACAGCAAAAATCATAGAACAGCCGAGGCGGTTCACACCTATTCAGTGCTTAGTCATGGTACCAACTGTGTGGTGGATAGGCTCACTGGGACAACACCGAGATGGCTGTTCCTGAGCAACAGATCTCCATGTTGTCCCCTATCAGAACTTGTATCCACCTTGTTTACATAGGCAGATCCCTGTTCTGCCTCTTTGTGGAGGGATCACAGGTGGCCAGCGGACAGCGAGTCTGCCAGACCGGCGTGTGTATTACCGCAGCGCACAGCCACAGTGTCTATTGCATGAAGCCACGTACAGGTACGTCATTTTGCACAATAGAGCCAACCTACCGCAGTATATATACTGTGGCTGGTCAGCAAGTGGTTAAAATATCACAGTACTTAATGCATGACTTTTTACCATGCATATATAAAACATGCTTACACCTAGGCTTAAGCAGCCAAAAAAACTCCTAAAGCTGCATCCATATACCCTAAAGCAGGGGTCTTCAAACTATGGCCCTCCAGATGTTCAAGAACTACAATTCCCATCATGCCTAGTCATGTCTGTGAATGTCAGAGTTTTACAATGCCTCATGGGATGTGTAGTTCCGCAACAGCTGGAGGGTCATAGTTTGAGGATCCCTGCCCTAAAGGTTTTATGTCCTCCCAGTTTGCCTAAATGCTAGGCTTTCCTGATTGGGTAGCGCTTAGGTATTTCCTGGAGCTCCCTTATCCACCTTACACACATTCCTGTTGGCCACTGAGGCAGCCATTGCAGTATGTATGGGGTTGGCAGGCAGCAGCTAAGCTCTGAGAGTGCCAGGAAGTGTTGGCAGTTTGCCCATTCAGCAATGTCCAGCATTTTAGCTGAGGTGGCCTTACCAGCTGCTAAAGGTAGATGCCTGTTTATTTTGTTTTGTTATGCAAGTGACACATGGTAGATATTATGTTTGGCTGAGTTGCTGAGTCCAACTGTAGATAAAACTTTTTACTTGATTTTCAATAGTGTGTGTGTGTGTGGGGGGGGGGGGGGGGGGGCGGCGCTGTGTTCTTGCTGAGGGGATTCCCACCACTACCTTTTCTACATGACATCCAATTCATGTACATGAAGGAAAGGTACTTCTCTTTAATGAGACACAAACCAAAAATTAATAATACCTGTCTAAACACACTTTATATTTTTTGTCCATTAGTCTTTTGAAGAGACTGGTGAGTAGATTCTTAAGAATGTTTAATGCTGGTCCAAAAACTGTACTAAGCTGTACCAAGCCATTAAAATCTTGTTCAAACACGGCACCATTTGAATGTGTATAAGGGTCGCCTTTAATGCTTTAAAGCTTGGGTACTAACAGGAATGCAAAACTTCAGCCCTGGAAACCATCAATAACTCCTTAAATCGCGTACACACGATGACATATGTCCGCTCAAACTTGTCCGATGGACAGTTTAGAGCGGACATGTCTCATCGGATTTTGGTCTGATGGCGTGTACACACCATCGGATCAAAATCCCCGCCGGCAGACACCAGGAAGAAAAATACTTCCGCGCATGCGTCAAATCCATTCGACGCATGTACGGGAAGATATGTCCGCTGGTGAGTGTACTGACAAATTTTAAAGCATGTTTTAAAATTTGTCCGCCGGTCAGACATGTCCACTAGCCCATACACATGATCGGATTTTTCCGCTGAACTGGTCCGTCGGACCACTTTCAGTGGACAAATTCGATCGTGTGTACGCATCCTAAGAGTGTTTGTTCCCTCAAAGACCCTTGGCAAAGTTGATGAGCAGTGGTCTTAATGTATTGTTTCTGGAGGGCACTACCACTGTATCTTGTGCTTCATAGAGCAACAGACCAGCCTGCATGGAATGCCTCCTTTGGAGTATATGGCAGCAAACGCAAAGGGAGATCTTTGGGGCTTAGCAAATGGATCTACAGTATAGTTTTGGGGTTGAGCTTATCACTTGATTTTGCTTGAACCCCACTGGCTGAGCTTGTAGAAGTAGAAGCTAACGGTGATGTGGTTTTACTTGACCTGCAGTTCTGGATGGACCTCAAGAAGACACAGACATTGCAGGAAGTAAAGATAAATCTCCCAAACAGGGAGATAGAGGGTGATTAAAAAAAAAAGTCAAGGATACCAATCCTGCATAAAATTTGGGTAAGGTGTGAATGAGCCTGGGTCTCCAATGTCCGAGCATCCAACATGTTTTCCACAATTGAACCATTGTGGAATATTCCATACAAGAGGATTTCGTTTGTATAGATCTCCATAAAGAGAAACGTGATCTATATATATATATAGATATATATATATATCTATATACATAGATATATATATATATATATATATATCTATATATATATATATATAGATATATATATATATATATACATACATATAAATTGATTTTTAATAAACAGCTTACCTGTAAAATCCTTTTCTTGAAGTACATCACGGGACACAGAGCGCATAGCCATTACACTTGGGTTATATGGGTACCTTCAGGTGATGGACACTGGTGTAATCAATTTCACAGGAAGTTTCCTCCCTATATAACCCCCTCCCACTGGGAGTGCTTCAGTTTTGTAGCAAGCAATTCCTCCGAGGTTACACAATGTTCCCCAAAAGAGGGGTGGGAGCTCTGTGTCCCATGATGTACTTCAAGAAAAGGATTTGACAGGTAAGCTGTTTATTAAAAATCCTTTTTTCTTTATCGTACATCACGGGACACAGAGCGCATAGCCATTACACTTGGGATGTCCTAAAGCAATGCTCTATGAAGGGAGGGAGACCGTAAGGCCAAGAATAGCCAAACAAAAAATTATCAGGAAGTAAAGTAGCTCCACCAACAGAGAAAAGGGGGCGTGACCCAGACCAGAGGATTCTATACTGCTGCCCGTAGGACCGCCTGCCCAAATGCTGCGTCCGTACCCTTTGCAACGTCCAACTTATAAAATTTAGTAAACGTATGTACGGAAGACCAGGTTGCCGCCTTGCAAACCTGTGCCATAGAGATCTGATGGTGTGCCGCCCAGGAGGCACTCATGGCCCTCGTAGAATGGGCTTTGACTGACAAGGGAGGTGGAACGCGCTTCAGACCATAGGCCTGAAAAATCAGCTGCTTAATCCACCTAGCCAAGGAAGACTTGGCAGCCGGCTGACCCTTCTTGGGGCCATCCGGAAGAACAAAAAGCACATCTGTTTTCCGAATCTTCTCTGTAACTAGGCATGTGCAAAAGTGAAAAATTCGTTTCGTTTCGTTTCAATTCGTCATTTAATAAATTTCGTTAAGTTAGGTTCGTTACATATGTTGAATTCGTTTTCGGAATTCGTTCGTTTTCGACCGAATTTCGAAAAATCCGGTCGAAATCGAAAATATTTCGACCGTTTTCGAATTCGTTCGTTTTCGACCGAATTTCGAAAAAAAAAAACGGTCGAAATCGAAAATATTTCAACCAGATTAGAAAAAAAATAGTCTCTTTTCGAATAGAATTTTTTTCGAATTAAATTCGAAAATATTTTTTTTTTTTTTTTTTTTTTTTTTTTTTTTCGAATTCCGATCGAATTTAGTCCGCGGGTATTCGATTCGGAATTCGAAAAAAAAAATTCGATTTCGACCATTTTTTTTTTCGAAATTCGGTCGAAAACGAACGAATTCCGAAAACGGTCGAAATTTTTCGCTAATATAGCAATTCGGGAATTCGTATGCATCCGAACGTCCGAATAATGGAAAATTCGTCCGAATTTCGATTCGGAACGAAACGAAATGCACATGCCTATCTGTAACCTTGAGATAGACCCTCATGGCTCGAACCACGTCCAAAGTATGAAGCAGTCTTTCCTCTCTGGACTGGGGAGTAGGAAAGAAGGATGGTAGGACTAGGTCCTGATTCAAGTGAAAACTGGATATGACCTTAGGAAGGAAAGAAGGTTGAGGCCGCAGAACCACTCTGTCCTTATGCAGAATAAGGTATGGCTCCCTGCATGACAAGGCTGCCAGCTCGGAAACCCTTCTGGCCGAAGCCATAGCCACCAAGAAAACCAACTTTCGGGTTAGTAGCACAAGAGGGATTTCTGTCAGAGGTTCAAACGGCTGCCTTTGTAAAGCTGACAAGACCAGATTTAAATTCCAGGGGCAGAGGGGAGCTCTAATAGGGGGATTCACATGCAAGACCCCCTGCAAGAAGGTTTTCATAAGCGAATGGGTGGCCAAGGGTCTTTGAAACCATATTGATAAAGCCGACGCCTGCCCCTTTAGAGTACTAAGAGCCAACCCTTTGTCAACGCCAACCTGGAGGAATCGCAAGATCCTGTCAATAAAAAACTTTTGAGGGTGCCATTTTTGAGACTCGCACCACTCCACATAGGTTCTCCAGACTCTGTAATAAATATTTCTAGAGACTGGTTTCCTAGCCTGAATCAACGTAGATATGACCTGAGCTGAGAGGCCTCTGCCCTTAAGAATTAGGGATTCAGCCGCCAAGCCGTCAAATTTAGCTGCTGTGAAGCAGGGTGGCAGATTGGGCCCTGAGACAGCAGATCTGGGCGCAGGGGGAGCGGCCACGGCGCCCCGACTGACATCCTCACGATGAGTGCGTACCAAGCCCTCCTGGGCCAGGCTGGGGCCACCAGGATCACAGGCCTGCGCTCCACCCTGATCCTCCGTAGAAGGCGGGGAATCATCTGCAGTGGAGGGAACGCATACAGGAGAGAAAACTGGTGCCAGGGGCAAACCAACGCATCGGTCCCGTAGGCCGAGGGATCCCTGGCTCGGGATATGAATTTGTCCAACTTTTTGTTGGATCTCGTTGCCATAATGTCCACATCTGGAACTCCGAATCTTTGGCAAATCTCTTGGAATACCTGGGGGTGAAGAGACCACTCCCCCGGGAGCAACTGTTGACGACTCAAAAAATCTGCTTGAGAATTGTCTATCCCTGGGATGAACACCGCCGAGATGCAGGGTACATGGGCTTCGGCCCATGAGAAAATCAGGTTTACTTCCCTTTGGGCCGCTAGGCTCCTCGTGCCCCCCTGGTGGTTTATGTATGCCACCGCAGTGGCATTGTCGGACTGTATCCTTACTGGCAGACCCTGAAGGGGGAGAGTCCAGGCGACCAGGGCCAGCCGAGCAGCTCTGATCTCTAGGATATTGATGGGAAGCAGTTTTTCTGCCTCCGACCACTGCCCTTGCTGGGTCTGTCCTTCTAGAACTGCCCCCCAACCTGACAGGCTGGCATCCGTGGCTACTATCTTCCACGTGATGGGGCAAAAGGATTTCCCCTTTGACAAATTTTGAGGGACCAGCCACCAGAACAGGCTGCGCTGGACTCCTGGGGAGAGAACTAACGGACGATCTAACGCCTGAATGGACTTGTTCTTAGCAGAGAGAATTGCTGCCTGGAGATATCTGGTATGGATCTGGGCGTAGGGCACTGCCTCGAAGGCGGCCACCATCTTCCCCAGCAGTCGCATACATAGGCGAATAGTCGGCCTCTTCTTGCCTAAGATCACTTGAACTGCTTGAGTTATTGATCTGACCTTTGCTTGAGGTAAAAATATCCTCTGGCAGTCTGTATCTAGCCGAAGGCCTAGATATTCCAACTGCTTTGTGGGTTTCAATATCGATTTTTCTTGGTTCACAATCCACCCGAATTCCTCTAGATGCCGAACTGTGCGAACTACTGCATGATTGAGGCTGGAAGCTGATCTGTCGATAACCAGAAGATCGTCCAGGTATGCCAGGACCAAAATGCCTTCTGTCCTTAGGACGGCTAGCACCGGGGCTAACACCTTTGTGAATACCCGCGGAGCTGTTGCCAACCCGAAAGGGCGGGCTACGAACTGGTAATGACGGTGATCTATCATAAAACGAAGAAACTTGTGATGTGCCGGGTAGATCGGCACGTGCAGATACGCATCCTTTATGTCTAGAGATGCTAGAAAGTCGTCTTGATGTAGGCTGGCTGCCACCGAACGTATGGACTCCATACTAAAGGTCTGAATCTTTAGAAAGCGATTTAGGCGTTTGAGGTCTAAGATAGGCCTGACGTCGCCATTGGGCTTTGGTATTATGAAAAGGTTGGAGTAGAATCCCAGACCCCATTGCTGGGTTGGTACTTCTACAATTACTCCTTGGAGCAAGAGACGATCCAATGCTTTTACAAGAGAGGCCCTCTTTAATGGGTCGCTTGGAAGACTTGACCCCTGAAAATGAGGAGGGGGGACTTCCCGAAACTCTAGCTTGTAGCCCGTGGCTACCACGGACAGTACCCAAGAGTCGGGAATTCTGGCCTCCCACACTTCGGAGAAAAACCAAAGCCTTCCCCCCACCCAAGAGAGTGGGGGCGCCCCTTCATGAATCTGACTTGATGACTGGTTTAACCGGCTTGCGAGACCATGGCCTCTTGCCTGCCGTGGCTTGTCCTTGTGGGCGGCTATTAAATGCTGAACGCCCGGGAGGCCGTCGATACTGACGGGAAGTTGAAGGGGCTGAGCCTGCGAAGGCCTGTCGCTTAAACGCGGGCCCCCGCGATCTTTTCTTGACAGGCAAGAAAGAACTTTTACCACTTGATATGGTCTGGATATATATATCTAGGTCTTCACCGAATAGTCTCCCACCATGAAAGGGAAATCCTGCTAAAAGCCTTTTGCAGGGTGCCTCTGCTGACCAGTTCTTCAGCCACAAAAGGTGACGCATATGAACCAATAGCAGAGATAAACGGGACGCCTGTTGAATGGAGTCCTTAATAGCATCTACTGCAAAGCAGAGAGCCCTTGGGAGGTCAGCCAATTCACGAGCTTGCTGAGCCGGTATGTCCCTTAATATTTGTTTAGTCTGATCCTTTAAAGCCTGACAAACGCCAATGGCTGCCACTGCTGGCTGAACCACGGCACCTACTGTGGTAAAAGAAGCCTCCAGTAGGGTCTCCAACTTTTTGTCGACTGGATCTTTAAACATCTGGACATTTTCAACCGGACAGGTCAGGGATTTATTTACGCAGGAAATGGCTGCGTCCACGGTAGGGAGTGCCCATTTCTTTGCAAATTCCTCTTCCATAGGATAGAGAATAGTGAACCTTTTAGGAGGGATAAAAATCCTATCAGGTCGAGCCCAATCCTGAAAAATCACGCTCTCCAGAAGGGGGTGAACCGGAAAAGACGCACCACTCAACGGTGCCTTCAAGGAACCTAAAGAGGATACCGCGGGGGCTAATTGTTCTGACACTGGAAGTTTAAAAGCAGTGCAAACCATATCTGTCAGAGACTGGATCCACAGGCTCTCCGCTTGAGAAGCCGAAAAAATTTCATCTACAGTGGAACCCTCAATGTCTGAATCGTCGGGACTCGGGTCCGCTTGATCCCCCTGTGGGTCCAATTCCTCCGAAGAGAGGACCTCTGCATCTGAAAACACCAATCTAGGTGACGGGGATCTAGCCCGCTTGCCACCTGGCAAAGAGCGGGCAATTAAAGCAGTTAACCTTTCCTCTAGCCCACCCAGGGTGGTCGCTAGCATTTCTTCCGTAACGTAAACGGGAATGGGTTGATTGGGGGCCGCCTCTGCCCCTAGCACCCTCAATGGCTCCTGCAACATGCTGTTCGGTGGTCTATCTGGTGAGGGTGGAACCGCTAGAGCCTGGCCCAAATCCTCTGACCCCGATGGAGACCCCTTTAGTTTTTTGGTACCTTTTGCAGCCTTAGCTGGTCCTGATCCCTTGGGAGCCATTGCACAACCTTGAGACACCCCTAAAGCCAACACCCAACTGTTGTAGCTATAAGTGAACCATTAATAAGAACAGGCTATGGTAAAAAAATTCCCAAATTTTCATACGCCCGAGAAGGCGGCAATACCGAGGAAGTCCTGTGAGTATTGCCATACCAATTTAAGAAAAAAAAACTTTTTTTTTTTTTTTTTTCTGGTCAGTATGGAGCTAAGTCCAGACCTGAAGATCCACAAACCCCCACTGGGTGTCACTGTATAGCCAGAAATGGCTCAGCTGCGCACTCTGTGTCCTCAGCCTCCTCTGCTTTCAGGAGGGAATGACCAGCCAGGAAATGCTTTGCTGCTTTAACTGAGACCTGACGCTGCTGGCCCGCCCCCCCACGCACGCTGACGCTGTAAAAGGCGGCGCGCGCGCGCCCCCCCCCACGCTGAAACCAACATGGAGGAAGCAGAAAGCAGAGGAGAAGCCTGGACCAGCGCTAGCAACCCAACAGACACCAGGTAAGACACTAAACTTATTGTAGTGCACACATAGAGGAAGCTGTCCCCATAGGCTTCCTAAGAAACAGGAGTTTTGCCAGCATTTCCTCCCTATAGCACGTGGGGCTGCAGTATCATGCTAACAGGCAGATCTGGGGGGAGTAGCAAATACATATCTTTAAAAGCATACAGGGAGTGCAGAATTATTAGGCAAATGAGTATTTTGACCACATCATCCTCTTTATGCATGTTGTCTTACTCCAAGCTGTATAGGCTCGAAAGCCTACTACCAATTAAGCATATTAGGTGATGTGCATCTCTGTAATGAGAAGGGGTGTGGTCTAATGACATCAACACCCTATATCAGGTGTTGTATAATTATTAGGCAACTTCCTTTCCTTTGGCAAAATGGGTCAAAAGAAGGACTTGACAGGCTCAGAAAAGTCAAAAATGGTGAGATATCTTGCAGAGGGATGCAGCACTCTTAAAATTGCAAAGCTTCTGAAGCGTGATCATCGAACAATCAAGCGTTTCATTCAAAATAGTCAACAGGGTCGAAAGAAGCGTGTGGAAAAACCAAGGTGCAAAATAACTGCCCATGAACTGAGAAAAGTCAAGCGTGCAGTTGCCAAGATGCCAGTTGCCACCAGTTTGGCCATATTTCAGAGCTGCAACATCCCTGGAGTGCCCAAAAGCACAAGGTGTGCAATACTCAGAGACATGGCCAAGGTAAGAAAGGCTGAAAGACGACCACCACTGAACAAGACACACAAGCTGATACGTCAAGACTGGGCCAAGAAATATCTCAAGACTGATTTTTCTAAGGTTTTATGGACTGATGAAATGAGAGTGAGTCTTGATGGGCCAGATGGATGGGCCCGTGGCTGGATTGGTAAAGGGCAGAGAGCTCCAGTCCGACTCAGATGCCAGCAAGGTGGAGGTGGAGTACTGGTTTGGGCTGGTATCATCAAAGATGAGCTTGTGGGACCTTTTCGGGTTGAGGATGGAGTCAAGCTCAACTCCCAGTCCTACTGCCAGTTTCTGGAAGACACCTTCTTTAAGCAGTGGTACAGGAAGAAGTCTGCATCCTTCAAGAAAAACATGATTTTCATGCAGGACAATGCTCTATCACACGCGTCCAAGTACTCCACAGCGTGGCTGGCAAGAAAGGGTATAAAAGAAGAAAAACTAATGACATGGCCTCCTTGTTCACCTGATCTGAACCTGTGGACCATCATCAAATGTGAGATTTACAAGGAGGGAAAACAGTACACCTCTCTGAACAGTGTCTGGGAGGCTGTGGTTGCTGCTGCACGCAATGTTGATGGTGAACAGATCAAAACACTGACAGAATCCATGGATGGCAGGCTTTTGAGTGTCCTTGCAAAGAAAGGTGGCTATATTGGTCACTGATTTGTTTTTGTTTTGTTTTTGAATGTCAGAAATGTATATTTGTGAATGTTGAGATGTTATATTGGTTTCACTGGTAAAAATAAATAATTGAAATGGGTATATATTTGTTTTTTGTTAAGTTGCCTAATAATTATGCACAGTAATAGTCACCTGCACACACAGATATCCCCCTAAAATAGCTAAAACTAAAAACTACTTCCAAAAATATTCAGCTTTGATATTAATGAGTTTTTTGGGTTCATTGAGAACATGGTTGTTGTTCAATAATAAAATTAATCCTCAAAAATACAACTTGCCTAATAATTCTGCACTCCCTGTACATATACCTACATGTTATCTGGGTAAACATTAGTACATCCCATCCTGCCTCAAAAGACATAGTGGAGATAGTGGCTGATGCACAAGCATACCATTAGCCGACCCAGAACCCCCAGGAGGATACCTACTGTCGAACCAAGTCCCGCAGGTTCCCTCTTACCTGCTCCACGCCGCAGGGTATTGCAAAATGCAAGAGGCCCAATCTTCCCCCATCTCCGTGGGTATTGTCTTGGACCTTCAGGGACCGGGGTCCTGTGTTAAGGAACCCACACACCTGGACCTATATAGCATCCTGGCATCAGTAGCGTTTAGTTCTTGGAAGAGACTAAGGCACTGGAGCCCAGAATCCAGCCCTCCAAGGAGAAGCATTATAGGCAAAACCCCACTCCAGCAGGGCCCGGGTACCGTACGCCTTGGCTTTGAAGCACTTCGGACGGATCCGGCTAGCTATCCTGGGTCCCGAGACCTCCGAGGGACAGCTAGACGTGACCAATACCTAAGACACTGGCGAAAAAACTGAAGCACTCCCAGTGGGAGGGCGTTATATAGGGAGGAAACTTCCTGTGAAATTGATTACACCAGTGTTCATCACCTGAAGGTACCCATATAACCCAAGTGTAATGGCTATGCGCTCTGTGTCCCGTGATGTACGATAAAGAAATATATATATATATATATATATGTGTGTGTGTGTGTGTGTTATTTTTTCCCAAAGGTAGACAAAGGTATTTTTTCAGATTAGTTTGTATTTGTAACATTTAAGATTTAATATCTCAAAGATATGATGCAAGTTAAATGAGAGTTCTTTTGACCAGGAGTGAAAGTGTTAACATAATAACATTTATTAGGTATAGTTGGTAATCTAAAATATATATATATATAGTGCAGCGCAAACCATGTAAAATATAGAATATAATAAGAAAATTGGTAAAGTCCAAACAATTCGTGACAAAAGGAGAAAAACTTTTGTAGAACATTCAGTGAGATGAATGATTGAATGAAGATCTTCACCACGTGAGAGAAAGCTAGGGTAGCAGGTATTGAAACTTATCCCTCCACCAGTGTAGATGGCTACTCTCACCTTAGGTTAAGACCACTGGGTTAGCAGATGGTCATTAGAGCATTAGGAAAACAGGATGTGAAGTAGGTCTCCTATTGATGGTCTCAGCATTGATACCGGAGCAAGGGGACATGGAAGAAAAAACAACCATCTAAGAGCTTCCGCTTGATCACTGCTTCAATCAAATCACTCCACCCTGCTGAGGAAGTGTTTTCACGCAATGCGTCCAGGGTTTTTGGAGCCTACACGTCGCTCGGTGTCATTCCTGGTGAACTCCGTGAGCTGTGTTACATATATGTACATGCCTGTTTACATCTGAAGAAATGTGAGTAGCCTGTCAAATGCCTATTTGATTATAGCAGTGATCAAGCGGAAGCTCTTAGATGGTTGTTTTTTCTTCCATGTCCCCTTGCTCCGGTATCAATGCTGAGACCATCAATAGGAGACCTACTTCACATCCTGTTTTCCTAATGCTCTAATGACCATCTGCTAACCCAGTGGTCTTAACCTAAGGTGAGAGTAGCCATCTACACTGGTGGAGGGATAAGTTTCAATACCTGCTACCCTAGCTTTCTCTCACGTGGTGAAGATCTTCATTCAATCATTCATCTCACTGAATGTTCTACAGAAGTTTTTCTCCTTTTGTCACAAATTGTTTGGACTTTACCAATTTTCTTATTATATTCTATATTTTACATGGTTTGCGCTGCACTATATATATATATTTTGCACTACTTGTGATTTGTGTGAAGGTCCTTTTTGTGCTTAGCTAGCATTCCCTAGATACATTAACTGTTTGGTTTCTGCATCTTTTCTATGGATTAATTTGTAGTGATACATATTTTCACTTTATTTATTTACTTATTTATATTTTTTATGCTATATTAATCACGTTGATCATACATATTTTTGCGCTGATTGCACCCTCTATTTGCATAGTTGGTAATCTATCTATTACATAGAAAATATTAGGTTAAAGTAAAATAATTACATGGAAGAATACATAGTATAATCCTTTAAAACATTAATGTACAAACATATTCAGTTACAAGTAAGACAGACCTTTTCCATAAATACACTTAGTACCATCCTGAAGGCTGCCGTTCCCTAAAAAGTTCTTCTTTTCCCATCTGCTCTGACTATATCCCTGCATGCTGATGCCCCATAGGTTTGCCTAGCTTGGATCATGATTGGAGGGCTTACTACATAAGTCAGCCCCCTTTAATGCAAATCTTGGTGACCATTCTGAGCAGGAGGTTTAATTGAATTTTCCCGGGAAGTTAAGTGTTGATTACGGGTTGGCCTCCCTTCATTGCATATCCCAGCATGGGATCCTTTGGAGTGAGTAGGTGTAAAACAATCAAATTGGCTCTCCATTGTTTGTATATAAAGCCTCGGTACCACATTGTCTGCTCTTAACAAACGCTTCTGTGATGCCCTTTTGCCCAGCTTTCATAGATGCAAGCTAAATGAAATATATTCATAATATTACAATATTTTACAAATATTAATGGAGATTTTATATAAACCCATAAGGCAACAGATGTATGTTTTTTTTTTCTTGTTATATAAAATCATTCTTCTATTTTTCTGATGAAATTTCCACTTTAGTGATCTTGTACACAGGATTTTCTAGTGAAATTTATTAATGTACAACTCCAGCCCAACCTGGTTTCTTTCTGGTTTCCATAGGTCGGACAGATTATAGTGTTTATTTTTATTTTGTGTTTTTTATTGCTTATTATGTGATTTTTGTATTCCCATTATCTCCAGTTCTCAAAACATCCGCGAGATCACGTAGCTATACGTCATCTCGCTATGCAGCCAATAGGGGCGCGCCCCCCGCTCGCCCCTGGTCCCGACGCGCGAGCCCGGTGGTTGCGAACACCGCCGGGCACCCGCGATCGCTTGTTACAGGGCGAGAACCAGGAGCTGTGTGTAAACACAAAGCTCCTGGTCCTGTCAGGGGGAGAAATTACTGTTTGTCTGTTCATACAATGTATGAACAGCGATCTGTCATTTCCCCCAAGTACGTCCCACCCCCCCTTCAGTTAGAACACACCTAAGGAACATACTTAACCCCCTTCCTCGCCCCCTAGTGTTAACCCCTTCCCTGCCAGTGGCATTTTTATAGAACTGATTGCTATAAAAATGACAATGGTCCCAAAAATGTGTCTGAAGTGTCCGCCATAAGGTCGCAGTACCGATAAAAAATCGTTGATCATCGCCATTACTAGTAAAAACGATGCCCTATTTTGTAGACGCTATAACTTTTGCGCAAACCAATCAATAAACGCTTATTGGGATTTTTTTACGAAAAATATGTAGAAAAATACTTTTCGACCTAAACTGAGGAACAAAATTGTTTTTGTTTTTTTTTTATATTTGTGGGGGATATTTATTATAGCAAAAAGTAAAAAATATTCTTTTTTTTTTTCAAAATTGTCGCTCTATTTTTGTTTATAGCGCAAAAAAAATAAAAACCGCAGAGGTGATCAAATACCACCAAAAGAAAGCTCTATTTGTGGGAAAAAAAGGACGCCAATTTTGTTTGGGAGCCACGTCGCACGACTGCACAATTGTCAGTTAAAGCAACGCAGTGCCGAATCTCAAAAAGTGGCCCGGTCATTGACCAGCAATATGGTCCAGGGCTGAAGTGGGTAAAGTACCCCACAATCACAAGTTGAGAGACCTGTCTTCTTGATCACTTTAGTCAAAAACAAAATATAAATAACTATGCTATCCATCTTGTATTTGATACTAAGGTAAACCATTGGCATCACAGAGCATTGTTTATTTCAATTCCACACAAATTATTTGCAAAAGACTTGATTTCTTTCCGTTCACAGGAGTCACTCGGTATATTAATGTATCTAGACATAGTGGTATTAAACCCAAAAGCAAACATTTATTATATTGCAGCTTGCTATGACTGCATAAGTTTTGTTTTTAAGGTTTTATTTATTTTATTTCACCTGGTGATCTTGCCAGTAAGTCTGCTGTTTTTCTCTTTCATTTTTATTAAAGAATGCAGTGTGTGACTGCAATCGGATATACAGAGAATTTTAAGCAAATGACAAACATTTAGCATGTCAAACAGTACATTAGTGAGTCTGCTGTTTTTCAACAGAACCAGCTGTTCTGCATATGTAGCAATTGTAGGGGAGGACAAACCATTTAACACAAACAGGCATACTTATAATGATCAGATTTTATTTATTTATGTAAAACCTGTATTTAAAAGGAAACAAATTTTCCTGTAACTGCTTAAAAAGTGTTAGATGAAACAAATTAGAGGCCAAACTCCTAAATCTGCCAGTACATCTAACAATTTCCTCCCCCCAGATTAACAATGCTGCTGTCCAAGGGTGTCTCTGCAGCTGCTTCATCCCGATTGTAGGCACTAATACAGGTATTATATGACAAAAGGCAAAAGATAATGACAAAATAAAATATAAACATTTCAGGCACTATAAAGACTTTTAAGATCTCTTGCAGTATATGTAGGTCAGGATTTTGATTTAAATATTTCAATGGGTTGTCAATTTATAAGCAGAAAACTTGTATACTGTATGTTCTAGATTCAGGTAGGAGCCGCCGCAACGCCGCCGCAACTTTTTCAGGCAAGTGCTTTATTCACAAAGCACTTGCCTGTAAAGTTGAGGCGGCATAGCTTAAATGGCCCGTCTTAAGTCAAATCCCGCACCGAACGTACTGCGCATGCGCCAGCCGTGAATTGATCCCAGTGCGCATGCTCCAAATCAAGACGTCAATACGCAATGTAAACGACGTGAACGTCTTCTATGAATCAGTCACATATATAGGAGGGCTCAGATGCAGAGTTAAGACGGCTTATCTGGAGATAAGCCGTCGTATCTCTTTCCTGAATTTTTATTTGTTTTTTTTGTACCATCACTAGGTGTCACTCTTGTAGATGCCATCAAATAGGCCAAATGTTTTCTGTGACAGTTAAAAAAAATACAGAATGAAACAATCACTGTGACACCGAATGTGAAGTTTATTTAGTAACTTGTGTTATTTGTCAACTACAATACATTGGTTGTTCAACTAAATTGAAGGATGGGAGAACAAACCTCAGATTCCAAAAACCCTGAATACGGCTGGGTGGCTGGCACTGGAACAACAGGCTGGGTGGCTGGCACTGGAACAACAGGCTGGGCGGCTGGCACTGGAACAACAGGCTGGGCAGTTGGCACCACAGGCTGGGTAACTGGCACCACAGGCTGGGTAACTGGCACCACAGGCTGGGCAGATGGCACTGGAACAGGCTGGGCAGATGGCACTGGAACAGGCTGGGCAGATGGCACTGGAACAGGCTGGGCAGATGGCACTGGAACAGGTAGAGCAGCTGGCACTGGAACAGGCTGAGCAGCTGGCACTGGGACAGGCTGGGTAATTGG
The DNA here is from genome assembly GCA_029574335.1 of Rana kukunoris. NCBI lineage: Eukaryota > Metazoa > Chordata > Amphibia > Anura > Ranidae > Rana > Rana kukunoris. The sequence continues at coordinate 419,541,553 of CM056052.1, read as the reverse complement.
CACAACTCATGGGGCCCCTGGGCAATAGAAGATTATGGGGCCCCCAGGCTTACAAATGGCCACCAAGCCAGGTGTCAGTACAGAGGCGGGGCAGCTAAAATCTCTGGATTTTCACATCAAAAGCATGTAGGTTTTGGACATATCAGGGACAGATGTAAAAAAAAAACACAGATTTTTACATATTGTCCCTGGTTTTAATGAGCCTGGCAACCCTGATGGGGCCCCTAGTGCCCGAGTTTCTCAATGGTCAGTCCGCCCCTGCCCTGAATTTATTAAAGGGTCTGTAATGGTTTGTTTTTTATTTTCTAAATAGGTTCCTTTAAGCTAGTGCATTGTTGGTTCACTAACCTTTTCCTTTGATTCACCTTCTAAATGTTTTTTTTTGTCTTTGTTTTTGTCTGAATTTCTCACTTCCTGTTCCTCCTCAGTAAGCTTTTCTGGTTGACTAACCCCACGGCCAGAACGGCTCGGATGATGGGGGCAAGTTACTCAGGAGGAACAGGAAGTGAAAAATTCAGACAAAGAAAAAAACATTTAGAAGGGAAATCGAAGGAAAAGGTAAGTGAACCAACAATGCACTAGCTTAAATTATTTTAATATTTTTAGAAAATAAAAAACAAACCTTTGCAACCCCTTTTCGTCGTGCGGCGGTCCTCAAGTGGTTAAACAACATAAGAAGATAAAGAGTCAGGAAAATGACATTGCACACTCACATTGCCTGCAATATTTTCATTCTGATACACCAGAAAACTAATTGATTCCGGTAATGACCTGGCAATCAGTACAACATTTCAGCACTGCTTGGTCAATGCCGTTGAGTTTCCAAGTATGTAGGATGAAGACCTAATTCTGTTCTAGTGCACCTCTCATGTAATCTATGGCTGTGAACTGTGCAGTACTTTGCTGAAGAAAAACAATTGCATTAAAAGATGAATGGAGCCCTTGTAGATAACTAGGGAAAAGTTCATGTCAGTGAAAGTTCATGTCAATGAGAGCTACTCCTTATTTTTCTAGTTGCATAATTTCCTAGTTTAGTTTTGCCTTCACCCTACTATACTTCTCTTGCATAGGAATCCTTTTGTTTAGGGCTTCTCGATTTCTTGCGTGAGAAGAATAGTTTAAAGTTGTACTGCTCTCACGCTATTAGAAGGTGACTCAGTGAGTAGTTTCAGATTACACAAACAGTATTTTACTCAGGAGAAAACTGCTGAGGAAGCAAGAATTCCAAGTCCATCACATTATTTGCACAGCCAGTTTATATTTTGCTTTTAAGTACAAGATAAACTGTCATAATGTGCACAGCAAACATTATACCTAGAATTCGCTTATTAACCACTTGACCTCTGGGCACTAAAACCCCCTTCCTAACCAGACCAATTTTCAGCTTTCGGTGCTCACAATTTGAATGACAATTACTCAGTCATACAACATTGTACCCATTTGAAATTTTTGTCCTTTTTTCACACAAATAGAGCTTTCTTTTGGTGGTATTAGATCACTTCTGGGTTTTTTATTTTTTGCGCTATAAAAGAAAAACTACTGAAAATTCTTTAAAAAATAAATAAAAAAATCTTGTTTCTGTCATATTAGCGGGTTATTTCTCACACACAGCATATGCATACCACAAATTACACCCCAAAACACATTCTGCTATTCCTCCTGAGTATGGCGATACCACATGCGTGAGGCATTTACACAGCGTGGCCACATACAGAGGCCCAACATGCAGGGAGCACCATCAGGCGTTCTGGAACACCCAGACCAATTCTGACATTCCTCTCCTACATGTAAAAAGCATCATTTATTTGCTAGAAAATTACATAGAACCCCAAAACATTACATATGCTTTTTTAGCAAAGACCCTAGAGAATACAATGGCGGTGGTTACAACTTTTTATCTCGCATGGTATTTTCGTAGAAATTTTTTGAACGCGTGTTTTTAAAAAAAAACCTATTTTGTGCTAAAAAAAAAAAAATAACAAAACAGTAAAGTTAGCCCAATTTTTTTTCATAATGTGAAAGATGAAGTTACGCCGAGTAAATAGATACCCAACATGTCACCCTTCAAAATTGCGCACAATGATGGAATGGCGCCAAACTTCGCTACTTAAAAATCCCCATAGGCGACGCTTTAATTACTTTTGTTGGTTACATGTTTTTAGTTACAGAGGAGGTCTAGGGCCAAAATTATTGATCTTGCTCTAACGTTCGCAGAGATACCTCACATGTGTAGCTTGAACACCGTTTTCATATGTGGGCGGGACTTACGTATGCGTTCGCTTCTGCATGCGAGCACACGGGGACAGGGATGTTTTAAAAAAATGGGTATTGCAGAGTATTTGGGTATTGCAGAGTATTGGGGTATTGCAGAGTATCGCACAGGGTATTGGGGTATTGCGCAGGATATTGGGGTATTGGAGAGTATTGGGGCATTGCAGAGTATTGCGCAGGGTATTGGGGTATTGGAGAGTATTGGGGTATTGCAGAGTATCGCGCAGTGTATTGGAGTACTGCAGGGTATTGGGGTACTGCAGGGTATCGTGCAGGGTATTGCACAGTATTGGGGTACTGCAGAGTATTGGGGTATTGCAGAGTACTGGGGTACTGCAGGGTACTGGGGTATTGCAGAGTACTGGGGTATTATAGAGTACTGGGGTATTGCAGGGTACTGGGGTATTGCAGAGTACTGGGGTATTGCAGGGTACTGGGGTACTGTAGAGTATTGGGGTACTGCAGAGTATTGGGGTACTGCAGGGTATTGGGGTACTGCAGGGTACTGGGGTACTGCAGAGTATTGGGGTACTGCAGGGTACTGGGGTATTGCAGGGTACTGGGGTACTGCAGAGTACTGGGGGATTGCAGGGTACTGGGGGATTGCAGGGTATTGGGGGATTGCAGGGTACTGAGGATTGCAGAGTACTGGGGGATTGCAGAGCTGGGATGAATGGAGGGATGGCTGAATCTGTGACTGCATTTGTCAGCACAGCTGCTGACACTCCGCTCCCCCCCCCCCTCTCCTCGCACACTGTACCGAACGGTACAGAGAGGAGACGCAGAAGAGTGAGGAACCGGCGTCATCAAATGACGCCGGTTTGTTTACAAGTGATCGCGCCGTCATTTGACGGCGAGATCACGTGGTAAACGGCCGCTATCAGCGGCAATTTACCGTGATCCGTGATGCGCCGGGTCGAGCACGGACACTTCCGCGAGCGCGTCCCAGGGGACGCGCAATCGCGGAAGTGAAGGATGACGTCCCAGGGAAGTCGTCCCAAAATAACTCCGCCGCGCTGTAGCAGTATTTTTGCTATAGCGCGGTTGGAAAGAGGTTAATTAAATAGTAAACAAAAATTAAGTATCTGTAAACATACATACCAGGCCATATACTTTGTGATGGACTGATATGAATGTCAAAGGTCCCCTTGCAAAAAAGAAAAAAAAATGTAATGGGGACCCCCAAATCCGATACCAGACACTTTAGGTCTGGTAAGGGGATTATAAGGTGAAATCCCACACAAAAATAACAAGAAAAAAAAACATATTTCCTCCCTAAAATCCATACCAGACCCTTATCTGAGCATGTAGACTTGCATGCCAGGAAAGGGAGGAGGACAAGACTGCAAACCATATGAGCCCGAATGTCCTCAATATTTGTATTGTGCAAATTTGCTATTGCTTTCTAATGCCGCGTACACACGATCATTTTTCGGGTTGTAAAAAACAAAGTTTTTCAGGCTCTAGAAAAAACGAAAACATTTTCAACTTGTTAATTAACCGCTTAACGACCGCCAACTGTATATATACGTCCTTTTTTTAAAGATGGATATTTTGGTAACGGCAGAAGCTGCTGCCACAACCAAGATATCCATCTTTTCAGTGAGCAGTCCTGTAAATAACGGCGTTATCCGTGGCGGATTCGCCGCAAGATCGCCGTTATCGGTAGCGGGAGAGGGCCCCCACCACTCTCCCGCGCCCCCCGCTGCTTACCGGAGCCGTCGGTAGCGGTGGAGGCATTCGGGTCATTCGGCTGTCTGTGTGGGGATGCAAGTGAGGGCAAGATAACCCCCACCCGTCCCCCATAGCTCTGCTGGGCGGAAGTGACGTCAAAACGTCAGTCCCGCCCATGCGTCTTAAAGAAACATATTTTTTTTGTCATTTGAAAAAATGACAATTTCCATAATTTTTTTTTGCATTAAAGTCTAAATATGAGATCTGAGGTCTTTTTGACCCCAGATCTCATATTTAAGAGGACCTGTCATGCTTTTTTCTATTACAAGGGATGTTTACATTCCTTGTAATAGGAATAAAAGTGATATTTTTTTTTATTTCAGTGTAAAAAATGATAAAATAAATAAGAAAACAAAAAAAATATTTTTTAAAGAGACCTGTCCCGACGAGCTCACGCGCAGAAGCGAACGCATACGCGAGTAGTGCCCGCATATGAAAATGGTGTTCAAACCACACAAGTGAGGTATCGCCACGATCGTTAGAGCGAGAGCAATAGTTCTAGTCCTAGACCTCCTCTGTAACTCAAAAAATGCAACCTATTACATTTTTTAAACGTCGCCTATTGAGATTTTTAAGGGTAAAAGTTTGACGCCATGCCACGAGCGGGCGCAATTCTTAAGTGTGACATGTTGGGTATAATTTTACTCGGCTTAACATTATCTTTCACAATATATAAAAAAAATTAGGCCAAATTTATTGTTGTCTTATTTTTTTATTCAAAAAAGTGAATTTTTTCCAAAAAAAGTGTGCTTGTAAGACCACTGTGCAAATACGGTGTGACAAAAAGTATTGAAATGACTGCCATTTTATTCTCTAGGGTGTTAGAAAAAAATATATATAATGTTTGGGGGTTTTAAGTAATTTTCTAGCAAAAAAAAACAGTTTAAGGCGGCGTACACACGACCAAGGTTCTCCCTGGAAACCAGCGAGAACCTCGCTAGAAGCTGCATTCCAGCGAGGACCTCGGCCGTGTGTACGCTCTCGGCGAGCATCCCGTCGGGAATCCCGTCGAGCAGAAATAGAGAGCACGCTCTCTATTTGCTCGACGGCCCGCCTGGATGAATGGCTGGTTGCCATTCCCGACGGGCGGGTCGCCGATTTCGACGGCCGGCAGAGAACCTCGACGGGCGGAACGATGTGTTCTGCCCGTCGAGGTTCTCTGCCGTGTGTACACAGCCTTAGTCCTGTAAACACCAAATCTGAAAAACACCTTACGTCCTTAAGGCTGCATTCACACCTAGGCGTAGGCGGTATGCGGCGTATTGCAGCGACATGGATTCAGCGTTTTGTCCCCGCGATTTGCAGCGACAAGTCGCTCCTTGTTTTTCGCTGGAGGGGTGATTTTAGCATTGTCGGCTATGCCCGGACGCCTAATACGACTGAAAAAAAGGGTCCGGGACTTGTTTTGAGCTTCAGGCGTATGGCATTTCGGCGTTCGGTGTGGAGATGTGAACCATCTCCATAGCCGACAATGTTAATTCGCCCCTCCAGCGTATCTCAGGCTGCTACAGCGTAGGGCGACAAAAGGCCTAGGTGTGAATGCAGCCTTAGTGGTTAAAACGGCCTTGCCTACACACGATCGTGGAAAAAAAATGCTCTAGCAAAGCGTGGTGACGTACAACACGTACGACGGCACTATAAAGGGGAAGTTCTATGCGCATGGAGCCACCCTTTGGGCTGCTTTAGCTGATGTCGTGTTAGTAAAAGACGATTTGCGCTTCTGTCTGTCACAGCGTGATGAATGTGCTTACTCCATTACGAGCGGTAGTTTTACCAGAACGAGCGCTCAAGTCTCATAAATTGCTTCTGAGCATGCGCAGATTTTTCACGTCGTTAAAGCCCACACACGACCATTTTTTACAACCCGAAAAACGACAACGTTAAAAACCTGAAAAATGATCGTGTGTACGCGGCATAAAACTTAAGCTACGTACACACGACCATTTTTAATGTCCTAGAAAAAACAACGTTTTTTTCGTCGTGATTCTTGTTAAGCCTGCCTTGCATACACACGGTCGTGAAAAAAAAATGCTTGAGCAAAGCGCGTTGACGTACAACACGAACGACGGCACTATAAAGGGGAAGTTCCATTCAGATGGCGCCACCCTTTGGGCTGCTTTTGATGATTTTGTGTTAGTAAACGTTTGGTGAGAGACGATTCGCGCTTTTCAGTCTTCGTGCTTTTCAGACTTTTACAGCGTGACAAATGTGCTATCTCCATTACAAATGCTAGTTTAACCAGAACGAGTGCTCCTGTCTCATAACTTGCTTCTGAGCATGCACGTTTTTTTCTGGACGTTAAAGCCTACACACGATCGTTTTTAATGACCATTTAAAAAACAATCGCATTTTTCACGTCATCTAAAATGGTCGTGTGTATGCGGCATAAGGCTACACAAGTGATCTCAAGCTCTTGCTATTTGCTAGCAATCACCTGACTAGACTGGAGCTACACAATATATTTGTATTATTATTATACAGGATTTATATAGCCCAACAGTACTTTACAATATAAAGGGTGACAGCACAATTACATTACAGTTCAATACAGATAGAAAGGAGGGCCCTTCTCATGGAGATTACAATCTAAAGGAAGATTGAGATGGTACAAAACTTAATAGCTGTGGTGGATGATCTTATGGAGGTGGCCGAAATACAGGTTGTAGGTAGAGGTGGGATAGGCTTCTCTGCATAAATGTGTATTCGATGCGTATGATAAGAACTAACCTGACATACGGACCTAGGAAATCCCACAGGATGAGTGAGGTTCTGGAGAAGTCTTGGAGGCAAGCATGGGAAGAGATAACAAGAGAGCAAGATAATAAAATGTCTTCTGAGGAGTGGAGAGGACGATTTTGGTGATATCTGGATATGAGGTTAGTGATGTAGTTGGGAAAAAAGAGGGGGGATAGGGGTGGGACTTTACATGAGGCATATGAAGATACTACCATAGGCCTTCATCCCTGTAAATAGATTAAAAAAGGGGGGGAGGTTGGGACTTTATATGAGATGCGCTTTTAACAGTATGCAATTAAATATAAACATGGAATATAAAAAATGTTTCCATATTGGTCAGGCTCAAAGTTGTCAACCAAAAAGCACTAAACCAAATTAATCTGTCTAACTGATGTAAGTAAAAACAGAGGTTTGGTTGCAAGCATTTGCAAATACCTGGGAAGCTGCAGCGCCAGCAACAAGGCACTCTGTGTGACTGCAGTCCTACCTATGAATTTAAGGTCTCCTGAAAAGGAGCACAGGTGTGCTAATTAATTGGCAGAGGACAGGTGATAACCTAAAACCCGCCCTACCTATAGTTGGTATGGCAAAAGAGAGCACTGGAAAACAAAAGACATGTAGGAGTGGAACAAAAAACTTGCCTAACAAACTAAAAGCAGACCAACTCAAACTGGGTCTGCCAGTCAAAAAAGGACAATGCATAAATAAACTGGTCGGTGGTAGATCTGTGGAGGCAATCCATTTCACTCCTAAAACGCATCTCCATCCCTGGATAATGTTCAAAAAGAGGGGGGATCGGGGTGAAAGTGATGTGATGTAGTTGGGGGCAGTGTTGTGGATGGCTTTGTATGTTGTGGTTAGTACTTTGATTTTATTCATTGGGCAATCCAAAGGCTATGAAGAGATTGGCAGAGAGGGGCAGCAGCCATGGGTCTGTTAGTAAGGTGTATAAGTCTAGCAGCAGCATTCATGATAGACTGAAGGGGGAATAGCCTGTGTAAAGGTAGGCCAGTAAGGAGGGAGTTGCGGTAGTCAAGGCAGGAGATAACTAGGAAATTATTAAGATGTTTTGTGGTGTCATTAGATAAGAAGGGGCAAATTCTGGAAATGTTGCAGAGGTAAAGGTAGTAAAATGTAGCTAATTATTGGATGTGGGTCTCAAAGAAGAGGTCAGAGTCTTGCACCCTGGAGTGTGTAGGGTTACCAATAATTGTGCTATTGAGCTCAATGGTAAAATCATGAGAAAATATTACAAGCTCAGTTTTTGACAGATTTTTTTTGAAGCGTAACTCCACTTTTGTTGAGAAACATTCCCCCATGGCTGATCTATGCACATTGCAAGGATTATAAAAACCTTTGTTGCAGATTCCTACCTTTTGTTATTCTGAAGAAAACCAAGTGTGTTTGTCTGTGTCTCCGGGCCAAGTGGGTCTAATGGGAATGATTTCATAATTATCAGTCAGCTGTGGCAGCTGCAGGGCACTAATGAGGAAGCTGGGCCTGCATCCCTTTAGACGTGTTCCTATTGCAAATATCTCACCAAAAATAAAAAATTTGTTGCAGAGGATGCCTGAAATCTGACTTGTATCTTAGGTAGATTTCTGGGAAAATTGGTGAGCCAATCGCACAAGCAGGAAATTATGTTTCTGTGGAGTGGTCAGTACACATTCTGTGTACAGAACAACTCCATGTAGCCACATTGCATTGCATTTATAGAAAATTACAGCGGATGCAGAGGTCATTTTCAATTACAATATGACTTGTATCACAATTGTACACGTTTATTATTTTTTCTTTATTTGCTATCTTTTTCCCTACGAAAGTGGAGTTACTCTTTGAGGAAATGGTGTGGCATCCATACTGATATGTCACTCAGTAAATTTGTGATACCTGAAGAGACTGAAGGGATGAGCTGGGAAGTAGAGACATAGATCTGGGTGTCCTCAGCGTATAGGAGATATTGGAAGCTGTGAGAGGTTATCAACTGGTCCAGGGAAAAGGTATAGAGAGAGAATAGAAGGGGTCCAAAGACAAAAGCTTGGGGTACCCCAACAGAAAGAGGAGATGGAGTTGTATGTGACACTGAAAGTGCTCTGAGATAGGTAGGAGGAGAACCAGCAAAGAGTCATGGAAGCCAAGGTAGTGGAGTTTATTGAGTTAGTAAGCGCGGTCGACTGTGTCAATGGCAGTAGAAGGGTCTAAGAGTATGAGTATGGAGTAATGACCATTGGTTTTAGCAGTTAGTAGGTCATTAGTGATTTTTAGTAGGGCATCTTGAGTGAAATGTTGCGGGTAGAAGCCAGACTGTAGGGGGTCAAGAAGGTTGTTATCAGTGAGGTAGCAACTCATATGGTTGTGGTTCAAGATTGCTTATTGCATTTGCCTGGAGTGGCGGTCTCTTTTTCTTCAAGACGTTCAAGAAGCCTGGAGGCAAAAGGGGGCAGAGAGATGGGTCTTAAGTTGCTCAAAGTTTTTTAAGTAGGGGGGTAACTGGTGCATGTTTGGGAGGGGGGAAAATGTGCCATTAGAGAGGGAGAGAATAAAAAAAAGTATAGGGAGGGGAAAAAACACAGGGAGAGAATAAAAATGTGCATTAGAGCGTGTAGGATAGAGCCGGAAGGGACCATAGTAGTTGTGAGGGGACAGGTGGTGAGGTGAACCTCAGAAAGGAGTTTGAAAACTTCCACAATGGTAGTGGGGTCAAATGAGGAAAGTATTGGGTGTGGTGTTTGACCTGGTATGTTAGAGACCGATGGACAACTGCAATCCTCTGACAAACAGGACTAATATGATGTACTTCCAAAGAGAAGGGGGGCAGAGAGGGAGATGTAGGAAGAACCTGGAAGGTGCTTTGTGGGTAAAGAAGAAGTCCAACTCCACATCCTTTAAATCCAATGGGTCTGGGTGAGTGAATCCAGTGGGGGCCACCATGGGAGAGAGCAGCTGGAGAGGAAGAGTTGGCTTCCTGAAGCCAGGTTTAGTAAAAGTAGGTTGAGGGAGTTTTTTTAGAGTAAAAGTTCACTAACAGAGGCAAGCTTGTTAGAGAGTAAGCTAACGTTCCAGAGGGCACATAAGAGGCACAAAAGGGGGGGGGGGACTGCGCTGCCAGTTATGTGAAAAATGCAGGCTCTGTTGGTGCTAACCTCCTTCAAAAATTCCTAGTTGCCTGCCTGTAATGCTGGTTTTCACTGATCACAGCGCAATTTCAGGAGTCCATATCTTCAATTGGGTCCTAAGTAGGATTGTCCCGATACCACTTTTTTTTGGACTGATACTGATACTTTTTTTTCATGTACTCGCCGATACCGAATACCGATACTTTTTTTTAAAATGTGTCCCCAATTGCAGCCATGTCCCCCCACAAATGCAGCCATGTCTCCCCATACCGTATATGCAGATGCCGCCGCCGCCTAGTAAATCAGCGCGGGGAACATTACAGCTTTCATTTGAATAGCTGTGTGTTCCCCGCCACGCCGCTTATAGACACTCCCCCTTGCTCGGGCACTTTGATAGACAGATCACCCGTCCCCAGGATTGGACGGGTGATCTGTCTATCAAAGTGCCCGAGCAAGGGGGAGTGTCTATACACGGCGCGGGGGTGAACACACAGCTATTCAAATGAAAGCTGTAATGTTCCCCGCGCTGATTAACTAGGCGGCGGGCAGGGTGGGGGGGTGGTATCGGATCTGGCATCGGGGGCATTTGCGGGAGTACAAGTACTTCCGCAAATGCTCAGTATCGGTCCCGATACCAATACTGGTATCGGTATTGGGACAACCCTAGTCCTAAGCAAAGCTTTTTTTTTCCCACTACCTCCGGTTCTACTCCCTGCTCACCACTGTCCCTTGTAAACACAGAATTTAGGCATCTTTTCAACATGCAATGTGCAAGATGCAGACAAGTTGCACTCGAGTCCAGTGAATTTTTAGATCAGGCACTGAATATTTGTAAACTGTGGGTGTACAATCAAAATTAGGAAAAAGAATGGAAAGAACTATTGAATAGCCACTACGACAGAAACTTGTGGAAAATGCTGAAGGTTTCCAAAGTGAATTTACATTGAAATAATATGAGGCTTTATTCTACAAAATTCAGCTTCTAGCTGCAAGGATACACCTTTTTCTGCTTCTTAAGTACATCTTTGTTCTTCCACTAGAACTTTCATAAGTGGCCACAGCTCACTCGTAGTGGTGATGGGTGCAGCCTGCATATTGTCATTATTTCATGTACTTCACATTGATCCAGCTGGCTCTACAAATATTCTGCCCACCCTACTTGCTGATAGCAAGCACCCCCCATTAATTTTGTCAATTTATGTTTAAGCCAAAGTTTTGTTTGCGACAGTGCCATGCTGCAAAATTTCCTAAGAGCCGGTTCACACAGCCGCGGTACGACTTCGGGGGCGACTCTGCAAATCGTCCTGAAGACGACTTCAGAGGCGACCTGCAAAACTACTTCTGTATAGAAGTCAATGCAGGCCGCCCCCGAAGTCGTACAGGAACCTTTTTCTTGCGTCGCCTCTATTAGAACTGTTCCATTGCATTGAATGGGACTCAACTCGTCAGGCGACTGAGCCGCCTGACCAGTCGCTCCAGTGTGAAACGGCTCTTAGACTGCTCATATTGTGTAAATACTTTTGATTACTTTCAGAAGTTAAAATGTTAAATCCGCAACAGTAAAATCAGTCTGTATATGCAGTAAAACATGCATGTTATACTCACTGTGTAAAAACCCGCTGCATTGTGTAAAAATGAGCCTCCATTTCTTCCACTGTGCCCAATCCATCTTCTATTAAGGCAGAACCTTTGGAGTCACTTTGCACATGCTCAGTTTGGTGTGTATTGCGTATTGTGTTTTTTTTGGGAGGGTTAAAACAGGGCAAATTTGCATTGTCCAGACAGAGTGTCAGGGGTCCTACAGTTTCATAGAGCAGTCAGAGGATAATATATGTTCCTCCTACAAACTTTTAAAGTGGTTGTAAACCCTTGACAACACACTTTCACCTACAAGTAATCCTAAATTAAGGCTTACCTGTAGGTGAGGTAAATATCTCTTAAACCTACACAGTTTAAGAGATATTTACAATTCCCTGTATGAGGAGTTCTTGTGCGCATGCGCCGATGTATTCAGCGCATTAGCACTTTAGAAGGTTCACGGCGTGCCGTTTCCAGTAAAGGTCATGCCGTGACTAGTGGCTCCCGCGGGAGTGACGTCACGTGAACTCGGCCAGTCACAGAGCCAGAATCCACGACCCCGGAAGGAAGATAGACGCTTCCAGCCGGCGAGGACATCTGGGACATCGCAGGTTTCGGTTTCAGGTAAGTGACACATAAAGGGCTACTATGCGATGCATAGTAGCCCATTATGCTTTACCTTTGCAGGGAAACAAAGAGGAAGTAAAACCTATCAGGGTTTACTTCCCCTTTAACCAGTTACTAATAGAAGTCACAGGACTGCTATATACTGCTGATGAGAAAAGGTATTTAGCAATTTATATTTCCATGTTTTGTCTACTGTGGAAGACCATGTTGAATGCAGCGTCCTGGGTTTAGTAACACTTTAATTGTCACTTTTAGCTGCAGTTATGAATATTGCCGATTACTGCTGGTGGTCTGTGAAGTTGTGCTTTAGATAAGTGAACTTTCAGCTATGCAGGCAGTTATGCTCATTTCATTCTGCAATTATATTCCTTGGGTTCTAATGTAGGATATTTCTCTCCTTCAGAGATATTGGATTAGTGTACCGGGCATACAGGTTGGTAGGCCTATAACAAGAGTACTTGTTGGGATATGCCTAACTGCTACACCCATACCAACCCATAGGCCAGTGAGCATCAAGAGGAAGGACCCCAAAAACAGTGTGTCCTACCTCTTAAAATACTACTGCTAAAGGACACCTGGCTCTTTCACATTGCAAGTAATTTCTTCCAAAAACATACAGGTAGGTTATTTGGTGTCTTCAGAGCATCACTTATTTTAGGATACATAATGATATAATCAGAGGCGTATCTAATAAAAATTTCTCTTGTCGTGTGACTTCAGTCAGCTGACACCTGTGAGGGCAGGGCCTTTTTTTTATATGCTGCATGATATGGTGATGCTATATAACTACAAAAAATATATAATAATCAGAAAAAGTTATATTAAACGTATACAACACATTATCCAGACTGTGATCCGATTTCTTATGAAAATGCCAATGTCTATTTCTGCGCTTAATTGTCTGTAGAGCAGCTTTATTTATCCATAGAGATGAAAGACTATGGGGAAAACCTCAACCAACTATTAAGGAAACTCAAAAAGTGGTAAGGTTCCTATGTACAGTAAATACACCACTTGCTCAAAAGAGCTCAGTCAATGCAGTTCAGTGGTTGACTGGTGACCAAAGCAGCTCTGACGTGAAAAGGAGTGTTGAGGTGATTACAACAATACTGCATCATTTATTGTGGATTTAGTCATGTTTATTGCTAGAAGAAAATCTTTGCCCAGTTTAAAAAATGACAAAACACTGATTCTGTGTACATATGGATTATACATATATATAACAAAAAAATACCACATAGTTATGCATTGTCACCATTTACAATAAATATTGTACTTCAAGCCTTCTCCAAGCTTTGTTCCTGCTAAGCACGCTTCAAATTTTGCATCCATTTCTTGACTTTGAGCTTCTGAAAAGTAGTTTTTCCAGTCTCCAACATCCCCTGAAAAAAAAGGAAAAATAACGCTACATGAGTGAAATGTTTAGAATCAAGTACTAGATTCTGTATTGATATACCTGTTAATCTTAGGGGAAAAGGAATAAAAGATATGTATTGTAAAACAATCTATGGGCCAGATTCAGGTAGAGTTAGGCTGGAGTATCTGTGATACTCCAGCCTAACTGTTACTTTAAGCCGGCGTTTCTGTTTTCTGTAACCAGAAAACAAGAAACGCCGGGTTGGAGTTCCGATGCGATCGGCGCAATTGAATTTCGCCATCGCATCTTTAATTTAAAAATGGCGTGCTTAGTTTAAATAATACACGCCCCGTACCCGCCCAATTTGAATTCCGCCGGCTCATTTGCGATGCGCTGCTGCAACTTTAGGAGCAAGTGCTTCATGAATAACAGCACTTGCTCCTCAAATTTCGCCAGAGTAACGTAAATGAGAAGCGTTACTCCAGGGCAAAGATGCTCCCATCTACCTGAATCTAGCCCTATATATTTTACAAACCCCAAAGTGTATCTAAACCCAAAAGCAAAACTATATATACTGCAGCTTAAAAGTCTTTGATGTGGTGGCTAACTTTTCTTTTTTTTGTGTTTTCTCCCTTTTATTTTCGGCTGGTCAACCTGCCACACATCCTGCTCTAGAGTGATAACTCTCACTTACTGTACTGTATCTATGGAGGAGCAGCATTGTCACCCTAGGACAGAAATGGTATTGGGACCACAAAACACCTGTCCCTCACCTCCTTGATAACATAATGTGAAAGTGTTCTTTAGTTTACAGAGGTAAGTTGGGCAAGAAGATAGTGGAGCGACGTGCTGACGCCATTGCATTTGTGCCAGTCCCGGAACACAGGCTACAATTTAAAACCGACCAGCTTGTTTGTTACCTGCGAGTTTATATTGATGTAAGTGTAACATCTTTTTTTACCTAAAATAAACCTTAAAGTGGTGTTCCACCCCCTTAAAAAAATGTAAAAACTTGCAGCTACACATAATGCAGCTTCTGGCTTTTAATAATAGGACACTTCCCTGTCCTGGAGTCCAGCGATGTCAGCACCGCAGCTGATGTTTCCATCAGCTGTCGGGTGCTGCCGCCGCCATTGCGGGTGAGGGTACCCAGCAGTGTAGCGTTTTGACTTCATGCCGGGAAACCTACTGCACATGCACGAGGCCCGCCCCTCTCTCCTACTGGCCCGGGAAGGGGAAGGAGGAGGGAGCCCTGCATTCACATAATGGGCTGCAGGCCCGGACTCCTGGAGGTAGGAAAGGATACCAGGTATCCTGTCCCTCCCCCCCCGAAAGGTGCTAATTGTGGCACCGGAGGGGGAAGGAATCCGATGAGCGGAAGTTCCACTTTTGGGTGGAACTCCGCTTTAAGATTTTACGCTATGTAGGCTTTATCTTTTCTTGGAATCCCTCTGTGATTGAGTCCATTATATTTATTTTTTATTTTTACTGCAGTTTGTTTTTGATTCATAATGGGCATTTTCTGGGTTAATATCCCCCCCATGTTTATTGGGATAAGGGCCTCTTCCCAACAACCCTGGGTGGTGGTTGTGGGGGTCTGCTGGCAGGGGGCTTATCGGAATCTGGAAGCCCCCTTTACAAGGAGGCCCCCAGATCCCCTCACTATGTGAATGAGTACGGGTACATTGTACCCCTACCTTTTCACCACAAAAAAAGGCAGTGTAATGTAAATAAAAACAAGAGACGATTTTCACAAATCCATTATTTTAAATCTTCCTCTGTTCTTCTCTCTCCAGTTCTCCTCCTCTGGTGTTCTTTCTTTTGGTCTTCTCAGCAGCTATCTTCATCGCTGACCCAGTCCTCCTCCGATGCTGTATCCCGTCGCTGTGCCAACTCCGCTCTCTACGGGTTCTTATATAGCAATGGGGCGTGCCCATCCAGTGGCATCACTGTGAGACCCCACCCCTTGTGATGTCACATGATGAGGGTCTGGTATGGTCCTGGGAGGGTAGACCTCACACAGTTCTTTATTTTTTTTTTCATGTTGCCATGGGTTTCCCTTTTAAAATCCATACCAGACTCAAAGGGCCTGGTATGGATCTTGGGGGGACCCTACACCATTTTTTTTACCGTGGCTTCCCCTTTAAGATACTCATATCACAAATTGCACCACAAGTCGGATCATGATGATCCGACTTGGATGCGACTTCTATTCCAATCAATGGGCTGAAAGTCAGATCAGTTAAGACGGCTCTCATAGGGAACCATTGATTTTGATATGTAAAAAAAACAAAAAAACGCTGGATACAGCATTAAGCCCCATTTAGCAGCATCAGACATTTTTACAGCTGTAACGCTGCTGCTCCAGAACCCACTGGCTCTGTTTTTTTTTTTGCAGCTTGAAAACGCCTATGCAACTTACAGCTTCTAAAAGCCTGTGTGTGTATTAGGCCATAGAATAACATAGAGAGGCGTATTTTAAGCTGCAAAAAATCATCTGACTGGTAAAAGCAGCTGTAAAAATTCCCTGTGTGCATTAGGCCTTAAAGAGTGCAAGATACTAAGGCATTAATGCGCCCCTGCTGTTTTCCTGATTTTTTATTTATCTTTATTCTGGGGGATTACATTGTTAATTTGTAGAAAACGCAGTGTAATAGTGTATAGTGCAATACAGTATATAAAATAATTTTGTCAGGCGTTGGAAATGCTTTAAAATGCAAAGACGATAAGCCAACTTCTGCCAGGCAGAAAGCACAAGTAGTGCAGAGTTACAGCTTTTAAAGTCTAGGGTTAGACACTCTGTCAAGGTTGTCTTGTTATCTGTATCCCCATTTGGGAGATTCACAACTCTATTTGTATGGCCATTGTAATTTAAATATAACATTTCACTTGGTTTAAAATAGGATACATGATACACAATTTTCTTACCTTTTCTAAATATGACTTTGCCCATTTCACCATGTGTGTTTTTTGAGTTTTCTTTCATAAACTTAAATGTGCCTTTCTCAGCAATGATTTTAACTTGCTCTTCGGTGAGAGGTAAAGAAAAAAATTCTGAAATCTTCTTAATTGATCCCTCTAGATCCTTAATAGGGAGCATGTAGAAAGCGAAGACATTGGTTATTGTCAATATTATAATTTTACAAATATGAGTTACAAATATAGTTTTATTTTAAAGTAGTAACTAAAGGCATTTTTCTTCCATTGGATAGATATGCCCCTGTAAAGTAAAATTTTTGACATCTGTGTCCGATTAGGCAGACTTCCCTTCACTTCCTTTCCCATAGGCAAAACAGGAAGTAAGAGCAAATCCCTCTAAAGCAGGGGTAGGTGTCTGAGGCAGCAGCCAAAGGTGTACACATGCTGCAGCAGGAATTAAGTCTTGCTTTTGGTGCATGCTACTGCCTGCCAATCAAAACCCATTCGAGTAAATGGGGCCACAACGCAATGGGACAAGAGCCAGCACTACAGAGGAGCCATCGGCTTATTCAGCTCTTGTTCCCTACTTCAGCTCCAACTTTTCAAGTAGTCCCTCTGCATTGTACTTTGATGCTCTGCAATGGCAGGCCAGCAATCCCAGACCATGATCTACCAGCCACCTGCCCACAATCTACCAGCCACCTGCCCACAATCTACCAGCCACCTGTCCACAATCTACCAGCCACCTGTCCACAATCTACTGGTAAATCGTGATCTACATGTTGCTCGTTCCTGCAAATCGCCATATCTGTACATCGGCCCTTTAAACGGCTATATCAGGTACCCACCCGCTGCACGACGGGGAGGCTAATGTGTGTGGTGACCACCCGTGAACAGTCCACAGAGAGGCAGAACAGGGATCTGTCAATGTAAACAAACAGATCCTCATTATATATATATGTTTTTTTTTTTGTTGTTATAATTCGAAAGCATTGTTTCATTTAAACCCTCGGCAATGGCTAAGCTTTCAGTGCGTATTACAAAATGTTCAGCTACCTCTTTCATATCTTCAAAAGTCATCAACAAAACTGTGTCTTCATCCAGATGTTTATTCCAATCAATAGCATGGTCAAAGTAAGAACCCCAGACCACTGAAACAAATAAAAACAAGTGATTACTTTTAACTTGTTCAACAACTTTTTAGGACCAAATGTAAAATGCCCCTTGCCATAAGAACACACAAGAACTCTCATGAACATTAAACATATAGAGCAAGGGTGTCAAACTGGTGGCCCTCCAGCTGTTTCAAAACTACAAGTCCCATGAGGCATTGCACTCTCCTAGCCACCTTTTTAAGGGATTTTCTTGCCCAGCTGGGCACAAGCACGTACCTGTACGTCCTCTTGAAGGGCCCAGCCGTGGGTCGCAGGCGCGCACCTGCGATCCAGTCCAAAGCTCCGTGACCGCGGCCACAGGACACGATCGCCGCCGGAGTCCCGCGATGGGTCCCCGGAGTTATAGAACAGGGAGAGCTGTGTGTAAACACAGTTTCCCCGTTCTTCACTCTGGCAATGTCATTGATCGTCTGTTCCCTGATATAGGGAAAGGCGATCAAAGATGTCACACGTCCAGCCCCCCTACAGTTAGAAACACATATGAGGTCACACTTAACCCCTTCAGCACTCCCTAGTGGTTAACTCCCAAGCTGCAATTGTAATTTTCACAGTAAACAATGCATTTTTATAGCATTTTTTGCTGTGAAAATGACAATGGTCCCAAAAATGTGTCAAAATTGTCCGATGTATCCGCCGTAATGCTGCAGTCCCCAAAAAAAGGCTGATCGCCACCATAAGTAGTAAAAAAATTAAATATTATTAAAAATGCAATAAAACTATCCCCTATTTTGTAAACAATATAAATTTTGCGCAAACCAATCGATAAACGTACAAGAATACGTTTCGGCCTAAACTGAGAAAAATAATTGTTTTTTTTATATCTTTTTTGGGGGTATTTATTATAGCAAAAAGTAAAAAATACACCAGTGACGATACTAGTGGGGGAGAAGCCGAAGTGACGCGATCGACAGAAATACATCCGCATGAGGAGATCGCCGCACTGAGCTGGATCTACAGGCTGCATATGTGTAAAGGATTTGTGAACCGTGAGTGTGGTTTCTCTAATCAGTCCACAATCTCTGTTTTTTCTTGGCCATACTACACTGAGTTTTTTCCTTTGTTTTTTTCTCTCCCCTCTCTATGAGCTGGCTTTCTGAATCAGCAAGTGGCAGTATTGGACTGTGGATGGGAGGTATGGTGAAGTGCTGACCATATAACAGGTGCTCTCTATTATTAAGTCAGTCTACATGCTGGAACTGTGAGGGCCCTTTCACACTAGCGGACGAACGGTCCGCTCATTACAAGTCCGTTCACGGACTTGTAATGGGCCCCTATGGGAGCGGATCCGTTAGCGGATGATGCATCCGCTAACGTCCGCTAGATCCGCATCCGTTTTTGCGGACGGAAGAATGTCCTATTTTTCTTCCGTCCGGCCAAACGGATCGGATGCAAACGGACAGACGGTCCGTTTCCATCCGACTCCCCATAGGGGAGAGCGGAGGAGATACGGGGCGGTCCCTGCACAGTGTGCGGGGACAGCCCCGTCCGCCGACAGCTGAGCGGAGACCCCCCCCGCTGAGCTGACGGGCACACGGAGCGGACCGAAAAACGGTCCGCTCCGTGTGAAAGGACCCTGAATGGTTTGTTTCTTGCTGCTTTTACCTGGTGTTTTTCACTTCACAGTGTTTGCACTGATGCACAAGTGCACTTTATATATGTTTGTGGGCCTTTTTTTGTTTTTGTATTTTGTTTCATTTGTTTGCACATATTTATATATACACTTGATGTGTACTGTACAATAGCAAGGGTTGATTTAGCACATTCATCCTATTTCATCCAATTTTGTTTGGGAGCCACACTGCAGGACCGGGCAATTGTCAATTAAAGCGACGCAGTGCCGAATCGCAAAAAAGGCCAGGTCCTTTACCTGCGTAATGGTCCGAGTCTTAAGTGGTTAAACACATTTTATATCATATTAGAATGTTTAATTTTATGCAAAAAAAAAGTAAAGAGTAAAGAAGTTAAGTAAAACCGAATCCAGTATGTTCAGAATTCTTAGAACACCTCTTACCTTTTCCACTCATGAAATCTGGGAAAAAGTCATCAAAGCCATTGTAGGTGGGAAGCATTGGATTATTATTGTAGAAGTGAAACATTGATACAGCTGTATCCTTTGGATTGCGAAACATCACCAAAATCTACCAGAAAACATAACCATAGTATTTCTTTTAAGTGTGACTTCTGTCTAGCTGTCAATGTCAGAAAATGTAATAATGTAAACAGGCTATTCTGTTCAGTGTTCTTTTTTATTACTTATTGCTTCTATTTGAATACATGGAGGAAATTACAGTAATGATATCTCAAAACACAGCAAAGAATCAAACAGGCAAGTAATCACCACATGGCACATCTAGATGAAATATATTACTATGTTACTATATTACTATGCTCAAAAGAAGTCACACATAAGCTGCAAATTGTACCCTGTTCTGCCCCCTTGACCCCCCCATACTCAATGTCAGGAATACAGCCAGCCTACAGGCTAATGCCTTGTACACACGATCGGAATTTCCGATGAAAAAAGTCAGATGGAATTTTTTCATCAGATACTCCCACCGTGTGTGGGCCCCATCTGACTTTTTTTCTGTCTAAGTTTAGAAATAGAACATGTTTTTTTTTTTCCGGTGTAAAAAAAATCCTATCGGAAATCACGATTGTCTGTATGGAACTCAGACGGAGAAAAAAACATGCATGCTCAGAATCAAGTCGATGCATGCTCGGAAGCACTGAACTTTTTCTTGGCTTGTCGTAGTGTTTTACGTCATCGCGTTTTGGGCGGTCGGAATTTGGTCTGACAGTGTCTATGTAAGACAGCTTGAACGGAATTCTGACTAAGACTGTCTGCCTAAAGCATGCACATTTCTAAAGACATAGAAGATAGACTGCATGTACATCATTGCCCACACATATGAGCATGAGCATCTACATGCGTGTACTTGTGTACATGTCCATTGTCGTCAAGCAGTCTATTTAAACCTGAACTCTGCACTAGGTCTTTTCTGTATGGTCTTCAGTCTTGTTCCTGTGATCCAGTTTCTACTCCGAATCTTGATCCTGTTACTGACCTTGTTCTTGGGTTACCCTTGTCTGCTCATGGGTTACCCTTGTCAGTTCATGTTCATTAACTGCCTTCTCTACCGACCCCAGCTTGGACTACTGATTGTGCTTTCGACTAGTGAATCTGTACCTCGCTGCCTGGTTGTTGCTGACTCTGTTTGTGCTCACGTCATAGTTTCCTGTATCTTGGCCATCACTTAACTCCTCACTCAACTGGACTTAGCAACTTCATGGTGTATCGTCAGCTGTACCTCTGCTCACCAGATACCGGCACTCCCAAGTTCCATCTTACACAGTGTCTACACCTTGGCACCCCGGCTAACCCAGTTTCAACATCCATGGTTTCTCAAGCTCTGCATACAGGTATGTGACTCTCAATCCAATATTAAAAACAATAGGTTTTGCATTTAGTTTTATGTTGTGTGAAATGTGTTGAGGCAAAAGGTGGAAGAGAGAAGGGATCATATAGAGTTTTTCACAATGCTCATGTTATTACATATAGGTTACCAAAAATTGGTCTTTCCTTGTGCATACATTTGTTATTTGGACAATTTTGAATTTAAACTCCCTTGTGTGCAAAATACACAAGCAAAGTAGTTTTGGGATGTAGTGTCACAACTCTCCTCTTAGTCCAAGGTTTAAATATCCCTGAATGAGACTAAAGTCTCGTAAACACGGTTTGATTTTTATCAGGGAATTGTCTGTTGACAGACTGTTGTCCAAAATTCTTACCATTAGTACTATCCTTTTGACAATTGTTATCCAATTTTCCCGCAACAAATGTTGGATGACAGGTTAGTCAATTTCAGATTTTCTAAAGGTCAGTACACAAATCCGTCACACAAAAGTCGAAAGTACAAACACGCATGCTCGTAATACACGTAATTAGCAGAAGGGGCCCAAAGGGTGGCGCTCAAGAGCTGAAATTCCTCGTAGTACATCGCTACATTCGTGTTTGTGGCACGACAATTTGTGTAACGTTAGTATGCAAAACAAGAGCCTGACACGTGCCCTTTTGACAAAAATCATCCGTGTGTAAGGAGGCTTTAGTCTTTTTTTGAATAATCTTTATTTTCCTTTTTTACACACATTACAAGAGAAGAGAAATAAAAATAAAACATAACAGAAAAGTATGACTTCACAACAAAGCCAAAGCAACCAGAGAGGAAGGGGTGGGAGATCAGGGACAGGACAAAGGACATAGGGACTGGAGGCCGTAGGAGAGTGATGGGGGAAGCAGGAGCCCCAGGGGGCATATGGGCATAATCCAAGCATGGGCAGCCATTTCCGGGGGGAACCCCAGACAGCAACGTCCAAACACCTGGACGCCCCGCCCAACTCGGCCTGGCCCGGATATTCGATCCATGTGGGCAGGCCCCTCTGCAATCAGAGAAAGGGCAAGACGTCCCAACGCCCGGCACTAGGACGAGGCTTTAGTCTTAAACACATATCAAACACTGTAAGCAGGCCAGATCAGACAGACAAGGTCCAACAGAAAATAAGCTATTTTAGCTACTGGGGAGCAGCAGAGTTTTCACAGGCACTTGTCTTTATACATGTATTTTTAAACTGAACTCCAGGTGGACATAAAATAATGCAGCGTTATGTAATGTTTTTTTAAAACCACAAGCAGTGCAAGTACATGAGTTGAACTTGGTATCAGCCTCGTGCAGTCCTTGAACAGAGGATTTCAGACTTGGGTGGAAGGGGAAAGAGGGCTACATTAGTAGTTATGCCTTGTATACACAATCGGAATTTCCGATGAAAAAAGTTAGCTGGAATTTTTTCATCGGATAGTCCGACTGTGTGTGAGCCCCATCTAATTTTTTTTTTTTTTCAGTCAGAGTTTAGAAATAGAACATTTTTTTATTTTATTTCGATGGTCTGTGTGGAACTCCGACGGAGAAAAAAAAACATGCATGCTCAGTATCAAGTCGACGCATGCTCGGACGTATTGAACTTCATTTTTCTCGGCTCATCGTAGTGTTTTACATCACCGTGTTTTGGACAGTCGGAATTTGGTCTGACAGTGTGTATGCAAGACAGCTTGGGATTTTACCCCATTGGAAATTCAGAACGTGTGTACAGGGCATTAGAGATGAACTCATCTGCTTGCCATTTCTCCTTATATTGCCCAGCCAAAGGCAGGGGTCTTTAAATACTACTAAGCTACAGCACAGGAAAAAAAGATCAGATCTCTACTTGGCAGATAGGGGTGTGCTGTTTAGCAGAGCTGTGCACATCTCAAAACTGGATGGATATAAATACAAATCCTTTGGAAGGTAAAACAGCTGCCTTAAAATTATTTTACCTGTGTATTTAGCTGTTTAACAGATGTTCAGCTTTAACCACTTCCCTACCCGCCCATAGTCATATGACGCCCTGGGCTTCATGGCCGTCTAGGGGGCGTACGTGCCGCTGCATAGCTCGGGACCCGGTGCGCGTGCCTGGAGCCGCAATGTCCGCCGGGCACCCGCAATTGCCCGCGATCACGGCAGGACCATGGATCTGCGTAAACACACAGATCCAGGTCCTGTCAGAGGTGAGGAGACGAATGTGTGTTCCCAGTACAAAGGAACACAGATCGGTCTCCTCCCCTTGTGAGTCCCATCCCCCTACAGTTAGAATTACTCACTAGGGAACATAGTTAACCCCATTCAGCACCCCCTAGTGTTAACCCCTTCCCTACCAGTCACATTTACACAGTAATCAGTGCAGTTTTATAGCACTAATCGCTGCATAAATGTGAATGGTCCCAAAAATGTGTCAAAAGTGTCCAATATGTCCGTTGCAATGTCACGGTCACAATAAAAATCGCAGATTGCCACCATTAGTAGTAAAAATCAATATACGCTTATTGCGCTTGTTTCTTTTAACAAAAATATGTAGAAGAATACATATCGGCCTAAACTGAGGGAAAAAAAATTACATATTTTTTTGATATTTATTAAATCAAAAAGTAAAAAATATTGTGTTTTTTTTTTTTCCAAATTGTCGCCTTTCTTTTGTTTATAGTCCAAAAAATAAAAACCGCAGAGGTGATCAAATACCACCAAAAGAAAGCTCTATTTATGGGAAAAAAAGGATGTAAATTTTGTTTGGGAGCCACGTCACACGACCGTGCAATTGTCTGTTAAAGCAACGCAGTGCAGAATCTCAAAAAAGTGCTCTGGTCAGGAAGAGGGTACACTGACAGTAGTGACCTGACCTATGTACACTGACCTACCTGACATACCTACACTGATGGTAGTGACCTGACCTATGTACGCTGACGGTAGTGACCTGACCTATGTACGCTGACGGTAGTGACCTGACCTATGTACGCTGACGGTAGTTACCTGACCTATGTACGCTGATGGTAGTGACCTGACCTATGTACAATGACGGTAGTGACCTGACCTATGTACACTGACGTATAAAAGAGGGGGATACTCCTGCGCTACTATGGGTCAAATAAAAAAATAGCTAAATGGTGCCACAGACACCGTAAGGGTCAAACACTACCCATAAAGGAATCGCAAAAAAAAAACAACAATCAGTGGTCAAGTGAGTATTATATCACTCTTTTTCACTTGTTTAAAGCACAACAGCACTTTATATATTTATATATTTTTTATTGTCATTAATTTATCTGGGTTTATATGCTATTTATTGTGGGAGCGCAACACCACTGTTTGATTTACATTTTTTTATGTACACTGATGGTAGTGACCTGACCCATGTACACTGACCTACATGACATACCTACACTGACCTGACCTACGTACACTGAAGGTAGTGACCTGACTTACGTACACTGACGGTAGTGACCTGACCTACCTACACTGACGCTAGTGACCTGACCTACCTACACTGACGGTAGTGACCTGACCTACCTACACTGCCGGTAGTGACCTGACCTACCTACACTGCCGGTAGTGACCTGACCTACCTACACTGACGGTAGTGACCTGACCTACCTACACTGATGGTAGTGACCTGACCTACCTACACTGACGGTAGTGACCTGACCTATGTACATTGACAGTAGGGACCTGACCTACCTACACTGACTGTAGTGACCTGACCTATGTACACTGACCTACCTACACTGACAGTAGTGACAAACTACACTGACCTATATACATACACATTACACTGTCTCTTGACCTACCTCAGTGGTGTCACAGCAGTCAGTCATTCCGGCGTCAGAGGAGGAGCCGAGCCGGGGAGGGTGGGAGAGCCGAGGAGCCTGAGGAGAGCCTCCCGCCCGAGCGGCGAGTCATGTGTATTTGTAATTCCCGCCTTCTGGAGCCTGCAGCGCCTGTCACACGTCCCGCGGCGTGGTATTGGTCAAGTGGGACGTCCATCACAGGCTCCAGAAGGCGGGACCTACTGCTATAGCACTCGGCCGCACTCGGCAGGAATTGACTCGGCGGCACTCGGGATCGGCTCGGCTCAGGGCTCACAATAGCAAACCGCAATGCCTGAGACTCGGGGCTTTATGGGGACCCATTCGGGGCTCCAGCCACCTAAGCCCGGGCCTCCCAACGCCCCTGCCTTCAACTAAGGGCCTGCCTGATTGCATACAAATTAAAAGTGTTTAGGTTTGACCTCATATTATATGGTTGTGGTAAATCTAAAGGAAAATTAAATAAGAAAAATTGTATAGTATAGTGTAGCCAGCTCTAGACTATAACGCGGAATACTTTTTTGCCCTTAGAAACTACATTGCAGATTTGAAATTAGATAATTTACTGTATGGTCAACTTTCTTTATATGGACACAAGACACAACAGTTAGGTTCAAGGCTTTTGGCATTATACAATAGATGGCCACAGATTGCAGGCAGGATACAGGATAAAATTAGAAACTTCAGGCATGCTAGAGGGAATGGAAAGAGACTACAAACATGCTTTAGTACTTGTTGGAGACTAGAGATATAGAGCCAGATCCATAGAGAGAGTACGCCCGTGTATCTACTGATACGCCGGAGTACTTTCAAATTACCCACGTCGTATATCTTTAGTTTGAATCCTCAAACCAAGATATGACGGCATCTGGGTTCGATCCGACAGGCGTACGCCTTCGGATCGTAGATGCAATACTTCGGCGTCCACGTCGAGTATGCAAATTAGCTATTTCCGACGACCCACGAACGTACGTGCGGCCGTCGCATTCTCTTACGGCATCTCTAGTCGGCATTTACCGGCGTATAGTTAAAGCTGCTTTTTTGCGGCGTATAGTTAGACTTGCCATGTTAATTATGGCCGTCGTTCCCGCGTCGAAATTTGAATTATTTTTTATTTTTGCGTAAGTCGTCCGTGAATAGGAATGTACGTAATTCACGCAAGTAAAAAAAAATAACGTCATTGCGACGTAATTTAGCGCAATGCACGGCGGGAAATTTCTAAACGGAGCATGCGCAGTTCGATTGGCGCGGGGACGCGCTTCATTTAAATGAAACATGCCCCCTACTCGCCCAACTTGAATTCCACGGCGTTACACTACGCAGCCGTAACTTACGGCGCAAAATCTTTATGGATTAGAACTAAAGCCAGGTAAGGTACGGCGGCGTAGCGTATCTCAGATACGATGCGCCGGGGCAGATCTTTGTGGATCTGGCCCATAATTTAGAAGTCATGCAATATAGACACAGTAGTGGCTACAGGGGATCCGATGTGCCAAACGAAGTAAGACAAAGAAAGCGTATTTCATATTCTTATCATTGCTGTTGATACTTGCACTAGTATGCTCCAATAGTTCATTCAGGTCTATATTGTTTCCACCTGGGCTACTACCAAAGAGTAAGGTTTTCATATTAAATTAGACACTTTCTATAACTTACCTTTACTTTCTTCTCAAAGAAGGATTTGGGGATTTGGTCATAATAGAAGTGTGTCGCTAAAACTCTTGGGGAAGGGTCATCTTTTAGTTTCTGTATTATAAACAGAAAAACACATTTTATTTGGAGCAAACCATCAAAATAACATTTTATAATAGACATGTGCTTTGTTTACTTGTATATACAATGGTTTTAGAAAAGTTCTATTTAAAGGAAACAGATAATGGCTTTGCGCCTTTTTAATGTTATGGGTAATAATATATATATATATATATATATATAATATACACATACACACAGTGGCCCTGATTCACAGAGCGATTACGCCTGCGCAACAGGAGATGCGCGTGCGTAAGTCTAAATGTGCGCGTGCGTTTCGTTGCGCGGCATCCCCAGAATGAGATACGCAAAAATTCGACTTTTTTTTGTCCCGCGTAATTTCGTTAGACTGGCGCATCCGTCCGCGCAAAAGTGCGATAGACACACCATTGATTTGCTAGTCAAATATGCTAATGAGGGACTTACGGGGATCCACAAAACAACGTTGGGGCAGCGCAGGCGACGCAGTGTGCGCAACAGCAAAATGTCCTGTCTAAAATTAGAGCTGAGTGATTCTGAAGTGTATCGCATCTTCAGATTCACCCCTCATGCCATCCTGGAATTAACCACAACCCTGCAGGATGACATCACCAGCCCAACACACCGCTCACATGCAGTGCAGCCACTGGTCAAGGTCCTGGCAACACTCCATTTCCTTGCCAGTGGCTCTTTTCAGCGTACAAGTGGAGTGGTGGCTGGGATGTCACAGTCCTCCATGAGCAGATGTGTGCACCAGGTTGTCCCTGCAATCCTCAGACGCATGGCCAACCAAATCATCAAACCCACCACTGAGGACCTGCGGCTGAAGGCAATGACAGATTTCTACAGAATTGCCAGATTCCCACGCACTGTGGGGGCCATTGATTGCACACATGTGGCACTCCAGCCCCCCCAGGAGACAGAGCACATGTACCGCAATCGGAAGCATTGGCATTCCATCAATGTACAGGTGATAGTCGATGCCCAAGGCCTCATATGGCATGTCCGTGCCAAACACCCAGGGTCCAGCCATGACAGCTACATATACAATCAATGCCACATCCAAATGGAATTCGATCAGAACGTGTATGGGGACACCTGGCTGGTTGGTGAGTGACATGGGTGGCAGGCATGACTATTCCCTCCCATGATGCACATCACAAGGGGCACATGCATGACTAACATCCTCCTGTCTTTTCCCTTCCAGGTGACTCTGCATATCCACTGGGACCCCATCTCATGACTCCTATCCGGAACCCCCAAACTCCAGGAGAGGAAAGATACAATCAAGCACATGCTAAAACACGAGCAGTGGTGAAGCGCACCTTTGGCATCCTAAAGTCACGTTTCCGATGCCTGGATAAGTCTGGGGGTACCCTCTTGTACTCCCCAAACTTCGTGTGCCAGATCATCGGTGCATGTTGCATGCTGCACAACTTTGCAGAAAGAAAGGGCCTGCAGATTGACCTACGTGATGACCTGACCTTTGAACCAGACAATCCCCCCCTAACCGAGGTTAACCCGTCTTCTGAGGGAAGAGCAGCCAGGAGACAGCTCACATTGGGCATCTTTGCACGTTAAACATACACATTAATCATGGCACAATGAGAATGCATGCATGCACACCACTGTGGTCCCTAGCACACACACCCCACATCCACATCAAATTGGATTGGCACCAGTCCACCATGCTGGACTTGTGAGCAGCAACGCCACGCCAAGGCTCCAATTATGTCACTGTACATTCATACACCATTCACACGGACCTGGGGATCACTTCTCCCTGGTCCTGGGGAACCCTTCTCCACCAAAATTGAGGGTGACACCCCTTTTCCGGCAGGAATGTCACCCCCACATTCACACAGCATTCACAACCCCAAAAAAAAAAATGACCTGCAAATGCAAAAAATTTCCAGCAAAAAAAAAAAAAAAAAAAATTGGGGGAAAAACAAATTACTGCCCTCTGCGTGAGCCACGCCTGGGGCGCCCCCGGCCATGGCCCCGGCTTCTCAGGGGAGACTCATGGGGAAGGGGTAAAACCGGGGAAGGAGGATCAGCCCCTGATCTCTGCCCACCTGGTGGCCTGCCCTCCAAGGCCACGGCAATTCTGTCCAGGGCAGCACCAACTGTTGCCGTGTTGGCCTGGATAGCCAGGGTAAGGGCCCTCACATCCTGCCCAACGCCTGCTGATGTCGTCTGCAGTTCATTTAGGCAGGTTGTGAAAGCCCGGGAGTGGGAGTCCAGGTTCCCCAGCGTATCCTTGATGGAGGACAGGCTCTCCTCCATCCGCACCAATGTCTGGCTGACCTGTCCCAGATGGCGGGTCTGGAGGAACTGGTCCCTTCTCAGGGTGGCGGGCAGGAGATCGGCCAACCCCCTGGTGGTCTGGGATGACATCCTGCCTCCAGCTGATGCTTGTGGCCGGGGAGAAGGGGAGGCCCTTGTGAGGGGAGCCATGTTGGGGGAGGAGGGGGGGGGCTCCCCCTTAGGGAGGCCTGCCTGCTGGCAGCCAGAGGGGAGGAGTCCTCAAAACCCAAACGTCCAGTGCCTGACATGGACTCCTCCTCCTCATGATTCTCTTCCTCCTCATGATTGTCCTGCTCCTCATGATTGTCCTCCTCCTCTTGAACCTCCTCCGCGGACTCCGGCCTTGTTGGGGGGGCCTCATTAGGCTGCTGTCCTGGGGTTGGTGCGGTCAGGCCAGATGGCCCTGCACCCTCCTGCACATCTGTGGATGACACAAAACATTCACAGGTTGGAGGATCCACACACTTGCCACATATTCCCTTTCACCCCCTCCCCCACACATGCTACACACCTGATATTAAAAAAGAAAACAACTTACCTGGCACCACGGGCTGGGGACTGGAGTCAAAGCCGGGCAGGCCCTCAACTTCATGCTGATGAAAGGTCAGGGCCACCGCACGCTCCTCCGCTGTCAGGCTAATACGGCATGGTGGGCCCCCTCCTGTGCCCCTGGCATGGGCATGCATTCTGGCCAACTTCTTTTTGACCAGACGCCGGAGGTCATTGATTTTTTTGTCAATCCCAGACCTGGTCCGTGTCTCCCCCTGCCCCGCAGAATTCACCTGGTCAGTGATCCTATCCAAAATCTCCCTCCTCCTGGCCGGGGTGGTGTTGGCACTCTCTGGGCCGTGGAGGTAACGCCCATACTCGCTAATGGCCCGGGCAAGAATCTGTTTTTCCACAACTGTAAAATTAAGCTTTCGTTTTCTCTCAGTCATCCTTCCAAAAAAAAACAGTCCCAGTCAACAAAATTCACGCACACAAACAAGCACAACCAATCACAAAAAAACACACACACACACACAGAGAAAACTACTCACCAAGAAACAGTCCCCAAAAATAAAATAAAAAATACAGCAGGAAAAGAAACAAAAAGAAATATATCAATCAAACAAACAGTCTCTCAAACACTTATCAAAAACCACTTTCAAAAATCTAACAACAACCACTTGATCACACAGAACACTAATCTGACAACTACAAAACACACCGCAACGAACAACAAGAACAAAAGCACTTTGTTAAATGGGAAGGGACAAAGGGATGTACTTTTGCAAAGGAAGTGCGTTTGTGTGTGTCTATTTATGCTGTTTGCGTAGTTCACAACGTTGCCCTAGTCCATTTCCAATTTCACTGATTGCGCCGCTCCCGAGTTGTGAGCATGCGCACATCGGAGCTGACATGGTCTCGTTCAAGCGCGCATGCGCGAGCCGGCCGGCCCTTCATTTGCATGGGGTCACGGCTCATTTCAATGTAACACGCCTACGTCCCTCCCAATTTGTATTACTCCTCCTTACGCCTCTGGAAAAACGTTACGTATGCGCAATTTCCTGCGCAAAAGCTACGAGAATAGGGTGATTACGTGGCAAAATTGCGCACGTCTAACGTAAAGGCGGTGCGCTACGCCGGTCCAATAATGCGCAGATGTACGTGAATCTGGGCCAGAGGATATAATAAGTCTACACACCCCTGTTAAAATGTCAGGTTTCTGTGATGTAAAAATAAATAAAAAATATGAGACAAAGATAAAAATAACTTCAGAACTTTTTCCACCTAAGTGACCTATAAACTGTACAACTCAATTGAAAAACAACCTGAAACCTTTTCTTACAAAGAAAATCATCCAAGCCTGTCTAAATTTTGCAAAAACACATCTGAAGTCTCCTAAAAGCATGTGGGAAGACGTGTTATGGTCTGATGAAACCAAGGTTGAACTTTTTTGGTCATAATTCCAAAAGATATGACGCAAAAACAACACTGCACATTACTAAAAGAACACAGCACCCACAGTGAAGCATGGTGGTGGCAGCATCATGCTTTTGGGCTATTTTTCTTCAGCTGGAACAGGGGCTTTAGTAAAGTAGAGGGAATTATGAACAGTTTCAAATACCAGTCAATATTTTCAAAAAACCTTCAAGCCTCTGTTGACAGCTGAACATGAAGAGGAACTTTATCTTTCAGCATGACAACGACCCAAAGTGTCGAATTTGAAGTGTTTTTGAAAAGAAGAGTGGGCAAATGCTGAACAAAAAATTATATATGCGATATACTGCGCTGTGTAATAAGTGAACACAAAAAAATAGCTACCAACACAGCTGAAACAAAGCAAAAACTGGTTAACAACACATAAAGTCAAAATGTCAGTTAACAACACATATCAAATGTTGCAAACGTACATATACCATATTTATCGGCGTATAACGCACACTTTTTCCCCCTTAAAATCAGGGAAAAAAACGTTGGTGAGCGTTATACACCGATCCCCGCTGTCTCCGACATAGACCGAGCCGAGTGTACTGCGCACTTGGCACGGCTCCACCCACAGCCACGCGAGAGGAGCCGAGAGAAGCCGAACACACAGGAAATCCGGCTCTGCACAGCTCGGCCGAGGCGCCAAACCCAAAAACACACAATGCTGCAACTCCCGGGCAAGGTGCGGATGGACACCTCCAAAGCCGCAGACGGACACCCACAAGGCTGGACGGACCCCGCGCCGGGCAAGACAGCAGACGGACACCGACAAGGCTGCACCGACAAGCATCCAAAATGTAAGTTTTTTCCTTAAACTTCCCTTCTCAGCTTGGGGTGCGCGTTATACGCTGATAAATACGGTATATGAAATCTTAATTTCAGTGACACCAAGTGACTGAGTGTGATCTGTCAAAAAAATAAAAATAACTGCTTCGTTCTGATTTTTTTTTTTTACAGATCACACTCAGTAACTTGGTGTCGCTGAAATTAAGATTTCATATATATGTATATTTGCAACATTTGATATGTGTTGTTAACTGACTTTTTCACAAAAATAAGCGCTACACTTTTTCATATTCACCGGGAAAATGCTGAACAAAAAGCTTTAACTTGTACCGTCAACAGACAGGACATTCAAGCCAAAAATTAACAGAGGATAAAGAAGCAGGCTCTACACAATAGCGAGAGATAAAAGGTATTGATCAAGGACCAAGAAGCTGCTCCACAGATTATATCAGGCTCCACATGCCTTGAAGCCACACAAGACATAAACAAACTCCTGGTCGATTATGCTGTCACCGCCTCCAGAGAAGCCAAGCCCTCATGCCGCGTACACACGATCACTTTTTGTGATGAAAAAAACGTCATTTTATCTGACGAAACAAAACGACGTTTTTCAAACTTCATTTTCAAAAACGACATTTCATACACACCATCGTTTTTCCACAATGCTCTTGCAAAGCGCGGTTACGTAAGACACTTTCGACGGCACTCTGTTCCATTGAAGCTCCCATCTCATAACTTGCTTCTAAGCATGCGCGGGTTTAAAAATGTCGTTTTAAACAACGTTTTGCCCACACACGGTCACTTTTTATGACACAAAAAACGACATTTTGAAAAACGATACAAAAAATTCAAGCATGTTGGAATTTTTTTTGGGCCGTTTTTTTGAAGACATAAAACGACGTTTTGCCCACACACGATCATTTTAAATGACTATTTTTAAACGTCGTTTTTTTTCATCACAAAAAGTGATCGTGTGTACGCGGCATCAAGCTCTAAAAGCCTGTTGGATGGCCTGGACAATACATGTTGCACTCGTCCTAGATGAGGCACATTTCCCTTTGTTCTTTGCGGCAAAAAGAATGAACAGACAATCTGAAAGCCTGAAGGACGCTGTAGCTTGTAGATATAACTTTAGAGTTTCTCCCATGTCTAAAGTATGTATATCTCAGGCACTCTAAAGGTTGGTAGAACAATTTCTTGGTTCTCATAAAAGACCAATGTTACCTTGGGATTTAAGCCAAGCATAGGTATCAGCACCACTCAATTCAGGAAACATGTTAAGAAAGGTTCTTTTTGACCAAAGTGCAGAGAAGGGCAACTAAACTGATAAGAGGCATGGAGGAGCTCAGCTATGAGGAAAGATTAGAAAAACTGAATTTATTCACTCTTGAGAAGAGGAGAATAAGGGGGGATATGATCAACATGTACAAATATATAAGAGGTCCATATAGTGAACATGGTGTTGAGTTATTCACTTTAAGGTCAACGCTGAGGACAAGGGGGCACTCTTTACGTCTGGAGGAAAAGAGATTTCACCTCCAAATACGGAAAGGTTTCTTCACAGTAAGAGCTGTGAAAATGTGGAACAGACTCCCTCCAGAGGTGGTTCTGGCCAGCTCAGTAGATTGCTTTAAGAAGGGCCTGGATTCTTTCCTAAATACACATAATATAACTGAGTACTAAGTTCTGTAGGTAAAGTTGATCCGGGGTAAATCCGATTGCCTCTCGGGAGATCAAGAAGGAATTTTTTCCCCTCCGGTAGCAAATTGGATCATGCTCTGCTGGTTTTTTTTGCCTTCCTCTGAATCAACTGTGGGTATGGAGTTGGGTGTATGGGATGTACTGTGTTTTATTTTGTTTGTTTATTTTTATTTTTTATGGTTGAACTGGATGGACTTGTGTCTTTTTTCAACCTGACTAACTATGTAACTATGTAACCAAGGAGTCCAATTTCCAAGACTTTTCACAGACAAGATGGTTACGATAAAGGCAGACTTATCGGAGTGGTCCTTAATGAACATAGACCTGGCACCCTCCACTCCAGAGAGGAAATCAAGGGCAAGAGGAAGAGATCCCATTTGGGAAATCTCAGCTTTCTCCAAGTCTAGCAGTTTTTTTTAAGAATTGTTGGACAAGAGGATGTTGGCCCCAGGAAACACTGGTGAAGACCGATAAAACTGACACTTGCACTGACTCTAGCTGACCAATAGGGCTAGATCGAAGCCGGCTTTAAGGAAGGCCAGAAGATCTTGAACTTCTGGATCAATGCATGACCCACAAATTTTGACCAGATTTTTTCATAAACTTTGTTTATGCTCACTCTCCTAGCATTTATGAGAGTGAAGATGAAGCCTCCCCTTCTCAAGAACCAGGCCATCTGGAAATGGATGTAGAACTGCACCCTGTGACAGCAGATCCAGCCTGAGAGGTAGGGGCACTGGGTCCCGGTGGCTGAGCTATACCAGGGGCAATATAGCATTACTTCCACTATCTCCACATCTTCTGCTCTGAGTCTCTGCAGAAACCCAATAATGACTAGGAATGAAGCAAACGCGTAGGCCCTGCTAAATTGCCAGTGATCTGTCAGGCCCCTCGTATAATACTTCTTGAG
Source organism: Rana kukunoris (assembly GCA_029574335.1). Classification (NCBI taxonomy): domain Eukaryota; kingdom Metazoa; phylum Chordata; class Amphibia; order Anura; family Ranidae; genus Rana; species Rana kukunoris. The sequence continues at coordinate 419,507,406 of CM056052.1, read as the reverse complement.
CTTGTTGCTGCATGGAGGAGGCAAACAGGTTTACTTCTGGGCGGACTCCCAGAGACAAGAACCACCTGAATACTTCCACGTGGAGATACTGTTCATTATTGTTCATTGGACTCTGGATAGAAAATCCACTTGAATGTTCTGGACTTCGGGAACATAAGCCACTGATAAATTGGCTAGATTCTTCTGAGCCCAAGGCATGATTGGCTCCACTTCCTGTAATAGGGAAAGACTGAGTCCCCCCTTGTATCTTCATGTAGGTGACCGCGGTAGGGTTGTCCAGCCTTAGGCGACACCTTTCATCAATCGCAACAGGACCACAGATAGCCCATTAAAAGGATAATGCATATCTGTAAAAATGTAGTACAATGCTTGGGGAAGCTGCAGCACAGTGCCCACAGAGAATGCCAAGTATCGCAGGCACTGACGGCTGTTTAAATCCCCTACCGTGATGATATCACCGTGACCCTCAATGTGCATGCACTGAGCCACCCAGCGGTGCCAGGTGATGCCTGTGTGGCTGCTGCCTACTCGCAGAACTGCGCATGCACGAACCAAGCCGTGAGTTCGCCTGAGACACATGCATGCACAAAGACAAACCATGATTATCGGGGTAGAAGCAAGAGCAGCCTCCACAAGAGGCCACAATCACTAGAGCTAGTGAATAAAAAATAAATAAAAAAACACATGAATGGTTGCAGCCACAGAGGCGAATCCAAGTCACAGAAGACAGCATTCACCCAATTCTGGCCTGGAGCAGTGGAGACTGCAACATTCGTCCTGGGCATACCGTGGCCACCCACAAAGTAATACAGCCAAACCGCATCTTGCCCACCAATGGCCGAGCCTTAAGTCTTTATCAACACTGCTGCCTCATGCCCTCTTCCTCCCTGCTGATAGCCAGGGGCTGCTGTAACCAACGAACCAGCAAAGTGGACCACCAGGCCTTGACCATGGTATGACTTGAGTGCAGGAACAGAAGTAGGAACAAAAAATTTCCAACGCAGCCTCTGGCTCTGAGCTAAAATTTCTGGGAGTGTGGTCCTATAGGAAGGGAGGCAGGGTAAACCCATGCGTATCCTGTCATGGAGTCTGTCAGGAAAAGGCGCTTTGCTTTTTGTTTAGAAACCTTTAATGCTCTAAAAATGTATCTCTATTAAATGATTTGTAAAACAAAAATTGGATATTCTATATGGCAAAAACCTTATAAATGTATAAAATATTAAAATGCAAATAAAGCCCATTTACATTGTTTCATTGGTAACATACACCACCCCCCCACACTTTTTCCTTCTGTATAAACAAAATCATAAGCAGTGCTGCTTATTTCTTATCCATAATAAGGAAACATAGTGTAGCCCCCCCTCCAAATTCCATACTCGACCCTTATCTGATCATGCAGGCCAGGAAAGGGGGGGTGAGCATTCCCTCCTCCTGAACCATGACAGGTCTCATGCCCTCAACATGGGGGGGGGGGTGTTTGGGGCAGGGGGGCTGTTGATGTGGACAAGGGATTCTTCCCCACAATCCTGGCTCTGTGGATGTAGAGTGCGGAGGGTGACTTATCAAAATCTGGAAACCTCCTTGCTCTGGCCTATATGAATGAGTATGGAGGTACATAGTAGCTGTCAGTGGGAAACCCTAAGGAGTCATCGGCTGTTATGAAAGCGGCTGGCTCCCCGGGCCGCTCCTTAACAATTAGTTATTCTTCACACAGACTTTGGATCAATTGATCATTTTTCAATCAACCTAAATTTGAATTGTTCCAAATATTTGGAATTCATTAGAAAATGAATAAACTAAATGAAACTAATTCCGAAATTAATTAACAAAACAAAGTTAGTAACATAACTAACCTATCTGAAAAAGAACAAAACAAATTCCATTCCATTCTGCACATGTCTAATAATGACTGAAAATTGATCGATCAGCAGTCTTTGATCACCAGGTCTAATGCCGCGTACACATGTCCGTTTTTAATGTCATGGTAAAAAACAAAGTTTTTCTCGACGTGATTCTTGTCAAGCCTGCCCTGCATACACACGATCGTGAAAAAAAAATGCTCGAGCAAATAGCAGTGACGTACAACAAATACGACTCCGCTATAAAGGGGAAGTTCCATTCTAATGGTGCCACCCTTTGGGCTGATTATGCAAATGTCCCTTCTCATAAATTGCTTCTGAGCATGCACGTTTTTTCCCCATCGTTAAAGCCTACACACGAGCATTTTTCACGACAAGAAAAACGGCGACGTGAAAAACATTGAGAAAAAATAGAGCACGTTCTAAACTTTTATAGGCCAAATGCTCTGTAGCGTACACACAATCGTTTTTAATGACCAATTTAAAAAATGGTACGTGTGTGTACGCGGCATCAGTCTTAGAAGTGGCAGAGGACAGATGTAGCATCGGATCGATGCTGCATCCACCTAGGAAAGTATGAGGTTTTTTTTTTTTAATCCCATACGTCTCTAAGTAAGCCGAACCATTAGAGTATCCAATTAAATATGTTTTCAGTGAGGATTCTTTTTAAGTAAAAGTCACTTGAAAACTTTCATGTGGCCTTTACTTTACTAAACCTTGGTTTGACTTAGTTTTATGATCAGATTTATATAAAGATTGTGGCCCGGATTCACAAACGTTTTACGCCGGCGTATCTATAGTCGTAAGTACAAATGTGCGCCGTCGTATTGTTACGCCGATTCGCGAAGCTAGATACGCCATAAAACAAGGCTTCAGCCGCCCGACGTAACTTGCCTACGCCTCCGTATCGTGGGCGCATAGTTACGCTGGACGCATTCGGCGTTCCCATTTGAAATATGCAAATGAGTAATATACGCCGATTCACGAACGTAGATGCGCCTGGCCGCTTCATTTACGCCATTTGCTTAAGGCTTACGTCCGGCGTAAAGTTACCCCTCATATACCAGGCGCAGGTAATGCAAAGGTATGGGCCAGGGAACGACGCCGTCAAATTTTACGTACTATGTGAATAGGGCTGTCCGTAGGTTACGTTCACGTCGTAGGCAGTGTTTGACATATCTTAGGCAGCTTTTTCGTCGTAACTGTGAGCATGCGCACTGGGATGCGTCCAAGAGACGACGCATGCGCAGTTCGTTTTTTGAAGCTGTGGCCATCATTTGCATGGGGTCAAGCTTCATTTAAATATATCATGTCCACTTCCAGCCCCCTTCCACCTACTTTGACTTACGTTGGCTTACGCCGACAACTATACGCTACGCCGGCGCAACGTGGAGCGCATATTCTTCGTTAATTGCATGCTTGCTTCTCTACATTGTGCCAGCGTAGCGTAAAGACGATACGCTACGCCGGCATAAATATACGCAGTTCTACGTGAATCCGGGCCTGTATGTTCACTGTATTGACGAGGTGCAATTTGCATCACTGTCAACCAGGATACTTCTACCTGCACTGCAGGATGTCAGATTAGGCACTTATGGGGAAGAGGTTTTCAGCATAAGGAGTCTACCTATTTGGTTGATATGACCTTCATGAGATGGGCCAGATGCATGCAGTTGCCATTGGGGGATGCTGTGTCTTTCAGTGGTATACTAATTCATGGTGATTGAGTGAGTCCTTGGGGGTGTGCCATCTTCTAGTGGTAATACTATGTGCTGATTTTGTCTTTAGGGTATATCTGGTATATCTGTCTTCAACTGACCCTGCCTTAAAGAGGAGGTCCGTTCAAAAAAATAAAAAATAAATAAAAGTCAGCAGCTACTAACACTGTAGCTGCTGACTTTTAATAAGGACACTTAACTGTCCTAGTCGCCAGCGATGTTGGCCCCCACCGAGGCCGATCCTCGATCCTGGCAGCTCCAGGCACCGCCATCCACAATAAGGGAAACAGGCACTGAAGCTGTGCGGCTTCACTGCCCGTTTCCTACTGCACATGAGCGGGCAGCGCGGCGCTTTGTGAACGGGCCGGCTGCTTTCTGGGATACACACAGTTCCCACAATGCAGCGCGCCCCATTCACAAGAAGAAACAGAGTGTAGGAGGAGGAAGAAAATCGACCACGGAAGATGAAGAGGCAGATTCGTCACTTCCACACAGCAACAGCTATTTAGGGTAAGTAAAAACATTTTTTTTTTTTACATTTTTGGTGGAAAGATTTTTTTTAGGGTGGAACTCCGCTTTAACCCTTACCTCTGTACCAATCCAAGGGAAATTGGAATAGTGAGAGATCTTGTTTGCATCATGAGAGATGAAACTGCCCTCTCCGAGGACAAGCTTCATTTGATAGCAAAAACCTGGAATTGTGTTTAGTCTGGCCTCCTGCCTCAGAGTATGTCTGCCGAGTGAAAGAAGACTGCAGTTCAAGGGTCAGCATCTAACTCCAAAGAGGCTTCCTCCTGCGGAGTCCAGAAATAATTGAAAAGAGAAAGAGACTTCTCAACCAAGAAGACAGCAAAGAGCTCCACTTCCGGAAGAGAGGATGCTTACTACCCATACATATCTTATTACAAACATATGTCAAGGAGTCTGTCAGGGAAGAGGAACATCAAATGCTTTACTGTCATTTTTCTTTCCTGATGTACTCCATGGCAGCATAGGTACCCTCCCAGTATCATGAGTAGGCTAGTTAGGGAAAACACTCTCTCTGGTTCAGCCTCAAAATGTATGGGTGTGGGGTCCTATTGGGTAAGAGAGAGCATAAAAGCCATAGGTATACTTTCTAATCACAAGTGTCACTAACCATCCTTTAGTCCAAATTTGTATACAGCATGAGTATGATACATACCTCAAACTTATTGGGGGATTTGAATTCTATTATTGGTATCAAGGCACAAGGTTTTTTATTGTGTACTGCGTGGACCATGCTATGTAACAGCATTACAGACCAGTTCGAGCCTGAGAAAGAGAAGAATTGATGACAATGAAAAAAAAACAACAGATGAGGTCACATAAACAACCCCAGACCATAATCCCCCCTCCACCAAATTTGAACCAGTGCACAAAGCAAGGTCTATAAAAACATGGATGATTGAGTTTGGGGTGGAGGAACTTGACTGGCCTGCACAGAGTCCCGACTTCAACCCGGGAGAACACCTTTGGGATTAATTAGAGCGGAGACTGCAAGCCGGGCCTTCTTGTCCAACATCAGTGCCTGACCTAGGGTTACCACCTCATCCCTTTAAAACTGAACACCTATTAATTACACAGGTTCTGAGGCTAATTTAATGCAAATAAGGCACTACTTTAGTTTAATTACAGCCTTAATCTGCCACAGAACCTGTGTAATTAATAGGTGTTCAGTTTTAAAGGGATGAGGTGGCAACCCTAGCCTGACCTCACAAATGCGCTTCTGGAAGAATGGTCAAACATTCCCATAGACACACTCCTAAACCTTGTGGACAGCCTTCCCAGAAGAGTTGAAACTGTTAAAGCTGCAAAGGGTGGGCTAACTCAATATTGAACCCTATGGACTAAGACTGGCATACCATTCAAGTTCATGTGTGGGGATGAGCCGAACACCCCCCTGTTCGGTTTGCAGCAGAACTCCCGAACATGGGAAATGTTCTAACCCGAACGGCAAACCCCATTGAAGTCTATGGGAGCCGAATAGGAAAAATCAAAAGTGCCCATTTCGAAGGCATGTATGCAAGTAATAGCCCATAAAAGGGATATGGGGGTCTGACTACTGCCATGTTGGACATGCATGTTTTCTATTTTAAATGTTCTCTCTTTTTTTTACCGCCGCTTTTTTTTATTCAGCTGTCAGTGGGGAAACCCATTGATATTCTTGCCCAATCAGGGTGCAGAACTGTGCAGCACTCAGTACATTGCAGGGTGTTAGGCATTCGTACACACGACCGAGAATCTTGTTGTAAAAGAAATGTTGTTTTCCTCGACAAGGTTCTTGTCAGGCTTGTCGAGAATCTTGTAATGCTTTCCTTGCATACACACTGTCAAGACAAAATCTCGTTGTTCTCAAACGCGGTGACGTACAACACGTACGATGGCACTATAAAAGGGAAGTTCGATTCCACTGGCACCACCCTTGGGGCTGCTTTTGCTAATCTCATGTTACTGCGTGTTAGGTAAAAGTTTGGTGAGAGACGATTCGCGCTTTTCAGTCTGTTACAGCGTGACGAATGTGCCATCTCCATTACGAACGCTACTTTTACCGAAGGTACGCTCCCGTCTCATACTTTATTCTTAGCATGCGCAGGTTTCTAAGCATACACACGAACAAGGAAATTGAGACTCCCGACGAGAAAAAAAGAGAGCATGTTTCTCTTTTTTTTTCTCGTCGAGATCTACGACAGTTTTCTCGACAAAAAAACATACACACGACCGTTTTTCTCGGCAAAAATGCTCTGCCAGCATTTTTATTGATGGATTTTGCCAAGGAAAACGGTCATGTGTACAAGGCTTTAGTCACGTGAACTAGGGGTGCAACGGATCGTCACCGATCCGTGATCCGAGCGGGCCACCCCGTTCGGATCGGCACACCCCGCGATCCACGGAGCGCTCCGGAGCCTCAGCCTAGGAAAGTCCCCGGCAGCCATCTTGGTACACCCGGCGGTGGCCCTCCTCTCTGTTGTCACCCACAGAAGAGTAGGAGGCCGCACTCGAGGGAAACACACGCCGCTGTCTGAGGTTTGAACTACTGTGGGGGTTACCGTCTGAGGTCTGCACTACTGTGGGGGTTACCGTCTGAGGTCTGCACTACTGTGGGTGTTACCGTCTGAGGTCTGCACTACTGTGGGGGTTACCGTCTGAGGTCTGCACTACTGTGGGGGTTACCGTCTGAGGTCTGCACTACTGTGGGGGTTACCGTCTGAGGTCTGCACTACTGTGGGGGTTACTGTCTGAGGTCTGCACTACTGTGGGGGTTACCGTCTGAGGTCTGCACTACTGTGGGGGTTACCGTCTGAGGTATGCACTACTGTGGGGGTTACTGTCTGAGGTCTGCACTACTGTGGAGGTTACCGTCTGAGGTCTGCACTACTGTGGGGGTTACTGTCTGAGGTCTGCACTACTGTGGGGTGTCTGTACTACTGTGGGGTTACTGTCTGAGGTCTGCACTACTGTGGGGGTTACCGTCTGAGGTCTGCACTACTGTGGGGGTTACCGTCTGAGGTATGCACTACTGTGGGGCTTACTGTCTGAGCTCTGCACTACTGTGGGGGTTACTGTCTGAGGTCTGCACTACTGTGGGGTGTCTGTACTGAGGGGGGGTCTGTATACTGAGCGGGGGACCATAGTGGGTGCGGGGGGGGGGTGACCTCATTTTTATTATTTGTTTTTGCACCGAGTGACGCCACTGCAGTGGGGGGGGGGGGGGAGATGTGGATATTACAGTGGGGGAGATTTTTTTTTTTGCTGATCTGAAAAATGATCCGATCCGTGACTCCTGATCTGAGGAACGATACGAACCGTGAGTTTTTTGATCTGTTGCACCCCTACGGTGAACACCCTCCAAATTTGGATGTTCCACGAGTAGCCTAACAGGCAAATGTCCGCCCATCCCTAGTTATGTGCAAGTAAAGGTAGGTGTCCCAATACTTTTGACAATATAGTGTGTGTGTAATTATATTTATATATATTCACACATACACAGTGGGGAAATTAATTATTTGATCCCCTGCAGATTTTGTTAGTTTGCCCACTTACAAAGAGATGAAGGGTACATCATTTTTTATCATAGGTGTATTTTAAATGATAGAGACACAATACCAACAAAAATCCAGAAAAAAAACCACATCAAACAAATGCTATAAATTAAAAACATTTTACTTTAAAGTGTAACTAAAATCTGCAATGCTCACCCCCCCCCCCCCTCCCATTGATATTTCCAAGGTCTTTGACCGGCATCTACTCCCCAGCTTCTTAATGGTACCTGGTCTTTTGATGCTCTGATTGGCCAGCGTTCATTCATCCAGGCACTGTGCCAAGAATCTACCGTGAACTGCACATGCACAGCTCAGTGTATATTATAAAGAGCACTGCAAGCAGACAAATACATTTATTTTATTGCAGAAGAGACATAAAATACATGACAAATAGCCTGTCTGCCAGCAGTTTGTTGTTTTCCCCTTTTGTTCCACTTTAAAGGGGTAGTTCCCCCAAAAACCTTTTTTTTAACATTGATTGAGGCTCGTTATGTCAAGGGGAATCGGGTGTTTTTTTTTTAGAAATGAAGCCGTACTTACCGTTTTACAGATGCATCGTCTCCGACGCTTCCGGGTATGGTCTCCGGGTCTAGGCGTTCCTATTTGATTGACAGGCTTCCGAGGTCGGATACATCGCGTCACGATTTTCCGAAAGTAGCCGAACGACGGTGCGCAGGCGCAGTATAGAGCCGCACCGTCGCTCGGCTTCTTTCGGCTACTCGTGACGCGATGTATGCGACCGTCGGAAGCCTGTCAATCAAATAGGAACGCCCAGACCAGACGATCATACCCGGAAGCGACGGAGACGATGCATCTGTAAATCGGTAAGTACTGCTTCGTTTCTAATAAAAAACCACCCGATTCCCCTTGACATAACGAGCCTCAATCAATGTTAAAAAAAGGTTTTTGGGGGAATTACCCCTTTAAGAGGAGTTGATTTTATTTAATAAATTCTAATTAAAAAAAGCGAGTATCTAATTTGATACTCCTCCCATTCCGATATCTTCTAGTGGGAAAAACACATACGCTAAATCTGCTCTTAAATTAATAGTTGGTGCCTCTAAAGTTTATTTAAACCAAATCTATTCCATAATCACTCACCACACTTGGGATAGGCTGCCATCATGATATCATCATCACGTGTCTCAAAGGTTTCCAGAGCTTTAAATGTGTCCATGTTGCACGTTGCAGTTGGAAACAAAACTCCATTGTACGTAAACAGCAACTCATCCTTTGGGATATTTTTAGCAGCTTCAAATGCTTTTGTGATCTCCTTCTGAAATGGTGAAATCCCTGTCATTGTAACGAGGGTGAAAGCTAAAGCTGAAATGTTGGATTCTTTTAGATCTGACTGCTGTGTTTTCTTCTCATTCCTTCAGTGAAGGGGGGGGGGGGGGGCGGGAGGGGGAGGTAGAGGAAGCTAAGGAGACCTGAAAGAGAAGGGGAGTAGCCAGGATCTCATTGAAAAGCAACAGCACTCTGCTCATCCTGTTAGTTGCTGCACTAAACGTTCTAGTTTGAGGCCGCGTTCACACTTGTCCGACAAACGCTCCGACGTTGGGAGCCGATGTCGCATGGCGTGTGAAAATCAATGTCTCCCTATGAGAGCCGTCTTATTTGTCCGTCACATGTCGGTCCGACTTTGAAAATGCTCCCTGTACTACTTTGGTCTGACTTTGATCCTACTTCAGCCCATTGAATATCATTGAAGTCGGATCAAAGTTGGAACGCCGTCTTGCATGACCCAACTTTGGCATGCGACTTGTGCTCTGCTGATCTTGAGGGGGAACACCAACCAGGCTCTCGGCAGCTGTGTCATTGGATTTGATTGACAGCGGCACTAGCCAATGGCTGCACTGCTATCAATTTATCCAAAGGGGAGTTCATCAGCCATGGAGAGAATGACACGGGATCGCATCCATGGAGATTCGGGGCTCAGTAACTATAATGGGGGCTCAGGGGGGCCGAAGAGTGAAGGGTGTTTTTTCACCTTAATGCATAGGATGCATTAAGCTGAAAAAACACAAGGCTTTACAACCCCTTTAACCACTTCAGCCTCGGAAGGTTTACTCCCTTCATGACCAGGCCATTTTTTGCAATACAGCACTGCCAGGGCTGGTGCAAGGATTTTTGACAACCTAGGCCAGTGATGGCGAACCTTGGCACCGCAGAACTACATTTCCCATGATGCTCAACTACACTGCAGAATGCATGAGCATCATGGGAAATGTAGTTCCAAAACATCTGGGGTGCCAAGGTTTGCCATCACTGCCCTAGGCGAAACCTCCTTTTGCCACCCTCCCCTTGGCTCCACCCCTGACTCCACCCTATTTGTCCTGCCCATGTATACCCCACCTTTTTAATGAAACGCCCATTAAATGCAGCCTCACCAGCGCCCATCAATGCAGCCTCACAAGAGCCCATCAATGCAGCCTCACAAGCGCTTATCAATGCAGCCTCACAAGCGCCCCATCAATGCAGCCTCACAAGCGCCCCATCAATGCAGCCTCACAAGCGCCCCATCAATGCAGCCTCACAAGCGCCCCATCAATGCAGCCCTTACAAGCGCCCATCAATGCAGCCTCACAAGCGCCCATCAATGCAGCCTCACAAGCGCCCATCAATGCAGCCAACCAGCGCCCATCAATGAATGTTTGCTTGCTTCTATTCATTCGGGAATCGGGACACAGACACAGTTCTTCACCACCACTGCACCTCTGATACTATGTGCGAACGGAGCGGGGGCTGCCTGCTGATGCTGAAACTTAGTTGCTTGCTGCAGAGAGTAGGAACACCAGTGGCCGCGGTTGCCTAGTTTGCCTAGTGGTAGCACCGGCCCTGAGCACTGCGTTACTTTAACTGACAATTGCACTGTCGTGCAACAATGTACCCAAATGAAATGAATGTCCTTTTTTCCCCACAAATAGAGAGCTCTTTTTTGGTGGTATCTCTGCGGTTTTTATTTTTTGTGATAGAAACAAAAAGACTGACAATTTTGGAAAAAAAAAATTTTGCTGCATGCTATAAAACATAGCCGATAATTAAAAAAAATATATATAATTTCAATATGTATTCTGTAACATATTTTTCATAAAAAAACAAACAAAAAAAAAAACGATGGGATATATTTATTGAATTCTTATTAATTAAAAAAAAAATTACTAGTAATGGCGGCCATCAGCAATTTTTAGCGGGACTGCGACATTGCAGCAGACAAATCTGACACTAAGGCCGCGTACAGATGATCAGACCGGTCCGATGAAACTGGCCTTGCTACCACTAGGCAACCTAGGCAACCGCGGCCACTGGTGTTCCTACTCGTGTGTACGGCCCATCGGACCAAAGTCTTAAAATTTGTTTTAAAATCTGTCCGATGGATGCCTGACCATCGGACCAAAACGATGGTTAGTACGCAAATTCATCGGACCAAAAACCTGCGCATGCTCAGAATCAAGTCGACGCATGCTTGGAAGCATTGAACATAGTTTTTTCAGCACGTAGTTGTGTTCTACGTCACCGCGTTCTGGCCCGATGGGATTTTGGACTGATGGTGTGTACGCACAGCAGACCATCAGACCACTTTAGCGGTGGCCCGATGAAAATGGTCCGTGGGACCATTCTCATCGGACCGGTCTGATCGTGTGTACAGGGCCTAAGGGGGTTATTTACTAAAGGCAAATCCACTTTGCACTACAAGTGCAAACTACAAGTTACAAGTCACTGTAAATCTGAGGGGTAGATCTGTAATGAGGGGAAGCTCTGCTGATTTTATCATCCAATAATGTGCAAGCTAAAATGCTTTTTTTATTTTCCTTGCATGTTCCCCTTGGATCTACAGCAACTGCACTTCCAAGTACACTTTCAGTGCAATTTCTCCTGAGGACGATCGATGTGTCTTGGTGACATTGCATACCCTGGAAATACCGATAGGCTTGCGCTTGTCTTTCCATTCACAGGGGGAGCGGCCAGCTGCGGCACGTGTGTGCCCCAGACACAGTTCACACAATCAAGTACAGGTACGTAATTTTGTGCAGGAGGACCGCCCTGCCACAGTTCATCTGCGTGGGACGTTCCTAAGCAGGTTAAAGGCTAAGTTCACCTTTAACCCAGGTTCACGTTGGAGCGATTTGGAATGCGATTTTACATGTCAAATCGCATGCCAAACCGGTGGCTATTGTCAGCAATATCACCGCCTGAATCAGTGCGGCGCCGACTTTGCGGCCTCACACCAATTCCCAAAAGTAGTTCTTGTGCTACTTTTGGCGACTTCGAGGGGACGATTTGTATAGACATCTGTGCATGAACCCGCACAGATGTCTCTGAAATTGCAGACTTTTTTTCCATAAAAAGGTCTGTTTATTAAGTAAAAAAGATACAGTACATACAGGAGGAAATTGTGACAATCATTGAGTGCATCTTAGGCCGATTACACAGGATCGAATTTATCTGCTGAAACCGGTCCGACGGACCATTTCAGCAGACAAATTTGATCGTGTGTACGGGTGAACAGACAGGTTTTTCCAGCAGACAAATTTTAAAGCATGCTTTAAAATCTGTCTGCTGAAACCCATCCGTCCGACATCTCCACTGGTTAGTACGCCTAACCAGCGGACAAAAATCTCCTGCATGCGCCGAATGGATTCGACGCATGCGTGGAAGTATTTTACTTCCTGGAGTGGTGACGTGGCGGCGTCAACGTCACCGCCACGTCACCGCGATGTCTGTCGGCGGGGATTTTGGTTTGATCGTGTGTACACGGATCAAACCAAAATCTCCCAGGAGATATGTCCGATGAAAACGGTCTGTCGGATCGATTCATCGGACATATCTCCTCATGTGTACACGGCCTAACAGTATTCTCCTGACAGTAAAGTATAATATCAGATCTTAACAGAATAAACAGGAGTTTGAGACGACTTGTTCAGTGCCAAAAATAGTCGGTAACTGTGAGGTAGCGACATCACATGACTCTTGGGGTCCCACCCCTATCCGTTACACACAACTCCCACCACCCAGGGGACAGAGCAAGAGAAATAGGTCACGGCTCTCCTGGCTATATACATGTATCGGCGGCCTTGAGCCACCTATCCCCCTTTTTCAAATTTAGAGGGACAAGCCCTGTGAGAGTACATCAATTTTTTGTACGGTAAGACTGCGTTGACTTCCGTAATCCATTGCGAGATATCCGGAGGATTAGGTCTCATCCACTTCCTGGCCACCACCTTTCGCGCAGAGAAAAGTGTTTCATGTATGAATACTTTAGAAAACTTGTTAATGTCAGGGTTAGGGAAGATTCCTAGGAGACACAGTTTTGGCTCAAGGGTGATGGGAGAACCCATTGTATTGTGTAGGAACCTTACGACTGAGGACCAAAAGAACTGTATTTTGGGGCAATTCCAAAGAAGGTGGTAAAAGGTGCCTAGTCCACGACTGCACATTTGACAGGCAGCCGAGGAGTCATTTTTGTATTTTGAAATCCGTAACGGTGTAAGATAAGCTCTGTGCGTTATAAAAATCGGAGTCAGTCGATCAGACAATTTGGGAGAGGCCAATTTACACGTATCTAAGGCGTCACTCCATTCATTATCTGCGAAGGGGCCAATATCTCCCTCGCACCTAGTTTTAAGGGAATACGCCGCCACGGTCACTGTAGGGAGTGACAACATGCTGTAGAAATTGGAAATCAGTTTCTTAGGGTCTGGGTATTTTACTGCCTCCATCAAGGGGTTGTTTTCTATGGATGGGTCAGCTAAGGGGAATTGTGCATGAAATGCGTGACGAAGCTGTAGGTATCTAAAGTACATATGGTCGGGAAGCGAGAATTCTAATTTCAGGTGTTCGTAGGTTTTTAGTTTTCCATGGAGGGTGATGTAAGATATATAGAATATGCCTCTCGAGCTCCACAGCCCGCTATCCGGGAGTACCTTAAATTGCAGACTTTTTTTTACAAAACCTTCAGCCTTTACAACCACTTTAAATCTACCACCACCCAGGGCCGTTTTAATAGCATCATGGGACCCTGGGCAAAGTAATGCTCTGGGGCCCCTACAATGAAGACAGTGCAGGTAAACACATCAAGTAGGTAGGACGGCACAAGGACCAGCTGCTTTGGGGAAAGTGCAGGGGCCCCCATGCAGCTGGTGCCCCTGGGCAGTGCCCAGGAGTGTCCTCTCATTAAGACAGCCCTGCCACCACCCCACACTGCAGGGGTTAAGGGTAAATTCACACTATAGATGGTGACCTATGTTTTCCTGCACAAAATAAATGGAGATCGCTACTAGGACGCATTGAGGGCATTCATCAATATATCCTGTATCAGGGACTGTGACGAGACCCTTGCTCTCCCGACACTCCTCTGCTTCTATTGGATCAGATTGCCGATTGCAACGTCTAATGGTCCAGTCATCCAAGGTTCCAGGATCCGAACTACCGCTATGTGTCGTTCGGACCCATTAAGAACACACACCAGACAGGCTGTGTATGTATGTTCAAACAGGACTCATTTATTGAAAGTACACAGCACACTTTTATACAGTATTTGGAACAAAACTTCTGGTCACAAAGGCGACCTGGCGCCTGGGATTTGTCGAGCCCTGCACTAGAGCATTATATAACTTCTGAATGCAGAAATCAAAAATTGTAGTTTTATGATGCACACTATTCGCTCAACTGTTTATTAAATAAAAAATTTCAGGAAAAATTTACTTTAGTACACACAAACACAATTTGAGCGATTTTCTGCTTGAAGCTTGTAACTCTAAAAGGCTAAAACAAGCAAAATCCTGTTCATTTCAATGTATGAGCATTCTGTCGCCTGAAGCTCAAAGTACAAGAGTTTCTTTTTGGCAGATTACAAGCATTTTTGACCCCCATAGACTTCAATAGAAACACCTGACTTGAGTGTTTTGCAAGCATTTTATGAGCATTTTCTGCTAAAATAGCAGCTCCCCACCCCTAATTTCTCTTCCACTCCTCCCAAACAAAAACGCCGGAAACTGTGAAACACTTGTAACATGCTTTTAAAACACTTTAAAAAAGCTTGTAAAAAGCTTTAAAAAATTCCAGAAAAACTCCAGTAAATCGATACGCTCAGGTGTGAATGGAGCCTAATGCCTCGTACACACGACCACTTTTTGTGATGAAAAAAATGACATTTTTCTTCATGAAAAAAAAACAAAATTTTTCCAACTTCATCATTAAAAATGATGTTGCCCACACACCATCATTTTTGGAAAATGATGAACAAAACGACGGCACTCTAAAGGGGAAGTTCTATTTGCCTTGAGGCTGCTTTTAGCTGGTTGATTGTTAGTAAAAGACGATTCCTGCTTTTTTGTCTGTTACAGCGCGATGAATGTGCTTATTCCATTATGAATGGTAGTTTTACCTCCTGTCTCCTAACTTGCTTCTGGGCATGTGCGGGTTTAAAACAACATTTTTGCCCACACACGATCATTTTTTATGACACAAAAAATGATATTTTAAAAAAAATGACATAAAAATTCAAGCATTTTTTTCATCACAAAAAGTGATCGTGTAGCATTCAATCGTAAAGAAAAATAGCCATAAGAACATATGACTATGAGAGTTCAAGAACAATTACCAATATGGAAAATAGCCTAACACTATAGGCTAATGCCGTGTACACACAACCGTTTTTAATGTCATGGGAAAAACTGTGTTTTTCTCGACGTGATTCCTGTCAAGCCTGCCTTGCATACACACGATCCTGAAAAAAAAAAATAGAGCAAAGCGTGGTGACGTACAACACGTACAACAACACTATAAAGGGGAAGTTCCATTCGATTGGTGACACCCTTTGGGCTGATTATGCAAATGTCCCTTCTCATAACCTGCTTCTGAGCATGCTCGTTTTTTCCCTGTCGTTAAAGCCTATACACTACCGTTTTTCACAACGTGAAAAAAAAAGAGAAAAAAGAGAAAAAATAGAGCATGTTCTAAATTTTTAATGCCCATTTTTCACGTCGAGAAAAATGCTCTGGCGTCTACACACAATCGTTTTTAACGACCAATTAAAAAAATGGCATTTTTCTTGTCATGAGAAACGGTCGTGTGTACGCGGCATTAGCGCATTCAACCAGCAGGGAAAAATGCAATGAGGGGAACCTCTACACCAGTGTTTTTCAACCAGTGTTCCGCGGCACACTGGTGTGCCGTGAAGAGTCCCCAGGTGTGCCGCGGCAAAATGACCCCCAACTTGGTTAATATTTATTATTACAGTGCAGGTTAGGAGGATAATTAATTATGGTGCTCCGAGTGAGCGCTGTGTGTTGCCGAGTGTGGAGTCGAGAGACACAGATCCCGGCTTCCGGAAGCTGCAGCGCCTATGATGGACGTCTTACTGCTCCAATCCGTGACTACGGGAGGTGTGACGTTCATCATAGGCGCTGCAAGCTCAGAAGGCAGGAAATTACAAAGCCTGCACGGCGCGCCATGATGTCACATGATCCATCCCCGCTCAGGGATCGGCTCGGTACATCGGCTCTTCTCTCCTCGGCTCCTCGCCTCCTCCATGTTGACACACATCAACATGTGTACACAGGTTAGCCATTGTTTTGAAAAGCTTCTTTGTTACGTTTTTTCTTTTTATTTGCGTTGACTTGCCAGGTATTTTTTGGGGGTAAAATCAGTGGCTTCAGTGTTTATATCCAATAGCATAGCATTTTTGGGAAAATATCAGCCTTGTCGGAAACGAAAAATATCAGCCTTATGGTCCCATTAATGTAATTGGTGATAAGTTAAATTTTTACTGGATACGTGGCAACCTTACATAGCATTGGTGTAGGCAGAATGTCAAATTAATCTTTACATAGTAACATAATAAGGTGGACACCTTCCAGGACAAAACGTAATAGAAAATTGCATACTTTCTTATTGCGAGTTTCAGAAGTATTATGCTGGAAGTAAAAATAATTTCCTAATCATTTTTAATCAAAGGCATGTAGGTATGTGCTATTGCTGGATTACATTGTCTGCTGCGAGTGTTCTCACAGAAAAGATGAAGGTTACCCACATATTGGGGTATTATATTGTATTTTGTTTTAATTAATTGAACCACTGTGCAATTAGCAAGTGGCATAATTTTTTTTTCAAATTTTTGGTTTGGTGTGCCTCGAGATTCTGACAGATTTTAAAGTGTGCCTTGGTTGAAAAATGGTTGAAAAACACTGCTCTACACTATGTACACAGTCTATAGAGATTCCTGTGCACATACTGTAACTCAGAACTGGACAGGGCTATGCTATAGAAAAACTACAGTATGAAAAAAAAAAGTGCATGCCAGAAGCTAGGTAGGTAAAAGTTCAAAATAAGGAAAGCTACTCTATAGCTCTCTGGTAGTTTGGTCTTTAGCCGACTGGATCTTTGAGAATTCTTCTTGCGTGAGAATAGTTGTACTGCTCTCACGCTATTAGTAGGTGAGCCAGTAAGACAAAGCAATCCCCTATGCAATGGTTTCAGATAACTCTTCAGCATTTAACCGAGGATATTGCAAAGGAAGCCACATTCTATTCTTAAAGTCTACTATACTATTTGGGCATGTTTTCATTGCTTTCAATGACTTTTGATCAGTCTCTCTATCTTCCAATCATTTGAATTTATCGTATTTTTTAGAGACTGGCATTTGTTCAATAGGAGTGACTCACATTGTCAGCACATTTTTTTTATGCAAAAGAACATAGTGTTTGAATACAGAAGGTTAAAGGCTTTTTGGAGCGGCCTCCAGCGATGACAGCACTGGAATGCTAAATTTTCAGGTAAGTTTCACATAATGTGCTAGTATGCGCTGCATACTAGCACAGTATGGCTTTTCCTGGTAGGTCTGAGAAAAAAAAGGCACCCAAAAGTTTACAATTGCTTTAACAAAATACAGTAAAACCTTGGTTTGCAAGCATAATTCGCTCCAGAAACATGCTTGTAATAATTTTTGTGGGAAGAAAAAGACGCACATTTTGTTTCAGTACAACATTGCATGACCGCACAATTACCAGTAAAAGCAGCGCAGTGCCAAATTGTAAAAACACCTTGGGTCCTTTAGCTGCGTAAAGGTCCGGGTCTTAAGTGGTTAAAGTCAGCAGCTACAAACACTGTAGCTGCTGACTTTTAATAAGGACACTTACCTGTCCTAGGCGCCCACGATGTCGGCCCCCCAAGGCTGATCCTTTGATCGTGGCAGGTCCCGACGCCGCCAATCCTTGCGGCTTCACTGCTTGTCTCTTACTGTGCATGCGCGATTCACGCAGCTCTTTATGAATGGGCGGCTGTTCTCTGGGATACAAACAGTTCCCAGAAGACATCGTGCCCCAAGACAACGCGAGAAAAACAACCAGCTGTGGACTATGAAGAGGCAGATTAGGAAGATCACTAAGCAACTGCCATTTCTGGTAAGTAAAACATTTTTTTTTCAATTTTTATGTAATTATTATTTATTTTTTTAGGGTGGACCTCTGCTTTAATACATAGAAACCTTGAGGCTTTTCCACCACTTTAATCACTTAAGGACCACCTCCTGCCAGGGGCGGACTGACAACTCATGGGGCCCCGGGCAATTGAAGATTATGGGGCCCCCAGGCTTACAGATGGCCACCAAGCCAGGTGGGAGTACAGAGGCAGGGCAGCTAAAATCTCGGGATTTTCACATCAAAAGCATGTCGGTTTTGTTCATATCAGGGACAGATGTAAAAAAAACACAGATTTTTACATACTGTCCCTGGTTTGATTGAGCCTGGCAACCCTGATGGGGCCCCCTAGTGGCATGGGGCCCTCAGGCAGTGCCCGAGTTCCTCAATGGTCAGTCCGCCCCTGCCTCCTGCACATATACGTCGGCAGAATGGCATGGCTGGGCACAAGCACGTACAGGTATGTCCTCTTTAAGTGCCCGGTCGCGCGCCCGTGACCCGGTCCGAAGCTCCGTGGCCGCGGGACCTGTGGACCCGATCGCCGCTGGAGTCCCGCGTTCGGTCCCCGGAGCTGAAGAACGAGAAGAGCTGTGTGCAAACACAGCTTCCCCTTTCTTCACTGTGGTGCCGTCATCGATAGTGTGTTCCCTAATATAGGAAACCACAATCAATGACGTCACACCTACAGCCATACCCCCTTACAGTTAGAAACACAGATGAGGTCACACTTAACCCCTTCAGCTCCCCCTTGTGGTTAACTCCCAAACTGCAATTGTCATTTTCACACTAAACAATGCATTTTTAACCTGTTGAGATCCGCGCTATAGCCGAATGACGGCTTCAGCGCGGATCTAAATATCCAACAGGCCATCAATTGACGGCCTGTCACTAACACGTTCCCCGCGTGCGCTCCAGAGCATGCCGCGGGGAAATTCTGTGTTGAACAGAATCACAGCCAATCACAGATCGCCGCGAACGGCCAATCAGAGTGGCCTTTTGCGATGCGAACTGTGCGGCCAATGAGAGATGATCTCATATGTAAACATATGAGATCATCTCTCATTGCTGTTTTACACAGAGACAGAGTACATAGGGATACATATCGGTCACCTCCCCCAGTCACCCCCCCTCCCCCCACAGTTAGAACACTATGTAGGGAATACATTTATTGATTGGTTTGCGCAAACGTTTTATGGCATTTTTATTAATATTTTTTTTACTAGTAATGGCGGATTTTTATCGGTACTGCGATATTATGGCGGACACTTCAGAAATGTTTGACACATTTTTGGGACCATTGGCATTTTTATAGCGATCAGTGCTATAAAAATGCATTGATTACTATAAAAATGACACTGATAGGGAAGGGGTTAACACTAGGGGGCGAAGAAGGGGTTAAGTATGTTCCCTGGGTGTGTTCTAACTGAAGGGGGTGGGACTGACTTGGGGAAATGACTGATCGCTGTAATCAGGTATTTCTCCCCCTGACAGGACCAGGAGCTGTGTGTTCTGTAACGAGCGATCGCGGGTGCCCATCGGTGATGGCGCCCGCCAGGCACACACGTCGGCGTCAGGGGGAAGTGGGGGGTGTGTGTGCGCACCTCAGGCAGAGCGCCCTATTGGCTGCTTGGCGAGATGACGTAGATCTACGTGATCTCGCCCTGCGGCGGCTGGTCGGCAAGCAGTTAAAGGATCATTGCGTTCCCAAAGCATAAACATAACAGTGTTGGGTGGCACAGTGGTGTCGTGGGTAGCACTCTTGCAGTAAAAAGTGTTGCTGGTTTGAATCCCAACCACAACACTATCTACCTGGAGTTTGCTTGTTCTCCCTGTGCCTACGTGGGTATCCTCCAATTTCCTCCCACAATCCAAAGACATGCTGGTAGGTTAATTGGCTTCTGTCTAAATTGGCCCTAGTATATGATTGTGAGTTAGGGACCTTAGATTGTAAGCTCCCTGAGGGTAGGGACTGATGAGAATGTACATTGTATATGCATAGTGCTGCATAAAGTGACTGTGCTGTATAAGTACCTGTAATAATAATAATAACAGTGCCACCTTAATCTGCTCCATTAGCTTCCTTTAAACATGTCCAATGCAAACTGATGTAACACTACCCCTGAAGGAGCTGCTGGTTTGTTTTGGGTGGCATGTTACCTCTGTATCTCTGCCATCTAGGGTACTTGATGAGAGTTGTAATAAATGTAATGTCCACTCAAGAGGTGTCTTTTCTGTGCATTTTTTACCCAGCCGGGTAAAAATGGTTAAACAGTAGGAAGGTGAAGAGTGAATAGATAGCAGAATTGGTGAACAACAGATTCAGGTGTATGTAGATGGGAAACAGTCCTGCTTCTAACGACACTTTACTTCGCCACTCCAGCCGGAATGGGCTTAGTGCACCTGGAACGGCCTCTCTCACAAGCCTGGCAGCCAGAATGTCACTCGGAACTTGGGGCTAAGTCTCTGCCACAGACCCTCCCAATGGTTGAAGAAACACAGTGGTCCAGAATCCTCTCTGTTAGATTCAACACCCGGATCTCCTTCAGGTAGTTTTGGTTAGGCTACCGACTGATAGGCGACCAACGTCCAGCCTCTTAATACCCGGTTTTCTTGGTCCCCCATGGATGGTCAGGCCCCTATTAGAACACCAGCCTCTCTTGGCACTCCTCAGGCAGACTCTCCACTGGACAGCTTCCTCCAACAGGGCGAACAGCTCAGGACCTCAACCGATTGGGGACCCAATCAATCACCGGGCCCCAGCGGCAGATCAAATGCTCCGGGCCAACGTGGTCCCGAAACCAGGATCGCTGAGTAGCACGCACACCCCGGCCCGGAAGGCTATTTGCCAGGGTGCCATAGAATGGCTACCCTGAAAGTGGGCGCCACACGAGAAGAAGACCCAAGAAAATGGCGTCTGCCCTTAAAAATACCCCTCCCAAGCATGCACAGCGAGGAAGCCTCCTCCTAATAGGCTGCCGGGAAGAAGCATCCAAACCCTTGACTCCGCTGCTGCTACCTGTCGGCCTGGGGTGTGACCAGCACCCCAGAAACGACAGCATGAACCCACAGCACAGCCAAAGCTGGGACAGAGGCTCCAAATTTAAACAGAGTAACCTGGTCAGAGTCACTTAACTCTCTGACCCCCCTCTAAATTTACACTAGCACCGGTTCTGAAAAGTAACCAGGCGCTAGAGGGATATATCAATAGTAGGGGGTGCAATCAGCGCAAAAATAACAAAGAAATCAAAATATATAATGGTAATATGATAATGTTAATAAATGTAAGAATGAAAAACAACTCCCAGAGTGGATTTCATATGGATGCAAGCTGAACACCAAAAAGGACAATCACAAAATCCCAAAAGTACATATATATAAAGAAAACAGTGCAGCGCAAACCTAAATTCAAATAATAGTAAATATACTCGTAAAAGTGAAAATGAAGACCAAAAAAGGGAAAAAATAGTCCAAAATGGTAAACAACATGTGAAATAAATCCTGCGACCAGATAATAAGAGTATCTTCACCACGTGACTGGACAACCAATTCAGAGTGTGATCCCTTCCACCAGTAAAGATGGGTACTCTCACCTCACAGAAAGACCTTTGTTTTACCAAAGGTCTAATAAGCTTAGATCTATGGTGGAAATCCGGATGGCTCAAGGGTGTATACTATTCAGCCGTAGGACCCGGAGATGTGTAAGTATCCTCAGTGGCGCCAACGAACAAGTATGTAACCGATGATATGTAAAGAAAAAGCTAGATCTAAGAGCTTCCGTAAAGCCAGGTCAATTTATTACGTTTAAAACGTACAGGTTACTCACATTTGTGATGAAAAATGAAGGCATGTAACACCATGAGACAGGTAGCTCGGATGAAAATATGGGACGACAGCGAGTGACGTGGAGTGGTTCCTGACCCCGGACGCGTATCGTAATACAACTTCCTCAGCAGGGCCCGGTTACATACTTGTTCGTTGGTGCCACTGAGGATACTTACACATCTCCGGGTCCTACGGCTGAATAGTATACACCCTTGAGCCATCCGGATTTCCACCATAGATCTAAGCTTATTAGACCTTTGGTAAAACAAAGGTCTTTCTGTGAGGTGAGAGTACCCATCTTTACTGGTGAAGGGATCACACTCTGAATTGGTTGTCCAGTCACGTGGTGAAGATACTCTTATTATCTGGTCGCAGGATTTATTTCACATGTTGTTTGCCATTTTGGACTATTTTTTCCCTGTTTTGGTGTTCATTTTCACTTTTACGAGTATATTTACTATTATTTGAATTTAGGTTTGCGCTGCACTGTTTTCTTTATATATATGTGCTAGAGGGATATATAATTTTGTTTGCAGAGTGGTTCTAAAGGATCAAGATTTTTTACTTTCATGCATTCTATGCCTGAAGGTAAAAAACCTTCTTTGTGCAACAGCCCCCCAACACCCCCTAATACTTACCGTGATCTAGTGATGTTCGTGAAAGCCTTGGTTCTCAGGGGACTCTCCCTCCTTATTGGCTGAGACAGCAGTGGGAGCGAATGGCTGTCAATCAAAGCCAGTGAGCCAATCAGAGGAGAGAGGGGACAGGGCTGAGCTGCGGCTTTGTGTGAATTGACACACAGGGCAGTGTCTCAGGAGGGAGCCTGCTTTGGTGTCCCCATTGCAAGCTGCTTTCTCTCGGGGGACATGGTAGGAAGGAGAGGTCAGGAGTGCCAGTGGAGGACCCGAAAAGAGGAGGATCAGGACTGCTCTGTGCAAAACCACTGCATAGACCAGGTAAGCATGACATGTTTGTTATTTTATTTTTTAAATGCCTTATCACTTTAATTTTGGTCAGCATAACTGTCACTGGCATCTCTATCCACTCTCCCTGGTTATTGCCATATGCACAAAGCAATGACACATGACCACCACAGGAAAGGCTGAGAGGTCTTCAAAATTCAGATGGTGACTGACAGACTGTATTCACTTTCTTCAATCTGTGAGAGAGGCAAGATTGTAGTGACTGGTAGGGGAGTAGCTGTGTCTCAGGAGCAAATTTGAATACAGTTTTTGTTCACTAGATTTGTACCATTGAGTTGTTTGTTTATTACAAGCTTAAAAGTTTATATTTGGCAGTTGTGGAAAGGAAAGAACCACTAGATGGCTGCAGTTTGTAGATAAGCATTCTTAGGCACAGTTCCCTGTGCTGTGAGCATGTTAATCTATATCAGGAGATCCCTAAACTTTTCAATTCAAAGGACATGTCATCAGGGCCGATCCTAGGGTCACAGGTGCCTGGGTGCTGAAATAATTCTGTCACCCCCCCCAGTAGTGCAGACCCCCCCGGACAACCCCCCTCCAATAGTACAGACCCCCAGGACAAACCACCCCTCCATTAGTACAGACCCAAGCAGGACAAACTCCTCATTAGAACAGACCCCAGAACAAACCCCCCCATTAGTGCAGACCCCCCTAGAACAAACCCCCCATTATTACAGACCCCCAGGACAAACACCCCTATTAGTACCGACCCCCCAGGATAACCCCCCCATTAGTGCATACCCCCAGGACAAGTCCCCCCATTAGTACAGACCCCCCCAGGACAAACCACCCTATTAGTGCAGACCCCCCCAGAACAAACCCCCCATTAGTACAGACCCCCCAGGACAAACCCCCCTTAGTAGCGACCCCCCAGGATAAACCCCCCCATTAGTGTATATCCCCAGGACAAACCCCCCATTAGTACAGATCCCCCTCAGGACAAATCACCCCATTAGTGCAGACCCCCCAGGACAAACCCCCCCATTAGTACAGACTCCCCCTATTAGTACAGACCCCCCCAGGACAAACCACCCCATTAGTGCAGACCCACCCAGGACAAACCCCCCCATTAGTACAGACCCCCAGGACAAACCCCCCCCATTAGTACAGACCCCCCAGGACAACCCCCCCTCATTAATGCAGACCCCAGGGACAAACCCCCCCCATTAGTACAGACTCCCCCCAGGAAAAAAAACGCACCTACATTACTACAGACCCCTCCCCCCAGGACAAACCCCCCCCTCCATTATAGTACATAAAAACACACTGTCCATCATGCCTGCCACTGCTACTCTCTGTGTCATAAGAGGACTCCTGTCTGTTGCGATCTGTGATCCACCCGGGCGGCAGCTGCAGAGGAGGGGACAGTGTGCAGCTGCGCCGCCCGGGTGGATCACAGATCGCTGCAGACAGAATTTTTTTATGACACACACAGAGAGGAGCAGAATATGTGTCAGGCATGATGGACCGCCCACTCAGCGACGTCACTGAGCAGCTAGCGTCTCTCCATACAGAGACAGCCACTCCGATCTCGGAACTCTTCACTCCCCTCTCTAACAGGAGGAGGAAGGGGGGACACGTACAGCCGTACAGGACAAAGTCTGACAAACTCAGCGGCGGTGGCGGTGGGGAGAGCCGCCGGCGCCGCTCTACACAAACAAGGAGAGGGATTTGAGACAGGCACCCTGGCGCTTCAGCGCCACCACCTCTGTGGCGCCTGGGTGCACTGCACCCTGTGCACCCCGGGTAGGATCGGCCCTGCATGTCATACATTTTACAAATATTTATTTCCACCAAAATCCCTGCTAAAATCAGGGCCCCTCCTTACATCTGAGTTCCCTTCCGAGTATTCCCTTACACAGGTTCCTCTTCGGAGTGTCCCTTTACATCAGGGTCCCCATTGGAGTCCTCTCTTACATCAGAGTCCCTCTTTACATCAGTAAAATACTCCCATCACACATGTTTCTGGAGGCGGCTTCTACTGTAACAGGTAGGTGCTATAAGCAACAGCCGACTGGGAATCGGTATCAACAACAGGTTAAAGCATACATTGCCAGCACACCATGGATCATCAAATAGCATCCAAAAATGTTTATTAAAGTGATCACATCAAAGCAAAGGGTTGTGACATTTTGGGGCCACACAGAACCTCTTTATCAGGCATGTGATGATAAAATCAGCTGCCTTTATTACCGAGAGGAGATGTTGGTTTTCATCAAGCCTTAACAGTCCCCTCGTGCATTCTGCCGTAATTTCATTAGCATCGACTACTCAAGGCCTCAAGAAGGCCGAGGCTTTTTCTCCCTGAAATGTGTTGGCTCTGAAATGTTTCAAAAAGTCCTTCAGTGGAGAGGAACTTATGCACCAGGCGCTCCTTAGTACACGTCTAAGAAGGCAGGAAATTGTGTGAGACAGTAACAAAGAATTTTTAGCCCATAACATAAAGTACCCAGACAAGGGCATGCTGTGATATGATATTTTAGTGGTTGGGTTTACATCTACTTTAACAAACTATGCTTGTGTTCTATGAATTTCAGTGCTGGAGTAAATTTCCTTATGTGCCTTGCCCGTGTGCACAGATCTGTACACTCAAAAAGAGAAGATGGCTATGATGTGCAAGAAGGCAGGGGGCCGTGCTAACGAATTGACCCTTCCTGAAGAAGTATGTAGTGCCCTGGGGTTTAGTCAGGAATGTTCCTCACAAATGTACTTGCCAGGAATAATTATCCTGGTCAATTGTTAGGGATCCATTGATTTCTCCCTATGTTTGGCCTTGTTATACTTTTCTCTTCTACCACTCGGTGGCCGGGCACTTGGTGGTACTAGATATGAGAAGGACATCCCAGGGTCAGGTTATGGGTATTTGAGGTATCTCTTGAATCCCTTGGCCAGCTGGGAGAGCCTATATATTCGGGTAGAGTAAGGTGATCTGTGTTCTGGGCCACCTGGACGGCTGTCTGGGTGGATGTGTAGGCCGGGGATTCGGCCTATCCTGGGGGCATCTGGCTGCTGCCGGTTTGGGATTGCGGCTTGCAGTCCAACAAGTGACAGTTCTGCTGGCCGGAGAACATGTCATGGTCGGAGGTAGGAGGAAAGCTGCCGCCACTAAGGGACCAACCACCTTTACAAGGGACCACCGTGAGTAACTGAAGCAAGTACCGGAGCAGCATTCTCACTGAACAGGCACTGTGGAAAATTGGGAAACTTCAGGCGGTGTTCAAGTCAGGGACCCAAACAGTGGAGGTGACGCTTGCAGAGCAGCCTTGTGAGTCAAGCCAGGGACTGAGCCAGTGAGCAGGGGTGAAGCTTGAGAAGTATCTGGAGTGTCAAGCTAAGGACCCAGAGTGGGTGATGCTTGAGAGAGATACCACCAAAAAGCTTTGAGGAGCTCCAGGGATTCAGAGTCAGTGAATCAGAGGGTCCAGTGAGAGACCGGGAGCTCAAGGGGCTGAAGAACTGCAAGTAGAAGTTGTAGTGAAGCAAAAAGGACTGTAATGATTTGTGTTAGGAAATGTTAAAGAGTGTTACCATAGGAGACAGCAATCCTGCGTGTGCAGATGTGGTGCCTTGTTGGGGGCCTTTCCTTGTATGGCTGCACTCATATTGAAGTCTCGGAGCCTGCCAATTTAAATCGCAACTGCTTAAGGGTATCCTGGTCCCAACCCTCTTTCCCCTCAAAATATAAAAAGAACTATTAAGAGAAATAAAACCTTTTTTACATCCAAGAAGTGTCTGGCGCCCAATAGCTTTATCCACCTTACACCCACTATGACTCACAACCCACCACATACAGAAGGATGTCAGCTATCCTTGGCCCTGAAGGTTCTCAATAGACTGGGGGAGGCTAGAGACTTATCTACAAGTAGAATTTACTTAAGTTCATTTATTTCAGTTCAAAGTCACATTGTGAGTCGATAAAAAGTCCTGGACAAATACAATTCTGCACGTAACTATTTAAAATACTTGACATTTCTGTGCTTTTGGCTGCACTTCTGTGATCCACAGGAGAAGTTCAGCCAAAGGAGCTTTGGCTGTACTTTTTAAGTGCAGATGCAGTGATTGTAATAAAACCACGCAGAATGTAATTATAATGAGTAATAAATCTACCTAACACGGATTTAATTTTGTTAATTATTGACCTGTTTGCAAGGTTTAGAGGTCGGTTCACAATACAGTATATATCCAACAGGCAAGATACATCTTTGCCATAGATTGATAACTATACAAACAATAAAATATCAAGCTTAAAGTTGTTCTAAAGGCCCCTGTTATTCTAACCGGAGCCTCATCTCAATCCAGCAAATGCATGAGAGCAGCAACTCTCCCTGGTCACTCTCTCCTCATTGGCTCACACAGCAGCTGGAGCCGATCACAGCCAGTAAGCCAATTAGGAGAGTGGGGGCCGCTCCCAGCCGCACTCTGTGTGAATGTACCATGCCCATTCAAAGAAGCATGGCTCAGGAACAAGCCTGCTCGGGTGCCCCATAGCAAGAGGCTCGCTATTGAGGGGGCAATAAGCAGGGAAGAGGAGCCAGGACGACCTGTGTGGAATACGAAATAGAAGAGGATCAGGGCTGCTTAAAATTAGGCCTTTTGCTTACACAGCGCCAAACTTTTATCTTGGGGCCTGAAGGCTTAGGCCGTGTACACACGATCAAATCTATCTGCTGGAAACGGTCGGCCGACCGTCCCAGCAGACAGATTCGACCGTGTGTATGGGCGAGCCGACGGATTTGGCCACCTGACAGATTTCAAAGCATGCTTTGAAATCTGTCGGCTGGGAACCCGTCCGCCCGACATGTCTGCTGGTTAGTACGCTAATCAGCAGACATGTCTTCTCGCACACGCGCCGAATGGTTTTGACGAATGCGCGGAAGTGTTTTACTTCCTGGTGCGGTGACGTGGCGGCGTCAACGTCACCGCCATGTCACCGCCACATCACCGTGCTGTCAGGCGGCGGGGATTTTGGTTTGATCGTGTGTACAGGATCAAACCAATACGTCCCCAGCAGACAGATTTGTTCAAATCGGTCGGCCCGACCGATTTGAACAAATCTGTCTGCTCGTGTGTACCCGGCCTTTTTGTATTGCTCTGTATTTTATGTTTCAAAGTTTGAATCATAGATCACATTGTATTTTAAGCTTTGGGAAAATTAATTACAGAGAACGGAGGGGAAAATAGCTTTATGCTTGTGTCCACTGTGTTTCTTTTCCTTTTGTTCTCACTTTAGCAGCTACTGCTTTTTGGGGTTTGTAAACCTTCCTCCAAATAAATTAGTCTTCTGAAAAACAAGCGGCACTGGAAACGGATCCAAATAAGGCTTGTTGGTAGGTGCAATTATCTTGTCTGCCACTAGATAGCTTATCTACCATAATAGCATTATAAAGGGGTCTTATCTCATGGGTGTACTAAGTGCCCATATAATAGCAGAAAACAAAAAATCCTGCACATGTGGATAATGAGTGGATAACCAGACAGTCTATATGTTGCAATGGTGCATGTCACTGGCTTTGCTGCCCTCAGGGATAGTGGTGCCCTAATGAGAACGAAAAAAATAAAGAAAGGGCGCTCCAGCTTAGTGCATTATCCTTTGGATTGATTTTATTAGAAATAATGAAAAGAAAACTAAGAGGCGTAACTAGAAATTTCAGGGCCCCGGTGCAAGAAATCACAAAGGCCCCCTCCCCCCAATTTTTTTTTTTAGGGAGGCAGGAACAGCGGTAGTTGAGGGGGGTGGCAGTGGTGATGTTGAGGGGGTGGCAGTGGGGATAAGTGAGGGGGGTGTAGCGGTGGTACTTGAGGGGGTGGCAACAGTGATGTTGAGGGGGTGACATCGGTGGTACTTGGGGGGTGACATCGGTGGTACTTGGGGGAGGGCAGCAATGGTACTTGGGGGGGTGGCATCGGTGGTACATGGGGGGGACAGTGGTGGTACGTGGGGGGGTGGCAGCGGTGGTATGTGGAGGGGGTGGCAGCAGTGGTAGGTGGTACATGGGGGGTGGCAGGGTGGTAGGTGGGGGGTGGCAGCAGTGGTACTTGGGGGGGTGTGACAACGGTGGTGCCATCCTCTCCCACCACCACCTTTACCACTTACTGATCCCACCCCCCTCACTGATCTCATCCCTATACCCCCACTGATCTCATCCCTATCCCCCCCATCACCTCTGTTGTAGAAGTGATGGGGGTAGGGATGGGATCCGTAAGAAGCAGAGGTGGTGGAGGTTTGGATGGATCGATTGCACTGCAATCCATCACTTACTTCCGTCACCGTGCCTTTCCTCATAGGGAGAGCACCTCCACTTGATTGGTGTCAGCTGACTTCATTTTTCAGTGTCCACCCCGCCTCCCTACAGTCTCTCTCTCTCTGGATAGGCAGGCGGGATGGTGCAGAGTCCCTCTCAGCCAGTGTTTTCACCGCTCAGCGGGCAAAAGCACCCCTCCCCACGGCGCAACGAATGAGCAGGCGGCGCGGCGGGCCTCCCAGTAGTCGGCAAAGCCATATTGACGCCCCCTCGCATTGGCACACGGGTAGGAACCCCCTGAAGTGGCGGATCTGCAGGACCCAGTCGCAAGTGCGACTGTGGCGACCACGATAATTCCGCCACTGAGAAAACTACTTACAAACATACGTGACAGCTCACAATGTAAAAAGTTTCCACAAATAGCAGCAATGCGTTCCGAACTGAACCACTCCAAGTGGTCACAGAGGAAAAGATGAGGGCCACTGCTGGCTAACGATGACCTTCTTCCTCAGAGCCCAGCAGAGTTTGACTGCTGGCTCAGTGGTGACATGCAATGCCAAGCTGCTGCAAGCAAAGGCAACAGAGTATTGGCATGCATTAAAAAAGTGGATTCCCTCTACAAGACACCGGGGAGCATTGATAATTTAAAAAAACGATTAGATAGGCACATTAACGACTACAACATACACTAGAATGCAATGTATTATGAACATAAAGCACACACAAAGGTTGGACTTGATAGACTTGTGTCTTTTTTCAACCTCACCAACTATGTAACTGATTTTAAGTATGAAGGCAGTTTTGCCAACCTACCAGATTTAAGTTTCATGCACTCTTCTGCTGTTTTTGGCTCCAGGCATTTTTTTCTGCAGCCAGTAAACTCCCCAGCATGTTATCCTATGTGTCCATGCACACATAGGCTGTTATCAGCGTTTTTTGGCATTGGCGTTTTCTGGCTGAAAAAATGCTCTAACTCTGATAAAAGCTTAACAATGCTGGGTGGAACTCTGCTTTAAGGCAAACAAACATATTTCTTATCTTATTTTCGATATAGTAAGTAAGTAGCTCAGAGACTGGACTCAGGAGGGCAAGAAATTAGAATGGGCAGGCACACACACATGAAATTTACTCTCACTGTGACACCGACAGCAGTGTGCAGCAGCACAGATAATGATAACACCTCACCGACATGACACATGCCCTCTGAGTCACAGTGACAATCTCCACACCAGGTGGTCCCTTCAGTCCACTCCAGTTCAAATAGCATTGATGGTCCCACTCCTGGCTTGCCTTGCTCTAGTCCTGCAGACCCGCATACGATGCTCCGGCCTCTCTGTTCGGCTCCTCTCAGCTCCCTTACACCATGACATCACATGAAACACTCAGACACCGCCTCCGCCAGACCTGCCCCTCCTGTGAGGAGCTTTGGGGAAAAAAAGGGAGTGTTCAAGGTGATTCCAACTTTGGAGTTAATACAGTATTATTCCTAGTAGTAAAAAAAAAAATGACACCAACATTTTGAGTTGATTTTACACACATATTTATTATCTATCAAAAAAATGTTATCTCATAGTTCTGCCTTGTCACCATTTACAATAAATATTGTACTTCAAAACATCTCCAAGTTTTGTTCCTGCCAAGCTCTTTTCAAATTCAGCATCCATTTCTTGACTTTGAGCTTCTGAAAAATAATTTTTCCAGTCTCCAACTTCCCCTAGAAACAGATGAAATATTAAAAATATAATGTTCAAATTTAAATAAATATCATTGGGGCTGAATAAAACAAAAAGTAAACTTCTACAGTCGTAATATGACAGTGGTAATGTTAGGCTGAAGGAGCCATTGCCGGGAGCCGACAATTCATTATAGCCGCGAGTAGTTTTAAATGACTTTTTTTCCCTCAGAAATAACATTTTCTGCAGGGACAATTCTAAGCACGGTAAACAAGTGCTACTTCACAGGCATACTATACACACCCCCAGGTACAAAATGTAATGGAATATTTCACTTGCACTTAAACAGGCACACTTTTTGTTTTTTTGGTTTTAACATTTTAGTCGGTCCCCGGCACAGTATCAACCCATAGGGGGTGTCAGGACGGACAATGGTATTAGGTGCCCTTATGGGGTATTCAACTTTCTCATGACTTTTGACTCAAGGTACAGTGGGATATCCTATTCTATGAGTGATGAACTTTGTTTTTTAATTTATTCTTTGTATACTTTATTTTGTACTGTTTGTATATCATTCTGCCCCAGGATGTTCTGGGACATTTAAATGTACTGCACTGCTCTTTAATAAACTTCTTTTGAAATGCAAAAAAGGAATATTTCACATTTATTGTTTCACTTTTGCTCCCAAAACAGACGTTTTTAAAACTGTTTTTGCATTGATACATGTCCCCTGGGGCAGGACCCGGGTCTCCAAACACTTTTTAGGACAATAACTTGCATATTAGCCTTAAAAATTAGCAATTTAGATTTCAAACGCTCGAGTCCCATAGACTTTAACAGGATTCTAAAGTTCACACAAACTTTTGGTCTGTTCGCAGGTTCTGGTGAGAACCGAACAGGGGGGGGGAACGTTCAGATCATCCCTATTCTCAATGTTCAAAATATTAAGGCTGTATTTAACTCAAAATGAAAAATGGTATATATTGCAGCTTACAGAATGTCTCCAATATACAAGCCAACCTCAATGCACTGTTTAATTGGACAACAATGTGGAAAAATTAGGTTTAATGTTGATAAATATAAAATTATGCACTTGGGGGCCAAGAATATGCATATATCATATATGATAGGGGAGTACATCAGGGGGAATCAATGGAGTAGAATCTAGGATCTGGGTTAACCACTTAAGGGCCGAGCCTGTTTTTCAGGCTAATGCCCTGTACATACGATCGGTTCATCCGATGAAAGCGGTCTGATGGATTTTTCATCAGATATCCGATGAAGCTGACTTTCATCAGTCGTGCCTACACACCATCGGTTAAAAAAACGAACATTTAAGAACGCGATGACGTAAAACACAAC
The DNA here is from genome assembly GCA_029574335.1 of Rana kukunoris. Classification (NCBI taxonomy): domain Eukaryota; kingdom Metazoa; phylum Chordata; class Amphibia; order Anura; family Ranidae; genus Rana; species Rana kukunoris. The sequence goes on along the minus strand of CM056052.1, from coordinate 419,475,268 downwards.
GACGTGCTGAGAAAAATTACATTCAATGCTTCCGAGCATGCTTCGACTTGATTCTGAGCATGCGTGGATTTTTAACTGATGGACGTATACATTTTTCTATCGTTTTTTTAACCATCAGATCATTTTAAAACAAGTTCCTAGTTTTTTCACCGATGGATAAAAAAACGATGGGGCCCACACAAGATCGGTTCGTCTGATGAAAACGGAGACCGTTTTCATCAGACGAACCGATCGTGTGTACGCGGCATCAGTGTTTACAAGTTTAAAACATTTTTTTTTGGCCAGAAAATTACTTAGAACCCCCAAACATTATATATATTTTTTTTCTAACACCCTAGAGAATAAAATGGCGGCCATTGCAATAATTTTTGGCACACCGTATTTGCGTAGCGGTCTTACAAGTGCACTTTTTTTGGAACAAAGATAATGTTACACCAAATAAAATGATACCCAACATATCATGCTTCAAAATTGCGCCTGCTCGTGGAATTGTGTCAAACTTTTCCCCTTAAAAATATCCATATGTGAAGTTTAAAAAATTCTATTGGTTGCATCTTTTGAGTTACAGAGGAGGTCTAGGGCTAGAATTATTGCTCTTGCTCTAACGATTGCGGCGATACATCACTTGTGCAGTTTGAACACCTTTTACATATGCGGACGCCACTCACGTATGCGTTCGCTTCTGCACACAAGCTCGTCGGGACGGGGCGCTTTAAAAAAAAAGTTTTTTGTTTTCTTATTTATTTTACTTGATTTTATTTATTTTTACACGGTTTACAAAAAAAATGGGTCACTTTTATTACTTTTTTTTTTTAAAAGCCCATAAACTGAACTCTATGTTAGCCTATGTGCCCCTGCACACATGGGCATTTTTTAGTGTTAATGAGCTTTGGAATTTATTGGCTTTTTTCTGAATGCCTGAAATGTGCATTCAAAGTGCTGTTTTTCAGCGTAAAAAAAATGCTAAAAAACGCAAAACGTAAAAAAAATCTAAAAATGCTCAAACGCTGGTGCCAGCGTTTTTAAGCGTTTTTTTTATCCATTGAGAAAAAAAAATAAAAAGCTAAAAGATGCTACACTGAAAAACGCTAATAAACGCTATTGCAAAAATGCTAAAAAACTTTGAAAAGCTCCCTGACAAGCTACTGGCGTTTTTTTATAGCTTTTGTTTAGCTTCTGTGTGCATAGAGCCTTAGCGAACAAGGCAATGCTCTAGGTTTCACCAATCCACCTAATTACACTTGGTTTAAAATATAATGATACATTATACAATATATATAATATATAATTTTCTTGCCTTTTCGAAAGATAGCGCTGCCCATTTCACCATGTGTGTTTTTGGAATTATCCTTCATAGACTTAAATGTTCCTTTATCAGCAATGCCTTTAACTTGCTCTTCAGTAAGAGGCATAGAAAAAAAATCTGAAATCTTCTTAATTGCTCCTTCTAGATCCTATATGTATTTCAAGGAGTGTAAAGTAAAAAGTCAATTCATGATATTCTAATATCTAATATTATCAATAGTATTAAAGTGGTTGTAAACCTCAGACATGATACGTAAACAAAGCACACCCTTTCATACTGTATTCTTGCTATTGCCTCTAACCAAATAACTAAGTGCAATTTCTTTCTGATTCCTTGTCCCTCTGTTCTGTAAAGCCGCGTACACACAACCGTTTTTCATGATGTGAAAAATGCAATTTTTTAAATTGGTTGTTAAAAACGGTTGTGTGTATGCTCCAGAGCATTTTTCACGATGTGAAAAAATGTACATTAAAAATATAGAACATGCTCTATTTTTTTCTCGTCGTGAAAAAACGGTCGTGTGTACGCCCAAATGGAACTTTCCCTTTCTAGTGCCATCGTACATGTTGTCGTACGTGTCGTACACAAATTGTAATTCATATCATTGGCTCTGCATGTTCTCTGTGTACTTTGCGAAGGGGAGGGTGTGCCACTTGCCTCCAATCAGGGTTCAAAGTCCCCCTCACCTAGAGATGCTAGAATGCTCTTTATAGTTAGGGAAGAATAAAACTACCTATACTTTCTTGTAGCCTGTATATTTGAAAAGTAGTTCTTTAAAATTAAAAAGACAAAATGCATTCAATATGCACTTTAACATTATTTTTACTAAAATAAAAATCACATGGCATAAGGGGTAGAGACTAGTACAGTGTGATGTCTAAATACAGCCCTGCATTCCTAGAGATCAGAAAACCACACACTGTGAAGTTTTAGAACAATAACCTAATCTTATGCCGCGTACACACAACCGTTTTTCATAACGAAAAACTGCCATTTTTTGGATTGGTCGTGAAAACCGGTCGTGTGTATGCTCCATAGCAGTTTTCTCAATGAAAAAACTGCCCGCAAAAAAATTAGAACCTGCTCACGTTTTTTCGTGGTTCTTTTTCTCGTCACGAAAAATGAATGTGTATATGCAAGGCAGGCTTGAGAGAAATCACGATGACCCATGTTGAGAAAAACATTGGCCCAGATTCAGAGAGAATTGGATTCTCGTAGCGTATCAGAAATACACTACGCCGCCGTTTTTTACCTGGCTCTACGTGGAATCCAGGTAGATTTTGTCCAGTAAACGACGGCGGCGTAGTGTATTTTTCCCGTCGCAATCCATCTACACAAGTAGGGGGCGTGAAGGATTTAAAATAGGCGCGTTCCCGTGGCGATCAAACTGCGCATGCTCCGTTCGCAAATTTCCCGCCGTGCATTGCGCGAAATCACGTCGTTACGTCATTCGTTGTTTGAGTAGCGTCGTTTACGGACATTTCTATTCCCGAACGACTTACGTAAAAAAAAATAAAAAAAAATTAAATTCGACGCGGGAACGACGGCCATACTTAACCACTTAAGACCCGGACCAATACGCTGGTAAATGACCCAAGGTGTTTTTGCGATTTGGCACTGCGTCGCTTTAACAGACAATTGCGCGGTCGTGCGACGTGGCTCCCAAACAAAATTTGCGTCCTTTTCTTCCCACAAATAGAGCTTTCTTTTGGTGGTATTTGATCACCTCTGCGATTTTTATTTTTTGCGCTATATACAAAAATAGAACGACAATTTTTGAATTTTAAACACAATTTTTTACTTTTTGTTAAAAAAAAATCAAATAAACTAAATTTTAGTCAAACATTTAGGCCAAAATTTATTTAGCCACATGTCTTTAGTAAAAAAAAAATCGCAATAAAAAAAAATAGCTACCTAGCGGAAACAGCGACACTAATACAGCGATCAGAAAAATGATCGCTTAGTGACGCTGGCAATAGGGAGTGAAAGGGTTAATTAGGGCGGTGATCAGGGGGTTAAAACTTTATTAGGGGGGGTGGGGGGGGCTATCCTGAACCTAACACTAACTGTTTTTTACACTGCCTGTCACACTGACACTAAATGCAGTGATTAGATCACTGCATTCAGTGACACTGTGACAGGGGGGTGGGGGGGGTGATCACAAGGGGTTAATATGCCTATGTGAGTGTGTGTCAGTGTTGTGTTGGTGCACACTTACTTGTCATGTCTTCTCTCATCAGCAGCGCTGGGAAACAGCGCTGCGATGAGAGATTACATCATTTCCTCCTTCCTGTGTAAACACAGGAGGAGGAAGTGACAGGATGGGAGCGCGCTCCCATTGGCTGGGAGCGATCGCGGGGGGGCGGGTATTCGCCGACTTCCCCCAGCTGATCCCGGATCGCTCCCGGAGCCAGGGGGACCCCCGCACGCCGCGGAGGGGGTCCCGATGGGACCCCCGAACCGCACTTAGGCGGGGACGTAAATTTACGCCCTTGTGCCTGTACGTGCCATTCTGTGGCCGTATATGTGCGTGCGGGGGTCCTTAAGTGGTTAATATGGGCTACGCACCGTTAGACCAGCAAAAAGCTGGTCTAACAGTACGTAAAAAAAAACTGACGTAAGCGATTTCGAAGACCGCTCGTATCTTCGTGGATCGCCGTAAAAACACATTTGCATATCCCGACGCATCAAAACGACGCGAACTCCTCCCAGCGGCCGCAAAAATATCGCAGCGTAGATCCGAAGGCTTACGAAGACGTAAGCCTCTCGGATCGAAGCCCGAAGCCGCCGTATCATGGTTTGAGGATTCAAACTAGTGATACGGCGCGCGAAATTTGAAATTACTCCTGTCTAACACCAGTTAGACAGGCGTAATTGCTTTATGAATCTGGGCCATTGTTTTTTTGTATGACAGGAAAAACCGTCGTGTGTACGCAGCATTATGCCCCGTACACACGATCATTTTTTGGGTTGTAAAAAACAACATTTTTCAGCCTCTAGAAAAAAGTTTTTTCCAACTTCATCATTAAAACGACATTGCCCACACACGATCGTGGGAAAAAAATGCTCTAGCAAAGCACGGTGACGTACAAAACATACAATGGCACTATAAAGGGGAAGTTCCATGCAGATGACGCCACACTTTGGGCTGATTTCGTGTTAGTAAAAGAAGATTTACGCTTTTCTGTCTGTTACAGTGTGATGAATATGCTATCTCCATTACGAACGCTAGTTTTACCAGAATGAGCGCTCCCGTCTCATAACTTGCTTCTGTGCGTGTTTTTCACGTCGTTAAAGCCCACACACGATAGTTTTTTACAACCCTGAAAATGACATAGTTTAAATCGTCGTGAAAAAATAGAGCATGTTCGAATTTTTTTTCATTTTTCAGAACCCGAAAAATGCTCTGAAGCCCACACACGATCGTTTTAAATGACATTTTCAAAAAAACATTGTTTCTTACAACCCGAAAAATGATTGTGTGTACGCGGCATTAGAACACATAGGGCCGGATTCAGAAAGCATTTACGTCAGCGTATCTAGAGATACGCTGCGTAAATACTAAGAATAGCCGGTGTATCTTTTTTTGCTATTCAGAAAAGAAGATACACCGGCTTTCTTCTAAGATACGAGTGGCGTAATTCGCTTACACCGTCGTATCTTAGTTGCATATTTACGCTGGCCGCTAGGTGCCGCTTAATGTGTAAAATATGCAAATGAGCTATTTACGGCGATTCCCGAACGTACTTGCGGCGGCGCGTCGTATTTTACGTCGTTTGCATAAGCAATAGAGCGGCGTAAGGTTACCCCTGCTATAGAAGGCGTAGCAAATGTTAAGTATGGACGTCGGGACAGCGTCGAATTGAACGTTGGTTACGTCGTTTGTGCAAATCGTTCAGGAATGGGGCTCGACGTTAGTTACGTTCACGACGTTTACATTGAGAAAACCCAACGTGATTTCGCGCATACGCACTGGGAACGTCCATGGACGGCGCATGCGCCGTCCAAAACAAACGTGAATTACGTGGGGTCATGATTCATTGACATGAATCATGCCCCCACTTCATTCATTTGAATTGCGTGGCCTTAAGCTGCAACACATACATTACGCCGCTGTAAATAATGGCGCAAGTTATTTCTGAATAAAGTACTTGCGCAAATATTTACAGCAGCGTAACGTATCGGGAATACGTTACGCCAGCAGAAAGATCCACGGACCTTTCTGAATCTGGCCCATAGTAAGCATTGGTGGTCATCTCAGTTGAAGCCCCGGCAAAGGTTAAACTTTCAGTAAAAATATTGCAGAATGTTCACCTACTTCTTTCATATCTTCAAAAGTCATCAACAAAACTGTGTCTGTGTCAAGATGTTTATTCCAAACAACAGCATGGTCAAAGTAAGAACCCCAGACAACTGAAATAACCAAAAGAAAGTGATAACAATATTTTCTCAGAAATAATAGGGTATATAATAAAAATTAGGGCTGTTACTGATCACATTTTTTGTGTTTGATTAATCGTTTTTTTTTTTAAATCGATTAATCAATTAATTATAATGCACATACAGATCCAACTACTTTTAGCTGATCTCCTCCTTGCAGGCTGATTCCCAGTGCAGCTACCAACCACTAGAAAAATGGATAGCAGGATACACAAAACACACAAAGGCAGCGCTCAATGGGAATAGCATTAAAACTTTTATAGTCTTCAAGTAAAAAAAAAAAAAAAATTTTGCACTGGAGATAAAATCGATGTAGCTACATAAACTGTAAAAATGGAGTAATACCAAATGGTACCAAAAGCAGTCATAAAAACATGCAGCTAAGTATGATACTGGTATAAAAATGTGTACAACGATACCACTGCTGAATCCAGATGAGGAGAGGTTAACATCAGTCTGTCGGCATTTAGATGTCCCATGAAGGGAACTATCACAACTCCCAGTGGATGGCTGTAGAATCCCAGGTTGATAGAGGGAAGTGATAGAGGGAAGTGTAACAGCTCTTACGTGTGGCAGATAGTAAGGTCCCGCCGGCATGCAGATATGAAGGCACAGCAAAGGAGCCCTTCAGATGGACACGGCAAGCCCCGCCGGTGTCCGTGACATCACCGGATCTCCGACGGAAATCCCTGAAGGCCCAGAAGCCGGCGGAGAGGAGAGTACCAATCAAAAGAATTTTAATTGATCAAAAAGATTTTGGTCGATCAAAAAAATGAAAGATTAATCGAATAATTCAAAGTTAATTTGCACAGCCCTATCAAAAATATAACCAATTTATCTCCACAGAAGAGATGATATGGGCTGAGAATGTTTCTAATAAATTGACTGATTCTTTTAAAACCTATATGCTTGGAAGTAGTTAGTACTATACACTATTTCTATTTAAATGGCTTGCGATTTGCAAGAACTCAATTCCAGGTGCCATGCTATTAAAGTCTCAGTCTGACTTGTCTGAGGTCCTGGAGATCACCATAAAGATGTTACCCATAGGTGATAACATTTGACCAGTGTAAACAAAATAAAAATTCCGACGAACCTGTTCTCTATTTGCTCGACGGGTTTCCCGACGGGCGGGGCTCGCAGAGAGCGTACACACGGCCGAGGTTCTCGCTGGAATGCAGCTCCCAGCGAGGTTCTCGCTGGTTTCTGGCGAGAACCTCGGCCGTGTGTACGCTCTCTGCGAGCCCCGCCCGTCGGGAAACCCGTCGAGCAAATAGAGAACAGGTTCTCTATTTGCTCGACGGCCCGTCGGGATGAATGGCTGGTTGCCATTCCCGACGGGCGGGTCGCAGATTCCGACGGCCGGCAGAGAACCTCGACGGGCGGAACGATGTGTCCTGCCCGTCGAGGTTCTCTGCCGTGTGTACGCGGCATAAGACAACCCAGCAAAACTGTAGGTAGTATCCTAGCTGGTACACAAACTTTAATCTCTCCTGCTGGTTCCAGTGCCCTCTGTACTGTTTCTTTGACTTCAGTGCATCCCTCTCCAAAAGAGTCATCAGCCTTCTTCCTGACTTTCTCCAGCAAGGTCTCTATTTTGGTATCCCCCATCGACAGGCAGGATAGTTCCAGGACCATTTCTGGCCACTTTCCCAGAGCATATATTAAGCCCGACACCTGCTTTTAGACCTAATAGCCTAGTTCAGTCCAGCAGCAACTCTGCATGCCTCAGCCTAGAGGAGGGAAGAATTGAAAAGGCCAGCTCCAAATATTTATGTCCTCCCCTGCATGCACCAGTGCCTCCTACTGGGTTGGCTGAAGGAAATGTAAATATTCATAACTTAGTCTTGTTATGACATCTTATACTATTGCCAGGGGTACCAGTGACACTTACTGGCAAAGGGGGGATTTGGAGTCTAGTGTGACTATTGAGGAGGGTGAGGGCCACAATTATTTTTCATTTAGAGAAGATCATCTCCAAAGGCATGGAACTTCCCTGAGTGTTGATTTTGTGAAGGTTTGAGAATCAGAATATGTCAGTAGTGGCAGTTACACCATTTGTTCACACCTGCCTAAATAAAATTTGCACAGTATTGCAGTATATATTTTTATATATATCAAACGAAGATTACAACGTTTTTAACACACTACCTTTTCCACTCATGAAGTCGGAGAAAAATGTATCAAAGCTACTGTAGGTGGGAAGTATTGGATTGTTATTGTAGAAGTGAAACAGCGATACAGCTGTATCCTTTGGATTGCGAAACATCACCAAAATCTACCAAAAACATAACCACAAATTACTTTTGAACATAGCATTTGTCAACCATAGCAGAACAGGCAATAGTGCAATAGGCAATTCCCACTGTGTGTATGCTCCATCAGACTTTTGCTGTCTTACGCCAACAAAAGACTGAGAGCTGGTTCTCAAATTTTCAGACGGAAAATCCGATCGTCTGTAGCAATTCCGACGCACAAAATTCCGACGCATGCTTGGAAGCATTGAACCTAATTTTCTCGGCTCGTTGTAGAGTTGTACATCACCACGTTCTTGATGGTCGAAAGTTCAGAGAACTTTTGTGTGACTGTGTGTATGCAAGCCAAGCTTGAGCGGAATTCTGTCGGAAAAACACTCCAAGGTTTTTTCCGACGAAAAATCCAATCGTGTGTACGCAGCATTAATGTATACATAAACCCAAACTCTTTTTTGTAGTTGTATATAGAGTAGGCAAAGGATAAAAGCCCCTGTTTGGTGTTTTTACAAATCTCCCATTAGGGAGAATTGTCCCAAATACACAACATGAAGTGAGAGGAAATATCTTCAAAGCAAGGGGCAATGTAGCCATTGGAAGATTTCTCCTCTAATATCATATCAGAAAGTGAGAAGAAAACAAACCAAAGAGTGGGAAATCCCTCTCAGACTTGATAGGCCGCGTACACATGATGAAACATGTCCGACGGACCGTTTCCAGCGGACATGTCTCATCGGATTTTGGTCCGATGGCGTGTACACACCATCGGACGAAAATCCCCTTGGGCTGAGGACGCGGTGACGGTAAAATACTTCCACGCATGCGTCGATTCCATTTGACGCATGCGCGGAGATTTATGTCCACTGGTTAGTGTACTAACCAGCAGACACATCCGACGGACATGTCTCTGGCAGACAAATTTCAAAGCATGCTTTAAAATTTGTCCTCTGGGAAAACATGTCCGCTAGCCCGTACACACGATCGGATATGTCCGCTGAAACGGTCCGTCGGACCAGTTTCAGCATATATATTTGATCATGTGTACGCGGCCTTAGTGTACTAAAACAAGTTTCCTCATTGAAAGATATTACTTCTAGTCCTGTTCAAAGGACATCTCCCAAAAAAAAATGTATGGTTATATTTTTATTACATATATCCATGCTGATGTGCTCTTATAGGCCCTTTCACGTTGGCATTCCGATCAAGTCCTCCTGACAGTTTATTATGCAGCTCTATAGACAGATGGATGTATATAGAGGTAGGCAGGTGTAAAACAAACACAAGTCTAAAGCCCTGTACACACGATCGGAATTTCCGATGGAAAAAGTCTAACTGAAATTCTGACTGTGTGTATGTCCCATCAAAGTAATTCTATCGGAAATTCCGATTAATTCCATCTGAGTTTAGATAGAGAACATGTTCTCTTTTACTTTGATGGAATTCTGTTGGAATTCCAATGTGATTTTGGTCAGACAAAGATCCGATCGTATGTACGGGGCTTTAGTCCATTCAGGTCCAGAAAAAAAAAAAAGGACTGCCCGGACATCAGAGTCCCTTTACATCCCGCTGCCCATACAGCTAGCATGGGTCTGCCTGTGCCTGCCGGGCACAAACTGAATGGGTACGAGTGACACCACTAATTCCACAAAAGGTTGTGTGTTATCAGCTAAAAGCAATACTTAAGGCCCGTACACACGGTAGGACATCCAACAAAATTTCCCTTGCATTTTTGTCCTAATTTATTTGTCCGTGTCCGGTCACACCCATAGCATACACACAGTCCGACTTTTCTGCAAACTTTTCTAAAACTTTTCCATCATCACGTTGTTTTTCTGCTCTTTTCTGCTCTTTACCGCCACCCTTTGGTTAACTTCTGCTATTGTTGGTTGATTTTAACATTGGTTCTGAGCATGCGCATTTGTAATTTGTCCAATGGTTTGCTGTACACACGGTCGGACAAGGCACCATCGGACTTTTGTTGCCGAAAAGTTGGTCCGTTCGCAGACCCAACTTTTTGTCGGATGAAACCCAAAAAAGTTGGTCCGATGGAACGTACACACGGTCAGATAAATGCGAAAAGTTGCAGATTTTGAAGTTGGTTGGCCAAAAGTCTGACCGTGTGTACGGGGCTTTAGAGCCCGAGTGCATTTTTGCCAGATAAAAGAAGAAAACATAGGGAAATGTGCATGTATTGCAGATATTTCTGTCTATGTTTTATTCAATTTTTTTGCCCTGTCGTACACTGTTAGGCGCCGTACACACGGCCGAGGTTCTCGCTGAAAATCAGCGAGAACCTCGCTGGAATGCACATTCCAGCGAGGACCTCGGCCGTGTGTACGGTCTCAGCGAGCTTCCCGTCGGGAAGCCCGTCGAGCCGAAATAGAGAGCACGCTCTCTATTTCCTCGACGGCCCGCCTGGAAGAATGGCTGGTTGCCATTCCCGACGGGCGGGTCGCCGAATCCGACGGCCGGGAGAGAACCTCGACGGGCGGAACGATGTGTTCTGCCCGTCGAGGTTCTCTGCCGTGTGTACGGCACCTGAAAGATGCCTGTTTTGCCCTTAGCAACTATATTACAACTTTTATTTTTATATTACACATTAGAAAAAAATAGCATATTTAAAACTCTTGTGATCACTGGTGTTTTCTTCTTGCACTAGTAAGCCCCAATATTGTTTTGGGAGCAAAATGGTCCATTATATATTTTTTTACATGTTATTACTAAACAATAACCCGTGGATATGAAATTAGACACATGCTGGTAACTTACCTTTACTTTCTTCTCAAAGAATGATTTTGGGATGTCCTCGTAATGGAAATGGGTCGCTAAGACTCGTGGGGAGGAGTCAGCTTTTAGCTTCTGCATTATAAACATCAAAACACATATTTAGTTTCACTTTATACATTATATTCAGGGCTAAAGAAAAGCAAAAATTCTATAATTTTTTAGTCAGATAAATAAGAACTAAGAAGAAAATGTCATATTTAATTTCTTGCCAGTAGACAAAGTTCTTTGGTCCTTTTCATGTTTTGCTTGCTGCCCCTACTTCCTCTTTAGAAAGTCAAGAAACTCAAAGTAAAAGAGACTCTGCAAACTACTTTTTTTTTTTAAATAGATTACAGACTATCTTAGGCCTCGTACACACTATAGGTTAAACAGAGGACAACGGTCTGATGGACCGTTTTCATCGGACCAAACCGATCGTGTGTGGGCACCATCAGTTAGTTATCCATGGTTAAAAAAAGGCAAACTTGTTTTAAATTTAACTGATGGATTCCTAACCGATAGATCAAAACCGATCATTAGTAGGCACGACCATCGGTTAAAAATCCACGCATGCTCAGAATCAAGTCGACACATGCTTGGAAGCATTGAACTTCATTTTTTCAGCACGTCGTCGTGTTTTACGTCACCGCGTTCTGACCTGATTGTTTTTTTAACCAATGGTGTGTAGGCGCGACGGACCATCAGTCAGCTTCATCGGTTAACCGATGAAAACGGTTCATCAGACCATTCTCATCGGATGGACTGATCGTGTGTACGTGGCTTTATAGTAGTTGTCACCACAAATCTTCCCCTGCTTTATTTCCCCAACATTGTGAGAATTCCACCATCTAGTTTATCAAGCTGACCCTGGAGACCTTATACATATACCCCCCACTTGCTGCCCAATCCTTGCATGCACACATGACGGTGGCTCAGGAGTGTGTGATCGAGGACAAAGTCAATTGCCATGGTAACATCTCTAGTTACATTCCAATAGATGGCAAAAAGGTAAAAAAAACAACAAAAAACAAACAAACAACACTATATGGCTGTTTGTAGAATACAGTAGCTCAATATTATTGTGTAAACCTATTCAAGAGCAATTATGCGCACACCAATCAACACAGCCTTGGTGCTGCTTTGCTACACAGTGCAAGCAGATGTATTCAAGTGCAATATTGTATTTGACAACTCTGAGGCCGTGTACACACGGCAGAGAACCTCGACGGGCGGAACACATCGTTCCGCCCGTCGAGGTTCTCTGCCGGCCGTCGAAATTGGCGACCCGCCGTAGGGAATGGCAACCAGCCATTCATCCAGGCGGGCCGTCGAGCAAATAGAGAGCATGCTCTCTATTTCTGCTCGACGGGCTTCCCGACGGGAAGCTCGCCGAGAGTGTACACACGGCTGAGGTCCTCGCTGGAATGCAGCTTCCAGCGAGGTTCTCGCTGGTTTCCAGCAAGAACCTCGGTCGTGTGTACGCCACCTGAGAAATGTAAATTTTAACATGACGAAACAGAAGGAATAGGACTGAAATTAGGAGAATAAGAAATATTATATATAGTAGTAGATATTCCCACGCTACTAGGAGTTAAAATGGGGTGATACTGGTGCAGCAAACACCATTAAGGGTCCCAAAGGTGAAAAATATAAAAAAATCAAGGGATGGTGTTGCGCTCCAAAATCAATGACAAATTGCTGGTATATAACATACTATAGAAAAATATATATGTATATATAAAATAAACTTGATCATTAAAAAAGCATGAATCATGTGATAAAATACAACAGTAATCCATTAGCAAATACAATCTGTAAATAATATTAATATTTGTACAAATAGCAGTCTATAGAAAATCTTCATCTTCTGGTGCTAAAATAAAGTTCTGTTTATGCTGATTACCTTATGGCAGTAAGGTAAGAAGTTAGCACACTTACGGGTGTGGAATACACTGAAAAGTAGACTCACTGAAATCCCAGTGTCACTTATTATCATCATTCGACTCTATTTTTTTGGCACCAGCACTTCTCACCACTGAAAATTTTCTATAGACTGCTATTTGCAAAAAAATATAAAGCGCAACACCATCCCTTGATTTTTTATAAGAAATTATATATATTGTAGCAGAGGGACCCCGCGCTACTCAGAAGAATGCTGGTCTATGCCAGATTTGGGGAGAGGCAGGCACTCTGATTGCAAAGATGTGAACTGGGCTATTAGTTGTGACCTGAAAATGGCTCAGGGCTCCACCCAACAGACAGGAGGTCTATTAATAACAGTCAGGTGGACTCCCATTCCTCTGCAGGAGTCAGATAGCCTGCATGGATCAGCCAGAGCATGCATGTCTGCAGGAGGCAGATTTAGTCTGTGACAGAGCAGCAAGGAGCTGATTGTGGATAAGCTATGAGAGTGCTTGACTCTAAGGAACTCTTTTGGTCTGAGTAGCAGACCTAAAGCCTAGCCTGGAGGCCTGAAGCAGCCATGTGGCAAAAGAGTAAACCAGGAGGCTGAAGTAATCTGAGTGTGCAAGTTAAAGTAATGGTGGAACCCCCTGCGTGGGCTACTGATGTCTTTTGTGAACTTTTCCATTCTTTTAAATAAAAGTGGGCTACCATGCCCTTAAAAAATACAGTTTTGGACCGGCACACTTTGCCAAGGATGGCAATTTGGGGGTGGAACTCTGCACTCCGTAGGTAGCACCCTCCTGGACCCTGCACTCTGTACATAGCACCCCCCTGTACCCTGCACTCTGTACGTAGCACCCTCCTGAACCCTGCACTCTGTACGTAGCACCCTCCTGGACCCTGCACTCTGTACGTAGCACCCTCCTGGACCCTGCACTCCGTACGTAGCACCCTCCTGGACCCTGCATTCCGTACGTAGCACCCACCTGGACCCTGCACTCCGTACGTAGCACCCACCTGGACCCTGCACTCTGTACATAGCACCCTCCTGGACCCTGCACTCTGTACATAGCACCCTCCTGGACCCTGCACTCTGTACATAGCACCCTCCTGGACCCTGCACTCTGTACATAGCACCCTCCTGGACCCTGCACTCCATACGTAGCACCCTCCTGGACCCTGCACTCCATACGTAGCACCGTCCTAGAGCCTGCACTCTGTATGTAGCAACCTCCTGCACTCTGTACCTAGCACCCTCCTTGAACCTGCACTCTGTATGTAGCACCCTCCTGAACTCTGCATTCTGTATATAGCATCCTGCTGAACTCTACACACTGTACGTAGCACCCACATATTTTCACATATACACCCCCCACCTTCTAGCACACATTCTCTTCATTCCTAAAGCACCCCCCAGTACATAGCTTATTCCCTCCCCCCCACCAGCACAAGTGCACTCTCTTCCCAGCACATTATTAATCCCCACCCCATCTTTTAGATCATTTTGACATTTTAACCGCAGTTCTGGCGGCCGTCTATAGAGGGCGCTGCAGCACCACCCCCTCTCGTAAAAAACACACATTCGTGCATAAATGCACGAATGTATGTTATTGTTGATTGCCAGCTGCCTGGTCTATTCATATAACCGGACATGGGTCGCCGGTTACCCGAATAGCGGCAGCCGGTTGGCTGAGGGGAACTGCCTATCAAAGCCAGCGGCTCTGATAGGCTTTTCCCGGACCGCCCTCCGGCTCTCGGAAGTCTATTCTCGGAGCGCAGACAGCATGCGTTCCTTGAAAAAGACTGACGGCCGTTTCAGCCAATCAGGTTCCAGGATTCTGGTTATCAGGAACCTGATTGGCTGAAGCGTCACCAAGCGGGACAAGACATCGAGGGAGGACATGGAAGCTTCAGGTAAGTTCATTTTACAGGGAAAGGGGCGACAATGGGCACAGAGAGTGGCAACTGGACAGAGAGCGGCAAAGGGCACAGTGACAACAATGGGCACAGAGGCGACAAAGGGCACAGGACAGTGACAACAATGGGCACAGTGGCAACAATTAAAGGGCACAGCACAGTGACAACAATGGGCACAGTGGCAACAATTAAAGGGCACAGCACAGTGACAACAATGGGCACAGTGGTAACAATTAGCACAGTGGCTGCATTTGATGGCATGGCACAGTGGTGACAATTGATGGCACAGTGACTGCGTTTTATGGCATAGTGGCTGCGTTTGATGGCATGGCACAGTGGTGACAATTGATGGCACAGTGACTGCATTTGATGGCATGGCACAGTGACTGCATTTGATGGCATGGCACAGTGACTGCATTTGATGGCATGGCACAGCAGCTGCGTTTAATGGCATGGCACAGTGGTGACAATTGATGGCACAACGGCTGCGTTTAATGGCATGGCACAGTGGTGACAATTGATGGCACAGTAACTGCGTTTGATGGCATGGCACAGTGGTGACAATTGATGGCACAGCGGCTGCGTTTAATGGCATGGCACAGTGGTGACAATTGATGGCACAGTGACTGCGTTTGATAGGCACAGTGAGGCTGCAATATTTTTTTTGTTAATTTTAAGCCCCCCCAAAAATTTTGAGCACCAGCCGCCACTGATTCCGGGTATGATAAAGTTTGAAACACAAAATCATAAAATTATAATATAATAAATAACTATAAATAATTATAACAAATAATAATGTAATTATAATAAAAATTATTCAATAATGTAATCAAATCAAAAACACTGAAATTTGCTCAGTTACAGAATTGTCGCTGTCATTACTTTTATTTTTTTATGACGAATTTCCCCACAAATTGCTATCGCTCAATTCTGCAAGTGATTCTAATTTATTATCTCTGTTTTCTAGCTGCTCTAAAATCGCTTTTGACATAAAGGGACACTTTTGGTTGCTATGGACAATCTACAGTTTGCAGGCACCAAAAAAATGTTTTTATTATATAAAAGTACATGTAGGGCACTGGGCAGACCACTAGGGACAAGGGGGGTGTGTATTTTTTACATACAGTACTGTAATCTATAAGATTACAATATACTGTATGCAATGTGTTTGTTTACATTTTTGAATTTGCCGCCGGTCTCCGCCCCCGTGCGCCGTTACGTCGCAGGGAACTGAGATTGGCGGCACGTGGGCACTGTGTGAGTCGAGCGAGGACGCCGCTCGCTCACACATCGGGGATGCATCGCTGGATTCAGGGACAAGGTAAGTACAGTACCCTGCCTGGATAATAGGTAAGCCAGCGCGCGCTGCAGGCTCTGCACATCCACCCCGAGCGTGACTCGGGGATACAGATTTTTACATTGAAAATCCACCCCGAGTCACGCTCGGGGATACCACTAGGAGGGTTAAGACTCTCCTACTGTATAGTTTGGCCATATCCAGTTTTCGTGCCATATCCAGTTCTACCTGCCCCAAGTGTCCCTCATTCTCGAGTTTGATAGTTGGGAGGTATAGAACACTATGGTCAAGCTTGGTGTAGCCGCCTGATCATCATCACTGAACCCTGAACAGAGCAGGAAGAGACAGGTCATCACCCTAGGAGTTGGAGAGAGGCTGCTGGCCATACTCTACCACACTTTACTTAAAGAAACAGTATTTTTTTTCTGGGGTATCGTTTAGACACTTACACCTAGGTTCAGAAGAACTCAATGTTGAGTGCTTCAGTGCCAAAGTTGGACCACAACACATTGGCCATTAGGGGAGGGTTTGCTAAAGACCACTTTTCTAGCATTGGCCCTTAGATGGGGCATCCTAAAGTATAAGGATAAGGGTTCAGTCACTAGTCTACTTGTTTATTACCAAGTGTCAGGCCCGGACTGGGACAAAAAATAGGCCCGGGCATTTTAGAATGAGCAGCCCAGGGGTGGGGGCACAGCGGGGGTTAATGACGGGATGTGGGGTGAGATAAAGAAAGATAGATTAAAAGAGATAGATAGATAGATAGATAGATAGATAGATAGATAGATAGATAGATAGATAGATAGATAGATAGATAGATAGATAGATAGATAGAGAAAAAAGATAGATACAGATAGAAAGAAGGGAAAGAAGGAAGATAAAGAAAGATAAAAGATAGAAAGAAATAAGGGGAGGAAGGAAGATAGATAGATAGATATAGATATATAAAAAGGAAGGAATGAAGGAAGATAAAGAAAGAAAGATAAATACAGATAGAAAGAAAGAAGAGAAGGAAGAAAGATAGATAAATAGATATAGATAGATAGAAAGAAAGATGGATAAAGAAAGAATGAATAATATAGAAAGAAAGAAGGGAAGGAAGATAGATAGATAGATAGATAGATAGATAGATAGATAGATAGATAGATAGATAGATAGATAGATAGATAGATAGATAGATAAAGATAGAAAGCAATAAGGGAAGATCGATAAAGATAGATAGAAAGAAAGAAAGAAGGGAAGGAAGATAGATAGATAGAAAGGAAGATATATAAAGAAAGAAAGATAGATACAGATAGAAAGAAAGAAGGAAGGGAAGGAAGGAAGATAGATAGATAGATAGATAGATAGATAGATAGATAGATAGATAGATAGATAGATAGATAGATAGATAGATAGAGAAATGTAAAGATAGAAAGAAAGAAGGGAAGGAAGGAAGATAGATACAGAAAGAAAGGTAGATAAAGAAAAGAAGGAAGATAGATAGATAGATGAAGATAGGAAGGAAGGAAGATAGATAAAGATAGAAAAAAAGAAGAGAAGGAAGGAAGAAAGATAGGTAGATAGATCTAGATAGATAGATAGATCTAGATAGATAGATAGATAGATAGGAAGGAAGGAAGATAGACACCCTGCCAAGTGTATATGTTATTTTGCAACCGTTTCACATTTTGTTTGTGTTTATTGGCAACTTCTTTTATTGTTGAAATATTGTGCATTGTTGCAATAAATGCACCCTTTATCCCTGCTGTGCCAGAGAGTGTGCTGCTGCTTGGAGAGTCCTGGGCACTGGGAACAGGGGACCCAATTAAACAGCAGCTCCTTTGGGTGTAAGCACCACATAAGACTATATTTCAGAAAAACAAAAGAAAATATAAACCAAAACCACCTGTTGCTATTTTTAGTTAAAGTCTATTGATGATGTTGTATGGACTGATGTACAGTAATATAAGGAGAGCAGTAAAGCATAGTAACTGTGCTACACTACTACTACAGCACACAGAAACAAGATTTTCTTAGTAGTTGCACAAGATGAGACGTTTTGCCGCAAGCTTTGCAAAGACTAAAACGCATTTAAGGCAAAAGTTTATCCGTCCCTTAAATGTGTTCTGTGGGTTTAAATAGTTTGTTGCCAACCCCCTGCAAATCTCACTCACCATCTATAAAGTGGAAGCCTACCATCCTGTAACACACCCGACAAATTCCTGTATGGTGGTGCCCATGTCTGTGTAATAATGCCCAATAGACATGAATAGGTAGGTAGTTGCTCCAACAGTGAACTGTAGGTACAGCAGGTAAAATAGGTATTGTACATGTTGCCATTTTTCTAGGTAGGTGCTATTGATATGCAATTTTCACCACATGTCATTAACAACCCATGCAATGCATACGTACAAAGAAACCAAAACAAATAAATTCAGAAATTAACTTATGTGTAATAAAATGGAATGACACAGGGAAAAAGTACTGAACACACAAAGAAAGGGAGGTGCAAAAAAGCATGGAAAGCCAAGACACCATCTGAAATCTCAAAAAGGTGTCTCATTACCAATGTGTCACACAAGAATTATCTCTTGATGGGTAAAAGAAAAGAGCTCTCAAGACCTTCACAACCTTATTGTTGCAAAACATAACTAATGTCATTGGTTACGGAAGGATTTCAAAACTTCTGAATGTTCCAGTGAGCATTGTTGGGGCCATAATTTGGAAGTGGAAAGAACCTAATTTCACCATAAACTGGCCACAACCAGGTGCTTCTCACAAGATTTCTGACAGAGGAGTGAAAATAATAATCAGAAGGGTTGTTCAAGAGCCAAGGACCACTTGTGGAGATCTTCAGAAAGACCTCGAATTAGCAGGTACAATTGTTTCAATTGCACTCAACCACCATGGCCAGGTCTGGACTTACTCCCTTTGCCGCCCCAAGGCCGGGTCCTTCAATCCCCCCCCCACACACACACACCATCCATCACATAGGGGCCTTCATCCAGACCGGCCCAGGGCACAACACATCAGGGTACAGCACACACCAGGCCACGGTACAGAGCTCAGCACATCAGGGAACAGGGCACAGCACATCAGGGAACAGGGCACAGCACATCAGGGTACAGATCCCAGCACATCAGGGTACAGGGCACAGCTCATCAGGGCACATCAGATCACATCAGGGCACATAGCACATTAGGGCAAAGGGCACATAGCACATCAGGGCATGGGGCACAGGGCACATAACACATCAGGGCACATAGCACATTAGGGCAAAGGGCATATCAGGGCACATAGCACATCAGGGCATGGGGCACAGGGCACATAGCACATCAGGGCACATAGCATGTCAGGAAATGGGGCACATGGCACATCAGGACATGGGGCACATGGCACATCAGGGCACATTGCACATTAAGGAGCACATCGTTTACCAGCCAGCATGCAGAGTAGCGCAGGAAGCGTGTGTAATAAGTTCTCTCTTATTGGACGAGAAGAGAGGAGAGGCCGCCGGGGAGCAGAGTGACAGCACTCTCCTCCCCGGCGGCCTCTCCTCTCTTCTCGTCCACTTCTTCGCCGCCAGTGCACCCACTGCTGCCCTTAGGCCTGGCCTCTGTGGCCTTGTCTGGAATCCGGCCCTGACCAAGGCCTGTATGCACGCTCACTATGCAAGACTCTATTGCTAAAGAAAAAGCATGTTGAAGCTCATTTATAGTTTGCTGCACAACATTTAGACAAGCCTGTGCAATACTGGGAAAATATAGTCTGGGCAGATGAGATGAAAATATAACTCCTTGGATGCCATAATACACACCATGTTTGAAGGTCAAATGGCCTAAAACACCATACCAACAGTGAAGTTTGGAGGTGGGAACATCATGGTGTGGGGCTGTATTTCAGCATACTGTACTGGCAAACTTCATATCATTGAAGGAAGTGTGAATGTAAAAATGTATCAAGACATTCATGATAAAAAATCAGTTGCCATCTATCATCTTCTACCACTATGATGAAGATGAAACAAGGGTAGACATTTTAGCAAGATAATGATCCCAAACACAAAGCCAAGGGAATTCTTAATTTGTTTCAAAAAAGGAAATAAAGCTACTTGAATGGCCCAGGCAATCACCTGACTTGAATCCAATAGAAAATCTATGGAAAAAACTAAACATCCGAGTTCATAGAAGAGACCCATGGAACCTTCAGGATTTGAATACTATTTGTGTGGAAGAATGGGCCAAAATCTCACCTGAGCAATGCATGCCATTAGTTTCTCCTTACAGGAGGTGTCTTGAAGCTGTCAATACCAACAAAGGATTTTGTACAAGGTATGAAATCAATTTTGGTTAGAGTATTCAATAATTTTTCCCTGTGTCATTCCATTTTATTACACATAACTTAATTTCTGAACATATTTGATTTGGTTTCTTTGTATGAATGGATTGCATGGATTGTTACAAACATGTGGTGAAAATTGTTAACAACCAGTGGTGGTGCGCCATAGAGGGTGCAGGAGTGTCGCCAACGTCTCGTTCCTGCACCGCCACTAAATACAATACACAGATTCATGCATTGCACGAATCAATGTATTGTCGCTGCCGCCCACTATTCAGATGGTCGGCCCCCTGGTGAGCGCCAGCCATCTGAATAACGGCAGCTGGTTGGCTTTGGAAGTGCCTATCAGAGGGCTGTAATCGGCTTCCAAGTAGTTAACCAGGGGACGCACGGGTTGTGCGTTTCCTGGTTAACACTGACAGGCGTCTCAGTCAATCAGGTTCACCTGTTCTGGTTACCGGTAACCTGATTTGCTGAAGCGTCATCGAGGGCGGGAGAAGATATCGAGGGACAGTGGAAGGAGGATAGCTGACCCCAGAAAGGTAAGTGCTGGGTGGGGGGGAGGGGGCAATCTGGCAGCATTTTGCAGGACACAGTGGTGACAATTAATGGGCACAGTGGCGACTATTGATGGCACAGTGGCTGTGTTTGATGACATGGCACAGTGGTGACAATTGATGGGCACAGTGGCGATAAATGATGGCACAGTGGCTGCGTTTGATGGCATGGCACAGTGGCTGCATTCGATGGCATGGCACAGTGGCGACAATTGATGGCATGGCACAGTGGCGACAATTGATGGCATGGCACAGTGGCGACAATTGATGGCATGGCACAGTGGCGACAATTGATGGCATGGTGCAGTGGCGACATTTGATGGCACAGTGGCTGCATTTAATGGCACAGTGGCTGCATTTGATGGGCGCAGTGGCTGCCTCTGAATGGGCACAGTGGCTGCCTTTGATGGGCACAGTGGGTGCCTTTGATGGGCACAGTAGCTGCAATTGATGGGCACAGTAGCTACGTTTGATGGGCACAGTGAGGCTGCAATTGTTTTGTTTTTTTGTTTGTTTGTGCCCCAGCCACCACTGTCAATAACACCTTTACAAATATATTCACCTAGAAAAATGGTGACATGTTCAATATTTATTTTACCCGCTGTGTGTCTCATTTGAGGCATTACTGCATTACTAATAGCCAGCCAAAATGTAAACAATAAGGGAGGCTGCTCCTATCAGTGGAGGTAAGTAAACACCCAGGTCGGGGGAGGGGGAGAAGGGTTCAACTTAGGACAGCTTACAGAGCTGGGGGTTAATAATTAACTATAAACTTGTTCTTCAGGCCATATACACTTTTTTGTCATTAGAAAGGTATGGTGTACTGAGAATACTGCTTCTTGAGTTGGGAAAATATTACTATAGGTCTTAATTAATAGGTCTTCTTATCCATGCCCCCTCTCTTTTAGACAACCCTAGTTGATACAAATTGCACATACCTCAAATTTATCGGAGGATTTGAATTCTATCATTGGGATGATGGCAGATGGGGTTTTTTTGTGCACTGCATGAACAATGCCGTGTAAAAGCAATGTAGTCCAGTTTGAGCCTAATAATACCAAAAAGAAGAAGAGACAATGCATAAAGTTTTTATTAAAAAAATGCAATTATACATTTAAAAACACAAAGCTATGCACATTTATAGTATGTATTAGTAGCACTACCCCGGAGGAGCTGCTTGTTGTTTTGGGTGACACATTTACCTCATGGCTGCCCCGAATTCCTAGGGGTGGATGATGCGTATTACATTTGGTAGAAGTAAAGGAATGTCCGCAACAGGTGCTCTTTTCTGTGCTCTTTATTACCCAGCCGGGTAAAAACAATAAAACTTGTGGTGAGGAAAGTAAAGTTGAAGAAGAAAGGAGAATAGCAAATTCAGGCATGATTACAGGGAAACAGTCCTTCTCCCATGTGTAACCCTTCTCTGCGCCACACCTGCCTGAGTGGGATTAGCATACCCGGACAGGCCTCTATCACTGACCTGGCAGCGGGAGTATCACTCAGACAATTGTAGGATAAAGTCTCTGCCACAGACCCTCCTTGGTGAACTTGAACTTGAGGCAAAGTCTCTGCCACAGACCCTCCTTGGTGAACTTCAGGGAGACACCTCTGCCACAGGCCCTCTCTGATTTGTAGTTACAGAGGCAATCCTTAGTTGAATTACGCCTGGATCTCCTTCAAATTGTCCCCCAGGTACCGACTGACAGGTGATGTCTCATAAATACCCTTCCCCAGCATGCACAGCAAGGCCAAACCCCCCTGATTGGCTGCTGGGAAAGAACACCCAAACCTTGACTCCACTGCTGCCACCTGCAGCACCGGGGTTGGAAGAACACCCCAGCACAGCCAAGCTGAGACAGAGACCCTGTTAAGCACAATTTGGATCAGAGTTTAAAGGGGTGTTCCAGCCTTGTTTTATGTTTATTAAAAGTCAGCAGCTACAAAAAGTGTAGGTGCTGGCTTTTAATAAACAATCACTTACCTGCTCCAGCGTTCCAGCGACGCGCCGGCCGGGGCTCCGCTCCTCTCCCCCCCTCCCCGTCCGGCGTCTTCATTGTAACTGTGGGCACTCGGCCGTGACAGCCTTCGGCAAATTGACACTGTTATACAAGCTGTACACTCACTACTTTACATTGCAGCAAAGTGTTATTTCTTCAGTGTTGTCTCATGAAAAGATATAATAAAATATTTACAAAAATGTGAGGGGTGTACTCACTTTTGTGAGATACTGTGTTATATATATATATATACACACACACACTGACACACAATCAAACACACTGCATATATCTGCTGCCCTTACTGAATCCAGAGACTGCCATGGTCAAATGTGGTGAGCTTCTCGTCACATTCATTTTCAGAGCTTTCAGTATCTGGCTACTGTCAGGGAAAAAGCTGATCAAGCATGATCTGTGCTTGATTAACTTCACTGGGTCAAGGGGGACCTTAAGGGTCTAATAGATCCCTGATGTTTCCCTAAAGAGGACCTATCATGCTATCATGCTATCATAGTAATGTGATAGTAATAAGATTAAGTAAAAAATAAAATAAAAATATTACTCATAAACAATAATAATAACAATAAAAAATGTTTCCCTTAACACGTGTTTGGTGTACCGTGTACAAAAACATATATTAGCAATCACCACATATGCCAGAATGAGAGTAATAATTTCAGTGCCATCATTCATGGGTAACTCTAACTGAATGACCTGAATGACCTGTAAGGGCTTTTAAAGCAGTGCCTATGTACAAATGTGGATATCATTGAAGCATACAATTTGGCTTGACATGGTTAATATCCATTTACTTGACATAAGCTCATCTTTAATATGTTACCAGAAACACTGGGTAATATTTTGTGTATGTGTGCACTAAAATAACTTAAAGGCTATCATAAAGGCTAAGTTCATCTTTTTCCTAAGGAGCCTGCAAAGCATTGCACCTGTGATTAGCAGATTTCAGCATTTTCAAGCTCATGCAGACTCTCAGAATAATGACGAGTACACACGTTTTACGTTTTACACACGTTTTTTGTGATGAGATAAAACAATGTTTAAAAAATGTCATTTAAAATGATCGTGTGTGGGCAAAACGTTGTTTTATGTCTTCTGAAAAACGTCAAAAAAAAATGTGAACATGCTTCAATTTTTTATGTCGTTTTTCAGAATGTCGTTTTTTGTGTCATAAAAAATCATAGTGTGTGGGCAAAACGACGTTTAAAACAACGTTTTTAAACCCGTGCATGCTCAGAATCAAGTTATGACGCAAGCTTAAATGGAACAGAGTGTCATTGTACGTGTTGTACGTAACCGCGCTTTGCAAAAGCATTTTCAGAAAACGATGGCGTGTAGGCAACGTTGTTTTTTAAAATGAAGTTTGAAAAACGTTGTTTTTTTCATGAGAAAAAACTTTGTTTTTTTACAAGACAAAAAACGACCGTGTGTACGCGGCATAACTGTCTGCCTGTGCATCATACAGGCAGTTCCTGAGAGCAGGAAATATCAATGAACTACCAAATCGCTCACCAGCGCCCCTAAGAACCGCAATGACCTCCATTTTATTCTCCAGAGGCTCTGCTTTTTAATGCTTAGTTCTTTTTTAATTATTCTTGAGGCCTAAAATGTACATTTAATTATGTTCACAAAAGAACAAAAAAATGCAAAAAATTACTCTGGCGGTGAAAGGGTTGGACAAACTAAAATTTTCTTAATTTCTCTGCATACTATAAAAATTGGTTTATGGGATTAAAAAAAAAAAACTGAACAAAAGTCCCACATATGCTAGGAAAAAACAATGGGAAAATGATTTTGTTATATGAAGCAGTTAAAGGTTATTGTTGAGAAAACATCTGTATATCAAAAATGAGTAAAATGCTACATACAAAAATTTCCATTTGGTCATAAATGGGTTAATATGTATCTAATTGCCATAAAGTAAAATCTGAACCAATTCTATACCATTTTCACTTACCACACTTGGGATAAGCTGCCAGCATAACATCATCCTCCCGTGTCTCAAATGTTTCTAAAGCTTTAAATGTGTCAATGTCGCATACTGCAGTTGGATACAACACTCCATTGTACGTAAAAATTAACTCATCCTTTGGGATATTTTTAGAATTCTCAATTGCTTTTGTGATCTCTTGGAGAAATTGTGTCATGTCTGCCATTATAATGGAGTTGAGACTTCAAACCCTACAATGCTGGAGCTGTAGAGAACGGACTGCTGTGTTTTCTTCCCATACCTTGGTTTTACGTGAAGGAGCTGAGAAGAATAGGGAGTAGCCTGAAGCAGGTCATATTACCTGATTTTAATTACGTTGTAAGATTTTAGTATTAAATGAGGACAGGAAGTAGTAGACTAAGTTCGTACAAGGGGCAATGTAGATAGGATGAAAACAAAGTCCAGGTCTCTATTTATTTACAGCTCATCCCTTGCGCTGTTTTTGGCAAGTAGCAAGGAAATAAGCTTTCTGTTATACGTGCAAACTAAATGTGTTAATGTTGGATAAGCACTAAGAACAAAAGCAAAATTCAGTAAAGCTGGCCCGTTATTATTTTTGTTATTATACAGGATTTATATAGCGCCAACAGTTTAAGCAAGGCTTTACAATATAAAAGGGAGACAATACAGTTATAATACAATAAAATACAAGAGGATTAAGAGGACCCTGCTCATAAGAGTTTATAATCTAATAGGGTGGGTACAAAAGGTTGTAACTGTGTGGAATGAGCTGATGGGAGTGGTAAAAGATTAGTTGGAGACGTGATAGGCCGCGTACACACGACCAAATATATCTGTTCAAATCGGTCTGACAGACCGATTTGAACAGATATGTCTGCTGGCTGTTTTGGTTTGATCGCTGTACACACGATCAAACCAAAATCCCCGCCGGCAGACAGCGCGGTGACGTGGCGGTGACGTTGACGCCGCCACGTCACCGCACCAGGAAGTAAAACACTTCCGTGCATGCGTCGAATCCATTCGACGCATGTGCGGGCAGATATGTCTGCTGGTTAGCGTACTAAAGAAATACGGACATTTAAAAGCAAAAATCGAAGGATGAGGTAAGTGAAGGAGGACTGCACTAAGGTAAAGGAAGCTATTTAGGGAAAAAATGTTTTACCTTTACAAACCCTTTAATTCGCTGGGTGATAGGGAGCCAGTGTAGGGATTGGAGGAGAAGGTTGGCAGACACTGAGCGGTTGGTAAGGTGGATAAGTC
Source organism: Rana kukunoris (assembly GCA_029574335.1). Taxonomy (NCBI): domain Eukaryota; kingdom Metazoa; phylum Chordata; class Amphibia; order Anura; family Ranidae; genus Rana; species Rana kukunoris. The sequence goes on along the minus strand of CM056052.1, from coordinate 419,449,282 downwards.
TGGCAGCAGCATTCATGATAGACTGAAGATGGGATAGCCTATGGAGAGGTAGCCCAATGAGAAGGGCATTGCAGTAGTCAAGGCGAGAAATAACAAGGGAGTGAATGAGGAGCTTAGTGGTTTCATTTGTTAAAAAAGGGGCGAATTTTAGAGATGTAACGGAGGTGAATTCTACAAACTTTTGACAACGATTGGACTTGAGGCTGAAAATATTAGTAACTCAGTTTTTGAGAGATTTAGTTTAAGTAAGAGGTGTGACATCTATGCTGATATGTCAGTTAGTAAATTAGTAATCCTAGAGGAGACTGAAGGAGTAGACATATAGATTTGGGTGTAATTGGCGTATAAGTGGTATTGAAAGCTGTGGGCGGTTATCAAGTGACCAAGGGAGGAGGTGTAGATAGAGAAGGGATCCAAGAACAGAGCCTTGGGGGACCCCAACAGAAAGGGGCAATGAAGAGGAGGAGACAGAGTTGTAGGTAACACTGAAGAAGCGCTGAGATAGATAGGCAGAGAACCAGGATAGAGCAGAATCTTGGAGGCCAAGGGAATGTAGTTTATTGAGAAGGAGCGGGTAGTCAACTGTATCAAAGGCTGCAGAGAGGTCATGTAGAAGGACTATGGAGTACTGACTGTTGGATTTAACAGTTAGTAAATCGTAAGTGATTTTTAGTCATTTAGTAAAACATAATACAGTAGATCAGTGTTTCTCAACTCCAGTCCTCAAAGTGCCCCAACAGGGCATGCTTTCAGGATTTCCATTATTTTGCACAGGTAATTTGATCAGTTTCACTGCCTTAGTAATTAATGCAGCCGTTTAATCTTGAAAACAGTACCTATTTAGGCGCCTTGAGGACTGGAGTTGAGGAATGCTGCAGTAGATAACTTACAGGTGATGAAACTATTGCAGACTCATCTCTTCTCTAGCCTGGCTTTTAGGTTGGCTTCACAGCTATGTGTTGTGGTAATGCACATACAATAGGGCTGTACAATGTGGCGCCAATTTTTTCGAATCACACCCCAACTTACTAAAGGACGTCATCTCTGATGTACCACTATTACAGTGCACCATTTTACATAAAAAAACTAGCTCAGGATGAATTGTAAATTCCCATCTCACACCATACTGAAAAGACCCTTTGGATATCAGATTGCTGAAAATAATCCTGACGGGTCTTGGTGTCTTCAGGGGGAACCCCAAGTTCAGATGACTTTACATTTTGATGCTGATAGGTGCCTCTTTCTGCTCCATGGGTGTAATTCTCCATCTCCCTCTCTAATGCCCTGTACACACGATCGGAAATTCCGACAGCAAAAGTCAAATGTGAGCTTTTGAACGAAAATGTGTGTATGCTCCATCGGATTTTTGCTGTTGGAATTTCCGTTAGCAAAAGATTGATAGCTGGTTCTCAAATTCTTAGACAGAAAAAATTCCTATTGGAAAATCCGATCGTCTGTAGCAATTCAGACGCGCAAAATTCTGACGGTTGGAAACGATTCGACGCATGCTCGGAAGCATTGAACTTAATTTTCTTGGCTCGTCGTAGTGTTGTATTGTACCGCGTTCTTGATGGTTGAAAGTTCAGAGAACTTTTGTGTGACCGTGTGTATGCAAGCCAAGCTTGAGCGGAATTCTTGGATGTTTTTTTCCGACGGGAAATCCGATTATGTGTATGGTACATTACAGGTACACACTCTCTTCTGCAAGAGGAAACCTTCTCTCTGGTGCTGTCATCAGAGGGAGGCCCTGAACTCACTCTGTACCAGACCACTGTATATTTTATATCACACAGGACCAGAGAACTGGACCCAGAAAATAACCCATAAAAAAGACCAATGAACCAGGCAAGGCATTAATTCCCCCCAGCCAGGACAGCACCTAACTAACTATTTCAACCTGCCCACATGCACCCTGATGCAGAATGCTGCACAAATAACAATAGGAACTAGTCATTTGATTAGGCAACTCACTGTATGTTCATTGTTACTGCTGAAAGAAAACTGCATACTCTTTATTATATTTATTCATTTGACTTTCATCACCTGGTGAATTGGTGAGAAAGAAATATTTTACGATCGTTTAAGGAATTTGAAGTAACTTGAAAATAGGGATCATGTATCAAATGGTATTGTTAATCATTAGTAAATGAATATATTGCTTAATAAGGATAAGGAGAAAAAAAAAAAACTAAAGAGGTCAGTAGCTTTGAGAAAACGGTAGTAAAAAAACTTTGTACAGAGGTTATTTCACTTAATAAGGTGATTCTAGAGAGCACTAGAGAGTTTATGGCTATTGCACACTTTACTTTATATTGCACTTAAATACACAACTATGCACCTACTTAACCCCATAATGTCTAAAGATAAAACAAATCCTAATGCCTGACCGATTGTACAAAAAAGATTGGTTAAACCCACAAGTGCTTTTTTTACCACTACTATTCCTTTATATTGGCTTTTGGAATTTACAAATGCAGCAATTTAGAAATCAGATGAAAGGTTTAACACTGGAAACTTTTTTATAGATAAAACGTGCATTTTATATACAAAAATATAGATCAGACCATAATGAGGAACAAATGAGGAGGAATGTGGGACAGAGGGACAAATCAGGTGAGCACTGTGTTCTTTCTAATCCATCAGTAATTAAGTAGGCAGGGCTGCCACCATGTGCTAAGGATTTCAGAACTTAATTACACTCCTTTCTCAATCCATAGTGACACAGATACTTTTTAGAACTGCGTGTCGCACTGGGGCGGATCCAGAGTCTAATCTCAGGAGGGGCACTGCCAAAATATTTGCGGGCAATTTGTAGGGTGGATGTAGCCAGGTGGAGGGGAGGACAGGGCAAGAGAAGCCAGGTGGAGTGGAGGACAGGGCGAGAGAAGCCAGGTGGAGTGGGGGACAGGGCAGGAGAAGCCAGGAGGAGTGGAGGACAGGGCGAGAGAAGCCAGGTGGAGAGGAGGACAGAGCGGGAGAAGCCAGGTGGAGAGTTTATGGCTATTGCACACTTTACTTTATATTGCACTTAAATACAAAACTATGCACCTACTTGACCCCATAATTTCTAAAGATAAAACAAATCCCAATGCCTGACCGATTGTACAAAAAAGATTGGTTAAACCCACAAGTGCTTTTTTTACCACTACTATTCCTTTATATTGGCTTTTGGAATTTACAAATGCAGCAATTTAGAAATCAGATGAAAGGTTTAACACTGGAAAACACTTTTTTATAGATAGAACGTGCATTTCATATACAAAAATATAGATCAGACCATAATGAGGAACAAATGAGGAGGAATGAGAGACAGAGGGACATTGTTTACAAATCAGGTGAGCACTGTGTTCTTTCAAATTCATCAGAAATTAAGTAGGCAGGGCTGCCACCATGTGCTAAGGATTTCTAAAATACACTCCTTTCTCAATCCATAGTGACACAGATACTTTTTAGAACTGCGTGTCGCACTGGGGCAGATCCAGAGTCTAATCTCAGGAGGGGCACTGCCAAAATATTTGCGGGCAATTTGTAGGGTGGATGTAGCCAGGTGGAGGGGAGGACAGGGCAAGAGAAGCCAGGTGGAGGGGAGAACAGGGCGAGAGAAGCCAGACGGAGGGGAGGACAGGGCGAGAGAAGCCAGATGGAGGGGAGAACAGGGCGAGAGAAGCCAGATGGAGGGGAGGACAGGGCGGGAGAAGGCAGATGGAGAGGAGGACAGGGCGGGAGAAGCCAGATGAGGTGGAGGACAGGGCGGGAGAAGCCAGGTGGAGAGGAGGACAGGGCGGGAGAAGCCAGGTGGAGAGGAGGACAGGGCGGGAGAAGCCAGGTGGAGAGGAGGACAGGGCGGGAGAAGCCAAGTGGAGGGGAGGACAGGGCGGGAGAAGCCAGATGGAGAGGAGGACAGGGCGGGAGAAGCCAGGTGGAGTGGAGGACAGGACGGGAGAAGCCAGGTGGAGAGGGGGACAGGGTGGGAGAAGCCAGGTGGAGAGGAGTACATGGCGGGAGAAGCCAGGTGGAGGAGAGGACAGGGCGGGAGAAGCCAGATGGAGAGGAGGACAGGGCGGGAGAAGCCAGGTGGAGTGCAGGACAGGGCGGGAGAAGCCAGGTGGAGAGGAGGACATGGCGGGAGAAGCCAGGTGGAGGAGAGGACAGGGCGGGAGCAGCCAGGTGGAGAGGAGGACAGGGCGAGAGAAGCCAGGTGGAGAGGAGGACAGGGAAAGAGAAGCCAGGTGGAGGGGAGGACAGGGTGGGAGAAGCCAGGTGGAGAGGAGGACAGGGCAAGGTAAGTCAGGATGAGAGGAGGACAGGGCAGGAGAAGCCAGGTAGAGAGGAGGACAGGGCGGGAGAAACCAGGTGGAAGGGAGGACAGGGCGGGAGAAGCCAGGAGGAGGGGAGAACAGGGTAAGAGAAAAGAGGTGGAGAGAAGAACAGGGCGAGGGAAGCCAGGTGGAGAGAAGGACAGGGCAGGAGAAGCCAGGTGGAGAGGAGGACAGGGCGGGAGAAGCCAGGTGGAGGGGAGGACAGGGCAAGAGAAGCCAGGTGGAGTGGAGGACAGGGCGGGAGAAGCCAGGAGGAGTGGAGGACAGGGCGAGAGAAGCCAGGTGGAGAGGAGGACAGAGCGGCAGAAGCCAGGTGGAGAGGAGGACAGAGCGGGAGAAGCCAGGTGGAGAGTTTATGGCTATTGCACACTTTACTTTATATTGCACTTAAATACACAACTATGCACCTACTTAACCCCACAACAGGGCGAGAGAAGCCAGGTGGAGGGGAGGACAGGGCGGGAGAAGCCAGGTGGAGAGGACAGGGTGGGAGAAGCCAGGTGCGAGAGGAGGACAGGGTGGGAGAAGCCAGCTGGAGAGGAGGACAGGGTGGCAGAAGCCAGCTGGAGAGGAGGACAGGGTGGGAGAAGCCAGGTGGAGAGGGTGGGAGAAGCCAGGTGGAGAGGAGGACAGGGTGAGAGAAGCCAGGTGGAGGGGAGGACAGGGTGGGAGAAGCCAGGTGGAGGGGAGGCAAGAGTGGGACCTGTCAGGTGGAGAGGAAGAAAGGGTGGGATAAACCAGGTGTAGAGGAGGTAAGTTCTTACCTTGGAGGATAATAATTGAATCACTAGCTCCCTCCACCATACAGCCTCATGGTCTCTCTTCTCCTCTCTTCCTCCTCCTGCTCGCCATGCTGGGGGCTGCAGTCCTATCAAGGAATCATCCTGGGACCTGCTGGTATCCTAGACTACATGTCCCATAATGCTCTGTTTCTAGTTTCCCAGCCATTGGCTCTGAATGTAGCCAATAGGAGCAGGCATTGGCAGATGAATTCTCTGCTCGAGGAGGAGAAGGAGGGGTGGAGACCCCCGCAGCTGCGGCTCTGCCTGTGTCTCTACACAGAGCCTGTCAGTTTCGGCGCCACTGCCCTGTCCTTATGGGAGGTCAGCATCAGCACAGCCTGCTCACTAGTTTTTCGGGGGGCAATTGACCCGTTGCCCCCCCTGGATCCGCCCCTGGTGTCGCATACGTCTAACAAATGTTGGTGCATATGAGAGATTCACGTACTGATCAGAAAGAAGTACATAACTGTACATGGGGGCATAGGTTTCCCAAACTTTAAGAACTACTACTTTTTGGGTCACGTGACTCATTTTCCCCAAATTCTGCAAGCAATATTGAAAATATCAATTGACTGTTGTTGGTGCATATGAGAGATTCACGAACTGATCAGAAAGAAGTACATAACTATACATGGGGGCATGGGTTTCCCAAACTTTAAGAACTAGTACTTTTTGGGTCACGTGACCAATTTTCCCCAAATTTTGCAAGCAATATTAAAAATGTCAATTCACCATTCCTTTATGTTGTATTTACCTCAAAAAGCAAAAATGCTAAGTAAATACTGCATAAAACAGCATTAAAGTGAATTCACTAAAGAAAAAAAAAATGCATGCTTTCTTTTGGTGGTATTTGATCACCTCTGCGGTTTTTATTTTTTATGCTATAAACAAGAGAAGAGCGACAATTTTGATAAAACACAATATTTTTTACTTTTTGCTATAATCAATATCCCAAAAAATAAATAAAAAATGTCTTTATCAGTTTAGGCGGATATGTACTCTTCTAAATATTTTTGGTAAAAAAATCCCAATTAGCATATATTATTGGTTTGTGCAAAAGTTATAGCGTGTACAAAATAGGGGATGGCAAGTATGGCATTTTTATTTATTTTTTGTTTTACTAGTAATGGCGGCGATCTGCAGTTTTTATCGGGAAATGCAAAATTGCTGCAGACAGATCGGACACTTTTGACACTTCTTTGGGACCATTGACATTTATACAGCGATTAGAGCTAAAAATAGCCGCTGATTACTCTATAAATGTCTCTGGCAGGGAAGGGATTAACACCAGGGGGCGATCAAGGGGTTAAATGTGCTCCCTCAGTGTGTGTTCTAACTGTGGGGGGGATGGGACTGACTGGGGGAGGAGACCGATCGTTGTTCCTAAGCATTAGGAACAACGGATCTCTCTCCTCACTACTGGGGATGAGCCGAACACCCCCTGGTTCGGTTGGCAGCAGAACAAGAGAACAGGCAAAAAATTTGTTCGAACACGTGAACACCGTTAAAGTCTATGGGACACGAACATGAAAAATCAAAAGTGCTAATTTCAAAGGTTAACATGCCCCAGGGGACATGTATCAATGCAAAAAAAAGTTTTAAAAGCTGCAGTTTTTTCAGGAGCAGTGATTTTAATGATGCTTAAAGTGAAACAATAAAAGTGAAATATTCCTTTAAATTTCTTACCTGGGGGTGTCTATAGTACGCTTGTAAAGTGCTGCATTTTTTCCATGTTCAGAAAACTCCCTGCACAAAATGACATTTCTAAAGGAAAAAAGTAATTTAAAACTGCTTGCGGCTGTAATAAATTGTCGGGTCCCTCAATACAGATAAAAGTTATTGCCAAAAACGGCATGGGTTCCCCCCCAGTCCATTACAATGCCCTTTGGGTCTGGTATGGATTTTAAAGGGATCCCGCACCAAAATTGAAAAAAAAATGGCGTGGGGTTCCCCCAAAAAAACAATACCAGACCCTTATCCGAGCAAGCAAGGAAAAGAGTGTCCGCGGCAAATTTGAAAGCCACGGAACACCCTTTAAAAGTCTATGGGAGAAATTAAAAGTGCTAATTTTAAAGGCTTATATGCAAGGTATTGTCATAAAAAGTGTTTGGGGACCTGGATCCTCCCCCAGGGGACATGTATAAATGCACATTTTTTTATTTTTTTCGGGAGCAGTGATTTTACTAATGCTTAAAGTGAAACAATAAAAGTGAAACATTCCTTTAAATTTCATACCAGGGGGGTGTCTATAGTATGCCTGTAAAGTGGTGCATTTTTCCTATGTTTATAAAAGTCCCTACAGCAAAATGACATTTTTTAAAGGAAAAAAGTAATTTAAAACTGCTCCCGACTATAATTAATTTTCCTGACAGACTCCATGGCAGTCTACGTGTGGGTTAATCCCACCTCCTCTCCAATGCTATAGGACCCCATACCCATAAAGCTTTGCTCACCTTCAGTACTGGTGTTCCTTTTTTGTCCTCCTCCATGGGTTTGAAGGATATGCGTTCATTCAGGATGTCCAATACAAGCAGGATGGATGGCACACTTTTAGCGGTGCAGCTCGGATCCCAGCCATGGGCGGGTGGAGAGCTTGGCAGCATACTCACTTGTTTGTGTTTGACTGCGTGTGCTGAAGACCCTGGATCTCTCGGCTGGCAAGGTCTGATTATCTCCATGGCAGTCGCATCTGTGTATTTTTTGTGATTGTTGTTGTCCCCCTTTTTTCTTTTCTTTTTCTTTCTGTCAGTTTTTTTTGGCCATATGGCGGCTGGAGCACTTCTGCGTTACAGCCTACCCGGTTACTTCCGGGTCGGGGGACCATCGCTGGGAGCACGTGCGCAGTGGCCGTCTCCAGACCGAGGCTTGGCTCGCGCATGCGCAGTACAGCGATTCTCGCGGCGGCCGCGCAGGCGCCGTTGAGCCGCTTTCCACCGCGCAGACGCGCGAGGGGGTTATGCGTGATGTCACCGGCAGGGAATTTAAAAACAGCTGCTCGCCCTCTTCTTGTTGGGATATTTCCTAAACAGGCTGCTAGGTGATACCCGGCTTCCAAGGTCAGTGAGAGTTCTATGTTAGGCAGGTTTTCTTTGTGTGTTAAATATATATAGATATTTAGGTATGTAGGTATATATATGTTTAATCCAGTTCTGTGTGTATATATATATTGTAAGCTGGGGATAGGTAGCGGGTACAAAAGCTCCCTGGGATGAGCAGGCACAGATACCAAAGTCCACAGGATAAGTGAACAACAGTGGGATTTTTATTGGTGCTATACAAAGTCTATTTACAGGTGCTGTACAGTGTGCAGAAAACAAAATAAACAAAAGTAGTTTAAACAAACACCTAGCCGTGTCTCGGCTCTAACTACACGATATGTAGGCCCTAACTACTAAGCTAAACAAGCCTACCGCTTGTTAGCTCAAAATACAAACTGCTCACCAGTCTTTTAACAACCTCCTTGCTCCTACAGATCCACACTATCTGTTTCCCAGGACAGAGCAATGGCTGTTAGCTCAGGTGAGCTTAAATTGGCCTGGGGGAGAGGGCCAACACCTGACCTGGATCAGGGATCAGAGATCCCTGAACGTGTAAGAGAGGAGCCTGGGAGAGGTATAAACCCCGAACTGGACTTTCCCAGGCTCTCTCTGGGACGCTCTGCTACACACCCTCCCCTCTTGTTTCAACCCCAGGGTTGGAACACCTGTAGCCCAACAGGAGTGAACACGGGACAGGGCATCTACATTACCCATCTCAACCCCTGGCCTGTGTTTTACCGAAAAGGAATAATCCTGGAGGGCCAAAAACCACCGGTTCACTCGCCTATTAGTCTCCTTCTTTTGGGCCATCCATTTCAGGGGAGCATGGTCAGTTATTAACTCAAACTGGCGCCCTAACAGGTAGTACCTGAGCGCGTCCACGGCCCACTTTATGGCTAAACATTCCTTTTCAATGACTGCATATTTTTTCTCATGATCATTGAGCTTTCTGCTTAGGTAGACCACAGGGTGTTCTTCCCCATTGTATACCTGTGATAGTACTGCCCCGATACCTACATCAGAGGCATCTGTCTGAACCAAAAAATCTTTGGAGAAATCGGGGGAGTATAGCACTGGCTGTGCACAAAGAGCCTTCTTCAGGACTTGGAAAGATTCTTCTGCTACTGGGGACCATTTTATCATTACGGAATCTTTCCCTTTCGTCAGGTCTGTCAGTGGGGCAGCTATAGTGGCAAAATTTGGAATAAACCTTCTATAATATCCCGCAATGCCAAGAAAGGCCCTGACCTGCTTCTTGTTTGCAGGACGTGGCCACTCCTGGATGGCTTCTACTTTATTCACTTGGGGTTTAATAACTCCACGGCCAATAGTGTAGCCCAAATACTTGGCTTCCTCCAAACCAATGGCACATTTTTTGGGATTTGCCGTAAAACCTTCCTTGAAGAGGGAATCAAGGACAGCTTGGACACGGGGCAAGTGAGACTCCCAGTCAGTGCTATGCACCACTATGTCATCTAAATAAGCTGCAGCATACTGCTGGTGCGGTCTTAGGGTCCTGTCCATGGCCCTCTGAAAGGTTGCAGGGGCATTTTGCAACCCAAAAGGCATTTTCTTATACTGGAATGATCCCTCCGGGGTCACAAACGCAGTCTTTTCTTTGGCACTATTAGTCAGGGGTATTTGCCAATATCCTTTGGTCAAGTCCAAAGTGGTCAGATAACGGGCCTTGCCCAGTCGGTCTATAAGTTCATCTACCCTGGGCATCGGGTACGTGTCAAACTTTGTTACTGCATTGAGCTTTCTGAAGTCGTTACAAAACCTCCAAGTGCCATCCGGTTTTGGGACCAACACGATGGGGCTAGACCAGTCACTATTGGATTCCTCAATGACATCTAGTTCCAACATCCTTCTAACTTCATCACTGATGTCCTTTCTCCTCGCTTCAGGAATTCGGTATGGTTTGAGCTTGACACGGACCCCAGGTTCAGTAACAATATCATGCTGAACCGCTGAAGTCGTGCCAGGCAACTCTGAAAATTTCTCTCTATTCCTTATTAGGAACTCTCTAGCTTCCTGTTTTTGGGAATATGACAGGGTGTCTGGAATCGTGACCTCAGGGATCAGAAGGGATTCAGTACCCTTAGGCGTTACCGATAGGGACCTCGCAGTTAACGCCAGTCTATCCTTCCAGGGCTTTAACAGGTTCACGTGGTAAATCTGTTCGGGCTTCCTTTTACCTGGTTGATACACCTTGTAATTGACTTCCCCAACTCTTTCAATTACTTCAAAGGGGCCCTGCCACTTAGCCAGGAACTTGCTCTCAACAGTGGGAACTAAAACGAGGACCCTGTCACCCGGTGAGAAAACACGGAGTTGGGCCCCCCGGTTGTATATTCTCTGTTGGGCTGCTTGAGCCTGTAGTAAATGTTCTTTTACCACTGGTATTACGGCTGCAATCCTGTCCTGCATTTGAGCGATATGCTCAATTACACTTTTGTGGGGTGTCTGTTCCCCCTCCCAAGTTTCCTTGGCTATGTCCAAGAGTCCCCGAGGGTGTCTCCCATAAAGCAACTCAAATGGAGAGTACCCTGTAGAGGACTGGGGAACCTCCCTGATAGCAAACATCAGGTACGGTATCAGGAAGTCCCAGTCTTTCCCATCTTTGTCAACAACCTTTTTTAACATGCCCTTTAACGTCTTATTGAAACGTTCCACCAAGCCATCCGTTTGCGGATGATACACAGAGGTTCGCAACTGCGTCACCTTAAATAACTTGCACAGCTCCCTAGTTATCCGTGACATAAATGGGGTACCCTGGTCTGTCAGGATTTCTTTAGGGATGCCCACCCGACTGAATACCATAAACAGCTCTTTGGCAATATTTTTAGCAGATGCGGCGCGTAAGGGAACGGCCTCAGGGTAACGGGTAGCGTAATCCATAATCACGAGGATATGCTGATGACCACGGGCAGATTTGGGGAGGGGACCCACAAGGTCCATGGCAATCCTCTCGAAGGGCACTTCAATAATGGGCAAGGGCACTAAAGGACTTCGGAAGTGGGGCTGGGGGGCTGACATCTGACACACAGGACAGGATTGACAATAATTCTCAATATTTTTCTGTATCCCAGGCCAGTAAAACCTGCGCAACACTCTTTCAGTGGTTTTCTCAACCCCTAAATGGCCTCCTAGCAAGTGCCCATGGGCAAGTTCCAACACCACCCTTCTGTAAGGCTTGGGGACCACCAACTGTTCAGTAACTTCATCATTCTTTTTACATACACGATACAGTAAATCATCATTGCTGCTGAAATAAGGAAAACAGGGCCTATCCCCTGGTTCAACAGGTACATCATTAATCACCATTACATTTTCCCAGGCCCTGGCAAGGGTAGGGTCTTTTCTCTGCTCAGTACCAAAATTTTCCTTGTGCACATTAAGGTCAGTAAACTCCAACATAGGCTCCGAGTCGGCAGACGGCTGTCCGGCTCTACTGGTTGTGGGGACTTCCTCAGGCTCCTCCAGCTCTCCTGCCATAACCGAGAAAGGAAAACTCGGAGAGCCCTGAGATGAGTCCCCTGAACCCACAATATCGGAAGTAGTCAGAAGCTCTGGCTCTGCGACTGAGTCAGGTACTGCGACCGGGTCGGGACGATCCCACAGTTCCCAAAACTTAGGGAAGTCCCTACCAATGATGGCCTCGTGCACCAAGTGGGGCACAAGTCCGACCGCATGGGACACCGTACCTAAGCCAGTTTTAAACTGAACTGTGGCTATAGGATACTCCCGGGTATCCCCATGTACACAGATCACAGCAACTTTTTTAGCATGAAAATTCACAGTTTCAACCATCTCAGCTGTAACCAAAGTAACCAGACTTCCAGAGTCCAGTAAGGCCGTAATAGGCTTATCATTAACAGTCATGTGACACATGTGTTTCCCCATATTTGGCGCTGCAGCGCATGAAACAGCAGCAAACATGGACTGCCTTCTAATAGACAGATCACACTGCATTGGTTCATCAGTCAATGGACAGTTTGCTGCAACATGTCCCAGCTCTTGGCAACGAAAACACCTGATGTTTCCCCAAGTTGGTTTGCTGACAGGCAGTGGTTTCCCTTGCTTGGGACGCCAAACTTCAGTCCTGGCACCAAAAATCCTCCCCCCTATTTCCTTGCCATGCTTACCACCCACTTCCCCTGGAACAGTCTTACCGGTTGCCTGGGGAGACCGTGGCTTTGGGTGGAAAGTCCGTGCAGTTGTTGGGGTGGTGACCAGGTTCTCTGCAGCAAAGTACCTTTCGACGAGTTCCACCAGGTTATCTGCCGACTTGGGGTCCCCTTGACTCACCCACTTCTGCAGGGGAATTGGGAGGGACCTCAGGAATTGGTCCATGACCACACGCTCCACTATTTGTGGCGCAGACAGGGACTCAGGCTGTAGCCATTTTCGCACCAGGTGGATTAGGTCGAACATCTGCGATCTTGGGGGCCTCTCGATTTTGAAGAACCAGCTGTGGACCCGTTGGGCTCGAACGGCCAAGGTGACGCCGAGTCGCGCCAGAATTTCCTGCTTGACCTTTTCGTAGTCTTCTGCTTCTGCTGACTCCAGATCATAGTAGGCCTTCTGCGATTCACCAGAAAGTAAGGGGGCAATCAGTCCTGCCCACTTGGTTTTAGGCCAACATTCCCTCTCAGCGGTCCGTTCAACGTTAACAGGAAGGCCTCTGGATCATCATCCGTAGTCATTTTAGACAGAAAGCGAGCCACATGGATGGCTGAAGGCTTGTCTCCCATATCCTTAATTTCCGCAGGTGCCCACTGTGCTAGCGTCTCTGCAACCTTAGTCAGGGTTTTCCTATCCACTTCTGCAGCAGTGGCAAGCTGTTCAAACAGCCTCTGCGATTGCTCCTGTACAGCACTAATCTGCCTCTGCGATTGCTCCTGTGCAGCACCAATCTGTTTGTACAGCGCCTTGGTTTGCTCCTGTGCGATAGCATTGGCTTGCTGCAATGCAGCGTTAGTTTGCTGTTGTGCAGCATTGGATAACATCATTTGTTTGAGGATTTCCTCCATGTTGTCACTTTAGGTACTGGCCTTTTAAAATAGTAACTTACTACTGCTGATCGCAGCCTCCACCATATGTAAGCTGGGGATAGGTAGCGGGTACAAAAGCTCCCTGGGATGAGCAGGCACAGATACCAAAGTCCACAGGATAAGTGAACAACAGTGGGATTTTTATTGGTGCTATACAAAGTCTATTTACAGGTGCTGTACAGTGTGCAGAAAACAAAATAAACAAAAGTAGTTTAAACAAACACCTAGCCGTGTCTCGGCTCTAACTACACGATATGTAGGCCCTAACTACTAAGCTAAACAAGCCTACCGCTTGTTAGCTCAAAATACAAACTGCTCACCAGTCTTTTAACAACCTCCTTGCTCCTACAGATCCACACTATCTGTTTCCCAGGACAGAGCAATGGCTGTTAGCTCAGGTGAGCTTAAATTGGCCTGGGGAGAGGGCCAACACCTGACCTGGATCAGGGATCAGAGATCCCTGAACGTGTAAGAGAGGAGCCTGGGAGAGGTATAAACCCCGAACTGGACTTTCCCAGGCTCTCTCTGGGACGCTCTGCTACAATATACATATATATATATATATATATATATATATATATATATATATATATATATATATGTGTTCTCTAAGGGGCAGCTCGTTTTATCTGGTCTTATTTCTTTAGTGTCTTAGGATTTTCTTCTTTCTGACCTGGTATTGCCCTGTCACGTCGGTCCAGGAATTATGGACCAGTCACCGCCCGCACATGGCCAGCACTCACGCACTAGGTACGTGCAGGTGAGGGGAGGGCGCGGGGTTGGAAGCCTCAATTCAGTGACTTCCTTCTTTTGACCTTTTTCCTCGTGTATCTTTTTTTCTTAAGCCCTTCCTATCCAGATCAACGTGCCCCATCAAACCAGACCACTTCAGACCTTGCCAGGCCGCATCAGCGTTGATCCTCTAAATCAAAGAAATGCAGCTCCTCATCTATATCTCATCACCGGGGGAGAAGTTCACATTCCTCCTCAAGACACCGCTCCCACCGCCATGATAGTCGCTCTAGTCGTAGAGCCTGCTGGGGATGCGATACCCAAGTCCCGGAGGGCAAATCATTATGCAATCGGTGCTATGCCCAGGCGGTTGGTGAAAAGGAGACGGAAGATCGGCGGATCGAGTCCCTGGTCGAACGTGTCGTGCAAAGGTCCTTAAGAGAGAAGGACACGTCTCACACGCATGAGCAAGCCAGTGTCGCGGGGTCTGGCTCTATGGTCGAAGAGGTCCACGAGGATCCAGGCCCCTCTCAGCCTCGCGCTTCCCCATCAGCAGCCCCGGAGGGCGACTCAGAAAGCGATGAGGAGAATCTAGAGTTCGACTTTGCCCAAGTAACCCCACTTATCAAGGCTGTTAAAGAGCCACTTTTGTGGGAAGATTTATCCTCTGCCCCAGCCAAGCAGTTAAAATACTTTAAACGTCTGGGAAAGGAGTGCCCAAGCTTTCCATTACTAATGGAATTGAAGGGCATCTTTGAAGAAGAATGGAGTAAGGTGGACAAGAAGTCCTCTATGACTAACAAGGCTTCCCGTTTGTACCCGTTCAAAGCGGACGATGTCAAATACTTGGAGAACATCCTTTCAGTAGACGCGGCAGTGATGCGGTTGGCCAAGCATGTTCAAATGAATGCTGTGATGTTCCCCAGGCGGCGGTGGCTAGGTAGGGATGACATGGCTGCATATATTGGTGACATGGCTGCATATATTGGTGACATGCCTGCATATATTGGTGACATGGCTGCATATATTGGTGACATGGCTGCATCTGTGGATGACATGGCTGCATCTGTGGGTGGGTGACATGGCTGCATTTGTGGGGGACAAGGCTGCATATATGGGGGACATGGCTGCATTTGTGGGGGACATTTAAAAAAAAGTATCGGTATTCCGTATCGGCACTTGTAAAAAAATTATCGGTACTTGTACTCGGTCCTAAAAAAGTGGTATCGGGACAACCCTAGATTTAAAGGACGCTTATTTCCATGTGCCAGTGGCAGTAGAGCTCCAGAAATATCTCAGGTTCCATGTGGGGCAGGAACACCTTCAGTTCATCTGCCTACCCTTCGGGTTAACAACCTCCCCACGAGTCTTTACCAAGACCCTGCTGGCAGTGGTGGCCCTTATCAGGCTGAAGAAGGTACGTCTTTATCACTAGCTGGACGACCTTCTTGTCTTATCCCAAGACAGAGCTCATCTCCTGACACAAAGGGATCAAGTAATCTCGATCCTAACCGAGTTCGGCTGGCTCCTGAATCTGGAGAAGAGCCATCTGAAGCCAACACAACGCTTGATATACCTGGGAGCCCAGTTCAACACAGTGGAGAAAACTATCTCTCTCCCACTAGAGAAGATCCCTGTGGTTCGGGAGAGGATTTCACAGGCCCTGGATGTTCATCATCTGAAGGCTTCTCAATGCCTGAAGATTATCGGCAGAATGGTTTCAACATCTCCCATGGTGAAGTGGGCATTGTGGAGGCTACGTCCCTTCCAGTTCGGCTTTCTCAAACAATGGAAGTCCGGGAACAAAAACCAACGGATCCTCATCTCATCGTCCATGAGGAACAGCCTCTTCTGGTGGCGTCAACGAAAGAACCTACTGAATTGTCATTCCATTGCCCCGTATCTTGGATCACAGTGACGACAGATGCCAGTGGCTCCGGCTGGGGGGCCCTTTGAGGCACAGAAATGGCACAGGGCAAGTGGGATGCTCGCCTCCACAACCCGGGCTTGAATATCCTGGAGATCCGAGCGGCCTGGTGCGCCCTACAATTCTTCGCCCAACTCTTGAAGGGGGAACCAGTGTTGCTGAAGATGGACAACACCACGGCAGTGTCCTATGTCAAGAGGCAAGGAGGGACACGGAGCTCATCTCTTTTACGGGAAATCAAACCTATTTTGTGATGGGTCCAGAAGAATCTGGCCAACCTGTCGGCGGTCTTTATCCCCGGAACTCAGAATTCCCAGGTGGATTTTCTATCACGCACCCAGATAACCGTCAACGAGTGGTCTCTCCACGAGGAATCATTCCAGTGGATTATGTCCCTGGGGACCAATCCGCAAGTGGATCGCTTTGCCTCTCTGCACAACCACAAGTTGAGGAAGTTTTATACGAGGGGTCACTGCAGTCAGGCAACTGGGACAGATGCCTTGACAGACAGGTGGAGATTCAGGAGGGCGTATGCCTTTCCCCCGTTTTCAGTGATCCTCAAGCTTCTACGGAGACTCCAGTCAGAGGCAGTAGAAATAACATTGGTGGCACCCTACTGGCCAAACAGGCCGTGGTTCCCTCTTCTGGTCCAATTGAGTTACCAGGAGCCAGTACCTCTACCAGTCAGACCGGATCTTCTCTCCCAGGGGTCATTCCTACACCCTGCTCCGGCTATGTTGAAACTAGCGGTTTGGTTCTTGAGAGGAAGAGGTTAGAAGCCCTTGGCTGTGCCCCTAAAGTGATCTCAACACTGGTGAGTTCAAGAAGATCAAGAACGAATAAAGTCTACGGAAGAATTTGGGCAAAGTTTGTAGAATTTTCTTCAACCTCAGGCACGTCATTCACGAGTCCAGAAGTACAGGACAATTTAAAGTTCCTTCAAACGGGGCTAGATCTTCCCATATCTGTGAGTTCTTTAAGAGTTCAAATATCAGCTCTATCTGCCTTCTCTGGGATCTCATGGGCAGCGCACCCGCTAGTCAAACAGTTCTTCCGGGGAGCATCAAGGCTAAGGCCTCAAAGGAAGCCAAGATTCCCCAAGTGGGATCTTCCCCTGGTACTTGACTTTCTGAGCGAACACAACACAACAGGATCCTCTCCATCCTCCCTGAAGGATTTCTCGGCTAAAGTCGTCTTCTTAGTTGCCATCACTTCGGCTAAAAGAGTCTCGGAGATCGGGTCCCTTGGTCACAAAGAGCCGTTCCTAACGTTCTTTCCCGACAGAGTGGTTTTGATACCCATGCTGGGTTCTAATCCGAAGGTGACGTCAGTTTTTCATGCCAACCAGGAAATTGTTCTCCCTACTTTCAAAACCTCGGAGTCCGAGGAAATTCACCCTTTGGACTTAGGGAAAATCCTTACTGAGTACCTCCAAGTGACTTCTACTTTCAGACGTTCTGATCATTTGTTCGTCCTGCACTCAGGCATTAACAAAGGGAAGAAGGCCTCTTCAAGAACAATTGCGGCTTGGATCATCCACAAGATTCAACAGGCGTATAAAGTTAAGGGCTTGGCTCCGCCGCAGGCGGTGACTGCGCATTCTACCAGAGGGATGGCGGCTTCTTGGGCGGCAGCCCATCACGTGGCCCTGGATGTCATCTGTAAAGCGGCCTCTTGGTCCTCTATAAATACCTTTATGTCCCACTATTGTGTTGAACCGGCATCCCTTTCCTCTGTGAATTTTGGCCTTTCAGTTCTGACAGGATAAATTAAACTATTTTTTGTTCAAGCATACCCTCCCGTGTGGTTTGGCTAGTTATTTCCCACACGTAGACTGCCATGGAGTCTGTCAGGAAAAGGGAAAATGTATTGTCAAATACTTACCGTAATTTTCCTTTCCTGATGGACTCCATGGCAGACGGAGTACCCACCCAGTAAGCATGGAGTCGGCTAATTACGGAACACCAGTACTGAAGGTGAGCAAAGCTTTATGGGTATGGGGTCCTATAGCATTGGAGAGGAGGCGGGATTAACCCACACGTAGACTGCCATGGAGTCCATCAGGAAAGGAAAATTACGGTAAGTATTTGACAATAAATTTTCCCTTGTCACGTCCCACAATACAGATAAAAGTCATTGAAAAAAATTACATTGTCCATTACCAGGCCATTTGGGTCTGGTATGAATATTAAAGGGGAACCCTGAACCAAAATTTAAAACAAAAATTGCATGGGGGTCCCCCCAAATTCCATACCAGTCCCTTCAGGTCTGATATGAAATATAAGGGGAACCCTGCGCCAAAAAAATGGAGTAGGGGTTCCCCTCAAAATCCATACCAGACCAATTTTAAGGGAAACCCTGCGCCAAAATTGAAAAATGGTGTGGGGGTTTCCCCCCAAAAATCCATACCAGACCCTTATCCGAGCACATAACCTGGCAGGCTGCAGGAAAAGATGGGGGACAAGAGAGCACCCCCCCTCCTGAACCGTACCAAGCTACATGCCCTCAACATGGGTAGGATGCTTTGGGTTCCCTATGTTGATGGGGACATGGTTCTCATTCCCACAACCCTTGCCCGGTGGTAGTGGGGGTCTGCGGGCAGGGGGCTTATCGGAATCTGGAAGCCCCCTTTAACAAGAGGAACCCTAGATCCCGGCCCTCCTGTGAATTGATAACGGGGTACATTGTACCCCTATCATTTCACAAAAAAAAGTGTAAAAAAAAAAACAGTCCTTTATTAAAAAGAAAAAAAATTCCATCGATGTACATCCATTCTCGACCCAAGGGTACGGGAAAAACCGCCGCCACGATCTGCCTCAATGGGAGGTTCCCGTCAAATGACACTACACCCGCCGTGACAGCTCTTAAATAGTTGAGGGCAGGGTCACCCGTAACATACACATGTGACCCGCCCCCTCTGATGTCAAAGGGTTTCCTGCAGTTCCCCCATGGCTTCAGAGGGGGGTGGGGGTCACCCACGTATGCCCCATGTTTTTTACAATTTTTGATCCTTTTTTTTTTGTGAAATGGTAAGGGTACAATGTACTCCATTACCAATTCACATAGGGGGGCCGGGATCTGGGGGTCCCCTTTGTTAACCCCCCTGGCGGTATTCCTGAGTCCGACTCAGGGTTAAATTTTTATGCTGCGATCGGTAACCCCAAGTCAGACTCGGGCTCGCCTCGCAGAGTGCACAGACATGGTTTACTTACCTTGTTCCTGGATCCAGCGATGCATCCGTGCTGTGTGAGCGAGCGGGTGCTCGCTCGATTCACACAGTGCCTCCGTGTGCTGCTGAGCTCCGTTCGCTGCGACGTTACGACGCACGGGGGCGGAGATCGGCGCCATAATCAAAAAAGTAAACAAACACATTACATACAGTATTCTGTAATCTTATAGATTACAGTACTGTATGTAAAAAATACTCACCCCCCTTGTCCCTAGTGGTCTGCCCAGTGCCCTACATGTTCTTTTACATAATAAAAACTGTTCTTTCTGCCTGCAAACTGTAGATTGCCCATAGCAACCAAAAGTGTCCCTTTATGTCAAAAATGGTTTTAGAGCAGCTAGAAAACAGCGATAATAAATTATAATCACTTGCAGAATTGAGCGATAGCGATTTGTGGGGAAATTCGTCATAAAAAAAAAAATAATAATGACAGCGACAATTCTGCAACTGAGAAAATGTCAGTGATTTTGAGTTAATTACATTATTGAATAATTTTTATTATAATTATATTATTATTTGTTATAATTATTTATAATTATTTATTATATTATAATTTATCATTTTGCTTTTAAAAAAAATGTCAACCCGGGATGCCTATTAGACTCTTGTTTCGTCAGATTTAAGTGAGTTATTCCTAGGAATTACAAGCCTACAGTATAAAACGCCAAATTTCCATGCAAATAATGGTACCGCTTTCAGCACCTAAAATCTGAAAGAATCATACCGCCAGGGAGGTTAAAGGGGGCTTGCAAATTCCGATAAGCTTTGGACCCCAAAGCATCCTCCCTATGTTGAGGGCATGTGGCCTGGTACAGTTCAGGAGGGGGGGGCGCTCTCTTGTCCCCCCCTTATTTCCTGCGGCCTGCCAGGTTGCTTGCTCGGATAGGGGTCTGGTATTGTTTTTTTGGGGGAACCCCACGCCATTTTTTTTCAATTTTGGTACAGGGATTACTTTAAAACCCAAAGGGCATTGTAATTGACTGGGGGGGAACCCATGCCGTTTTTGGCAATAACTTTTATCTGTATTGCGGGACCCGACAATTTATTACAGCCGCGAGCAGTTTTAAATTACTTTTTTCCTTTAGAAATGTCATTTTGTGCAGGGAATTTTCTAAACATGGGAAAAATGCGGCACTTTACAGGCGAACTATAGACACCCCCAGGTAAGAAATTTAAAGGAATATTTCACTTTTATTGTTTCACTTTAAGCATTATTAAAATCACCTTTGAAATTAGCACTTTTGATTTTTCATGTTCGTGTCCCATAGACTTTAACGGTGTTCACGTGTTTGAACAAATTTTTTGCCTGTTCTCTTGTTCTGCTGCGAACCGAACCAGGGGGTGTTCGGCTTATTCCTAGTGGTGAGTAGAGAGATCTGTTGTTCCTAATGCTTAGGAACAATGATCTGTCTCCTCCCCCAGTCAGTCCCACCCACCCCCCCAGTTGGCACTGGTGGGGCAGGGATGGGACAAATGGGGCACTATTGGGCACTGCTGGGCGCTGCTTGGCACTCACGTTTTGCCTATTATTCTCTCTCCTCTTCTCTCACGCTGCAATGGTGTGAGGAGAGGAGAGAGATGACCTGGACATGCCATGTTTGTTTACATTTGTGATCGCGCTGTCATTGGACGGCGCGATCACGTGGTAAAGAGCCGATTTCATTGGCCCTTTACCGTGATCGTTGTTGCTGCAGGTCCCGTGGACCCGGCGAGCAACATTGATCGCGTGTGCGTGCCCGCTTGGGCGTGCGGGAACGATTCTCTGAGAGGACGCCCATGGACGTCCTCCCAGAATTAAGCAACCGCCTTGCAGCCGTATTTTGGCTATAAGGCGGTGATTAAGCGGTTAAACATTTGGCTCATCTCAAATACAATACACACCCTTTGCCTTGCCCCCTTAAAGGAGAATTATACAAAAACTGTAATTTAACTGTGTAAGATTAGTTAAACCCAAAAGTTCTTTTTTTACCACCACTATTCCTTTATACTGGCTTTTGAAATTTACAAATGCAGCCATTTAGAAACTTGATGAAAGGTTTAGCACTGTGAAACACTTTTTAAAAGATAAATAGAGCATTTTATATACAACTATACAGATCACTTCAAAATGAGGCACGAATGAGGAGGAAAGAGGGACAGAAGGACTTTGTCCCAAATCAGCGATCAGGAAAGCCATCAGAAATTTTTGGGCCCCTTACACAGCTTTGGGCCTGCCCCCCGCCCTGAGCCTGACCAGCAACATTCCCTGGGGCCTGCCCACGGCCATCCCACTGAATCTGCCACCCCACCTGTATGCACTCAGCCCTCCTCCTTACAAATGTATGATCTTAGCCCCCCCCACACCTGTACACACTCGGCCCCTCTCACACCTATATGCACTCAGCACCCCTCACACCTGTATGCACTCAGCCCCTTCAGAACTGTACGCACTCAGCACCCCTCACACCTGTATGAACTCAGCACTCCTCACACCTGTACGCACTCAGCCCCCCTCACACCTGTATGCACTCAGCCCCCCTCACACCTGTACGCACTCAGCCCCCCTCACACCTGTACGCACTCAGCCCCCCTCACACCTGTATGAACTCAGCACTCCTCACACCTGTACGCACTCAGCCCCCTCACACCTGTATGAACTCAGCACCCCCCTCAAACCTGTACGCACTCAGCACCCTTCTCACCTATATGAACTCAGCCCCCCTCACACCTGTACGCAATCAGCTCCTTCTCAACTGTATGCACTCAGCCCCTTCAGAACTCTACGCACTCAGCACCTCTCACACCTGTATGAACTCAGCACACCCCTCACACCTGTAGGCACTCAGCACCCCTCACACCTGTAGGCACTCAGCACCCCTCACACCTGTAGGCACTCAGAACCCCTCACACCTGTATGAACTCAGCACCCCTTACACCTGTATAAACTCAGCACTCCTCACACCTGTATGCACTCAGCACTCCTCACACCTGTATGCACTCAGCACCCCTCACACCTGTATGCACTCAGCACCCCTCACGCCTGTATGCACTCAGCACCCCTCACACCTGTATGCACTCAGCACCCCTCACACTTATATGCACTCAGCCCCTTCACACCTGTATGCACTCGGCACCCTTCACGCCTGTATGCACTCAGCACCCCTCACGCCTGTATGCACTCAGCACCCCTCACAACTGTACGCACTCATCCCCCCTCACACCTGTACGCACTCATCCCCCCTCACAACTGTACGCACTCATCCCCCCCTCACACCTGTACGCACTCAGCCCCCCTCACAACTGTACGCACTCAGCCCCCTTCACACCTGTGGGCACTCAGCCCCCCTCACACCTGTACACACTCAGCCCCCCTCACACCTGTACGCACTTAGCGGTATTCAGTATCGGCACTTGTAAAAAAAGTATCGGTACTTGTACTCGGTCCTAAAAAAGTGGTATCGGGACAACCCTAGATTTAAAGGACGCTTATTTCCATGTGCCAGTGGCAGTAGAGCTCCAGAAATATCTCAGGTTCCATGTTGGGCAGGAATACCTTCAGTTCATCTGCCTACCCTTCGGGTTAACAACCTCCCCACGAGTCTTTACCAAGACCCTGCTGGCAGTGGTGGCCCTTATCAGGCTGAAGAAGGTACGTCTTTATCACTAGCTGGACGACCTTCTTGTCTTATCCCAAGACAGAGCTCATCTCCTGACACAAAGGGATCAAGTAATCTCGATCCTAACCGAGTTCGGCTGGCTCCTGAATCTGGAGAAGAGCCATCTGAAGCCAACTCAACGCTTGATATACCTGGGAGCCCAGTTCGACACAGTGGGGAAAACTATCTCTCTCCCACTAGAGAAGATCCCTGTGGTTCGGGAGAGGATTTCACAGGCCCTGGATGTTCATCATCTGAAGGCTTCTCAATGCCTGAAGATTATCGGCAGAATGGTTTCAACATCTCCCATGGTGAAGTGGGCATTGTGGAGGCTACGTCCCTTCCAGTTCGGCTTTCTCAAACAATGGAAGTCCGGGAACAAAAACCAACGGATCCTCATCTCATCGTCCATGAGGAACAGCCTCTTCTGGTGGCTTCAACAAAAGAACCTACTGAATTGTCATTCCATTGCCCCGGTATCTTGGATCACAGTGACGACAGATGCCAGTGGCTCCGGTACCTGTACACACTCAGCCCCCCTCACACCTGTACGCACTCAGCACTTCTCACACCTGTATGCACTCAGCACCCATCACACCTGTACGCACTCAGGTGTCCTCACACCTGTATGCACTCAGCCCCCTCACAACTTTACGCACTCAGCACCCCTCACACATGTATGCACTCTGCCCCCTCACACCTGTACACACACAGCCCCCCTCCCACCTGTATGCACTCAGCACCCCCCTCACACCTGTTCGCACTCAGCACCCCTCACACCTGTATGCACTCTGCCCCCTTCACACCTGTACTCACACAGCCCCCTCCCACTTGTATGCACTAAGCACCCCGCTCACACGTGTATGCACTCAGCAACTCCCCTCAAACCTGCTTATATGTCAGCCCTCCTCACACCTGTACACACTCAGTCCCATTACATCTGTACGTTCACGTCTAAATCAATGAGTATTTCCGATGTGATTTTGTAGCATGTGCACTGTGATACGTCCACGGCTGGCGCATGCGCCTTTCGTTCGGCGCGTCATTTACAGGGGGTCACGATTAATTAACATACAACACGCCCACTACCAGCCTACTTTGAATTAAGCGCGGTTACGCCGGCCCATTTACACTACGCCGCCGTAACTTAGGGCGCAAGTTCTTTCTGAATACGGGACCTGCCGTGTTAGCCCCCCCTCACTCCTGCACTGTATATGTGTCAGCCCCCCCCCCTCAGACCTGTATGTATATCAGCCCCCCCTTACTCCTATATATATGTCAGCCGTCCTCATACCTGTATATATCTCAGTTCCCTCCTCACTCCTGAATATATATCAGTTCCCCCCTCACACCTGTATATAGGTCAGCCCCCCACCTTACTCCTGTATATATGTCAGCCCCCTCATACCTGTATCTATGTCAGCCCCCCACCTTACTCCTGTATATATGTCAGCTCCCCCCTCACACGTAAATATTTGTCAGCCCCCCATATATACACATCTGTAAATGCACAAAGCTCTAGCCCCTTCCTGTCCACACAGCCCCCATCTCTTTCTGTCACAGCTCCTACTTGTAATAGTGGTCTTCCTACCCAGTCCCAGCTCTTTTTTCTACAAAACTGACATGTTGCTGTTCCAAAGAAAAGCTGCAGCTGATCACAGTACATTGCACAAACAGCTTACACGAGGGGTGAACAGAGGTGGCAGTAATGAGCTCAATGTCTGAGCTCAATGACACAGAGCAGCAGAAGCTGCCAAGGTTATTTCAGTACTGCACAATACGGCTCCCCTTCACTTGCTCCTGCCTTCTCCTGGCCTGGTCAAGCCCCTCCAGATGCTCAGGCCCCTTACAATTGTATCAGCTGTCCCTCCTGATGGCTGTCCTGTCAGGGACAGTCAGGGCCAAACTGGCCCACCGGGATACCGGGTGAAATCCAGGTGGGCCGGCTGCCTGGCTGCTCCTGGAGGCCGATGTGAGGGCAGCGGCGCCTGAAAGAAATATGGCTGCGGACGGGCCGGCTGACATGCAACTGCGCATTTGCCAGCGTCGTACACACTCGGCAAGTTTCGGAAAGGCGGGTACATGCGCAGTGACGACAGCAGAAGAGCGGCGCCATTTTTAAAATGCGCGCTGCACACTGAGGTGAGGTCTTGCGTGTGCTGTGCCTCTTCCTACATCCCTTCCCTGCAGGCAGCATCTGAACTCCTGTCCCCCCTCCCACAGCCCCTGACCTCCTGTTCCCCCTCCACAGCCTCTGACCTCCTGCCCCCCCTGCAGCTTCTGACCTGTCCCCTCCCCACAGCCTCTGACCTCCTGCTCCCCCTCGGCAGTCTCTGACCTGTCCCCTCCCTGCAGCCTCTGACCTTCTGCCCCCCCTGCAGCCTCTGACCTCCTGTCCCCCCTCTGCAGCCTCTGACCTCCTGTCCCCCCTCTGCAGCCTCTGACCTCCTGCCCCCCCTTCTGCAGCCTCTGACCTCCTGCCCCCCTGCAGCCTCTGACCTCCTGTCCCCCCCCCCTCTGCAGCCTCTGACCTCCTGTCCCCCCCCTCTGCAGCCTCTGACCTCCCCTGTACCATCCGCAGCCTCTGACCTCCCCTGTACCATCCGCAGCCTCTGACCTCCCCTGTACCATCCGCAGCCTCTGACCTCCCCTGTACCATCCGCAGCCTCTGACCTCCCCTGTACCATCCGCAGCCTCTGACCTTCCCTGTACCATCTGCAGCCTCTGACCTCCCCTGTACCATCCGCAGCCTCTAACCTCTCCTGTGCCATCCGCAGCCTCTGACCTCCTGTCTCACCCCTCCGCAGCCTCTGACCTCCTGCCCCCCCCCCTCCGCAGCCTCTGACCTCCTGTCCCCCCTTCCACAGCCTCTGACCTCACCTGTACCATCAGCAGCCTCTGACCTTTTCTTGTCTTATATCAGGTCTGGAGAGGAGTCGAGAGTGGAAGTGCTGCCAGGATGGGGGTCATGGGAGAAGTCAGACATGTATGGACTGTGGAGAGGAAACTATGGGATAAAACAAGAGCCACCAAGCTGGACCTGAGTGACTGAGCCCTGCACGGTGCACCTGAGAGGAGGTCAATATTATGGGGCTGGTATGAAATAATTTTCAGGGCTGGTTTTTATTCCCAGTCCGGCCCTGGGGACAGTCCCTCTATATCAGAGACAGTTGGAAGTGTCTAATGTCTTGTTAGAACATATGTAGTGGGAATAATTTAAAGTTTCACAAATATCTTTAGAGATATCCATGGTCAAAAATATTTACATGACAGAATCAGATTAGGAATAGACAATTATCAGTGGCAGAACTACCAAGGTTGTAAAGGTCACACTTGCAAATTGGCTCTAGCTTTTCTGCCACTGTGGGGGGCCCCAAGACAGCAGGAAGGGGCCGGCTGCAGGACAGACCATGCTGGCTGCAGCAATAGGCTGAGCTATGGTACACTGGGTTCCCCCAGGTCATGACCCTGGCACTCAGCAATGCCTCTGTTTTCCCATAGCCTCCTTTCCTCCAAAAATGTGATAAGATAGTCAGGAAATTAGATGCCTAATTTATACATAATTTATGTTACTGCCCAAAGGTGCTCTTGGGATTTTTTGTCTTTCTATGCTTACATACTTAGGACCGGATTCACATACATCGGCGCATATTTATGCCGCCGTAGCGTATCTCTTTTATGCTACGCCGGCGCAGCTCGAAGAGGCAAGCATGGAATTCACAAACAAATGCTCCCAACTCTGTGCTGGCGTAGCGTATATTTCGTAGGCGTAGGCCGGCGTAAGTGGAAGTAGGTTTAAGTGGGCTGGAAGTGGGTGTGATCCATGTTAATGAAGCGTGACCCCATGCAAATGGCCGGGCGCCAGACAAGTACTTAAAATGAACTGCGCATGTGTCTGGACATGCACGTATCCCCGTGCGCATGCGTACAACCACGTCGGAACAACTGCCTAAGATACGCCGGATCACTGTGTACGCCGTGAACGTAACCTAAGCCCAGCCAGACCCACGTCGGCCCAAATTCACAGATGTCCAACGTACAATATGTAGCATGTGTTCCCTGGTCCATACCTTTGCATGGGTTACACCTCATCTATGGGGAATAACTTTACATCGAACGTAAAACTTACGCAAACTGCTAAAATCATGCGCCGGGCGCAAGTACGTTCGTGAATCAGCGTATCTCCCTCATTTGCATATTTGAATAGAAAATCAATGGGAAAGCCACATGCGTCCAGCGTAAATATGTGCCCACTCTACGCCGGCGTAGGCAAGTTACGTCGGTGGGATGAAGCCTATTTTTAGGCGTATCTTCGTTTGTGGGTCCAGCGCACAGATACGACGGTGCATATTTGTACTTACGCGGCGTATATGGAGATACGTTGGCGTAAGTGCTTTGTGAATCCGGGCCATACTCGGGACCCAGGAGGTATAGCAGAATGTGTTTTGGGGTGTAAGTATAAGTATGCCTATGCTCTGTGAGACATAACTTGTTAAAAAAAAGTATTTATTTTTTTAATTTTTAAAAAAGTTGTGACAAAGAAATTACAATTTCAAAACATTCACTATGCCTCTTACTAAATACCATGGACTGTCTACTTTTCAAAAAGGGGTATTCGTATTGTCCTGGCATTTTAAGGCCTCGAGAAATGAGGCCATCCATACATCAGGATTGATCCATTTTCAAATATTTATACCATAGTTTGTAGACATAGGGCCAGATTCATGTAGGAGAGCGAATCTTTATTTTGGAGTAACGTTTCTCATTTACGTTACTCCGTCGAAACTTCAGGAGCAAGTACTGTTATTCACATAGCACTTGCTCCTAAAGTTGCGGCGGCGTAGCGAAAATGAGCCGGTGTTATTCAAATTGGGCGGGTAAGGGGCGTGTATTATTTAAACTAGGCACGATCCCGCGGCGAACGTACTGCGCATGCGTCGACTGTCAGTGCGCATGCTCCAAATTCTGTCAGTGAACGTTAATGACATCAATTCCCATGCACGGACGTTTTACGCAAACGACGCGATTTTTTTTTAATTCAACGCGATGACGACGGCCATACTTAACATAAGATATTCCACCTAGGGGGCATGTTTTTCTTTACGCCGCGTATCGCTTACGGAAACGTCGGAAAGTCACTGCGTCGAGCCCGAGTACTATCGTGAATTGCCGATTCTCGCTGATTAACATATTCTCGGCGTTAATCTGCGGGAACGCCCCGAGCACCATTTTTAAAATTGCAGTTCCGATACGACGGCGAAATACAATTACGCTGCTCGTATAGGAACTCCAACCCGGCGTTTCTTGTTTTCTGCTTACAGAAAACAGAAACGCCAGCTCAAAGTGAGAGTTAGGCTGGCGAATCACTGATACTCCAGCCTAACTCTACCTGAATCTGGCCCATAGAGATTCACAAAGCACTTACGACAGACCCACAAACCAACATGCGCCTAAAAACAGGCTACACCCCGCCGGCGTAGCATAGGCGCACATATGGGCTGGACGCACGGTGCTGCTTCAATTGATTAGCCATTCAAACATGCAAATGAGGGAAATACGGAGATTCACGAACGTGAGTGCGCCCGACGCATGCTACGCGAGGTGCGCATAAGTTGTACGTCCGGCGTAAAGTTATTCCCCATAAATGAGGTGCAACCCGGCAACAGACATGCACAGGTCAGCTGGAGAGCAGCTGCAGCAGCACCGTTACGGACGAGCAGAGTAACCACACTTGCAGGGCAGACGGTTGTGTCCCTCTGGCTGGGGTTGTCCTAGAAGCCATTCCTCTGGCCGGGGTGGCCCTCAGGGGGTTCCCCTGATGGGCATTGAGGTCGTTAGGAGATCTGCGACTTCCACCGTCTCGGAGGTTCAGGCGCAGATGGTATCCTCCTCATCGAGGTACAGGCAGTCCTCCTGTTGGATGTCCACATGCTCCTTCACAATGACCTCCAATGCACATGTGTGTGCACTCCCCTCCACCATTGCTGCAGCCACAGTGTGTTGCCCAGCTTCGTGGCTTCTCAGGGGGTCAGACTGAGGAACATGCTGCTTGCCTGGCGTGGGTCGTCCAGAGGCCGATGATGGCCCAGCTCCCTCCAGCACATTTGTGGATGACACACAGCATTCACATGTTGGTGGACCCACACACTTGTCACATGTTGCCTTGCACCCCCTCACATGCTCCACACCGGATG
This sequence comes from Rana kukunoris, assembly GCA_029574335.1. Classification (NCBI taxonomy): domain Eukaryota; kingdom Metazoa; phylum Chordata; class Amphibia; order Anura; family Ranidae; genus Rana; species Rana kukunoris. The sequence continues at coordinate 419,420,369 of CM056052.1, read as the reverse complement.
GGGGATGAAACACACTTATCTCTCCTCAAGTCCTGTTTGCTGGAGTCAAATCCCTCCAGGCCCTCCACCTGCTCCTGTGCCAGGCAGCTGGCTATGACCTCGTCTTCAGCTGTCAGTTTTAAAGTACTAGCTGATCCGCCTCCAGTGGCCCTGAGGTGCCTCTTCATCTTGGCCAGCTTTTCACGGACACGCCGACGCATTTAATTTAATTTTTTCCTGGACCGCCTTTCATGTCCTGGTTTCATGGTCGAGGGTGTTCAGCTCCAGGGTCACCTTCTGCAGGATCTCTAGCTTCCTGGCCCTGCTTGTCCTCCCACTCTGTGCTCCGTGGAGGTAGGTGTCATACTTGGCAATGGCGGTGGTCAGGATCGCCCTCTCATCCACAGAGAAGTTCTTCTTCCGCTTCTCCTTGTCAGTGTCACTGTCTGACATTTTGGCTCAGATTCAAAGAGCACGTCTGCACCAGGGAACACATCTGCACCAGGGAACACAAGCTGGCGTACTTTTGCGTTGGACGTGCGTCTGGCTGGGCGTACTTATGTTCTCTGCGTACGCGGTGAGCCGGCGTAGCTTAGGCGATTGTGCCGGCATGGTTGTGAGCAGGCACAGAGGGGCTCTGTGCATGCGTCCACGTCACGGGGCATGTGCAGTTCGTGATACGCCGGGCGTAAAACACTGCGCCACACTGACGTACCTGTCTGGCGCTCGGCCCATCTTTTGCATGGGGTCACGCCCACTTCCACCTATGCCGGCGTGCGCCTTTGAAACCAAAACCACGCTGGTGCAATGTTGGGAGCACTGGCTTGCTGAATGCATTGTTTCCCCCAAGCGCTACGTTGGTGTGGCGTACATCGTTTGCTCTACGGCGGCGTAATGTGCGCCTTGCACTCTGTGAATCTGGGCCTATAACTTTCACACAGACTAAATAATATACAATGATTTGTTTTACCTTTACCAAAGATATGTAGCATAAACTATTTTGGTCTACATTTATAAAGAAGGATTTTTATTTGCAAAATTACAAACCAAAATTATGGAAAAAAAAAAACGTTTTATTTAAAACTTTCTGTATTTTGTTTGTTTATACAGCAACACATTAAAAACCCAGTGGTAAATAAATACCACCAAGAAAAAAGCTCTGTCTGTCTAAAAAAAAAAAAAATGCGAAAGATTTGAGTTGGGTACAGTGTTGCATGCGCAGCAGTAAAAACTGAAAATTGGCATGGGTAGGAAGGGGGTGAAAGTGTCCAGTATTGAAGTGGTTAAAGGGTTAAAACATTGAGAAATGTGTTCCAGAGATGTACTAAATGTGTATTTTTATGGTTTTTGCATTGATATAACTGTACAGCACTTGTTTTATTTGTGCTATAATAACATTAGAGAGAGAATGGTAGTACAAGTTTCACATGACAGTGAAACATACCTTGAATTTTGCAGAGTCACAATGACAGGACGACCTTTTGACCAGTGTACACACCCAGTCAAGCTGCGCTGACATCTTAGATACTGTATGTTTTTTTCCTTTCATGCTTGAATGATCTTTAGTATAAGCTGGATATACAAAGGAATAAACACAAGGTTAAGTAGGTATCATTTATGCAGTATATTATAAATACGTCATTACACATCCTAAAAAAAACATACTATTATCAATTTTGTTTCATTTTTGCAATCCTCAGTACAGTGACAAGGACATATGAAACCATTTTGGGAAGTACAATCAGTACACAGACATTGCTACAATTCACAAAAAGTGGACATATAACAAATATAAACTATACACATTCAAGGTCAATGTGGGAATTGTGGGAAGGGAAATGAGGGGTATGAAGGGAAGCGGGATGTCACCTTAAGGTAGTAACTGTCTAGTAGATTTGGGCGAAAGGTTTGGCCCGAAAATCTCCCGTTTGCCCATTCGGTGAACACCTGAATTTGCAAAGCATTCACTGGGCAGTACATTCTGAGCTAGCATTGGGCAAAACTTTGCCTAGTCAGGGCACAGTGAATAGTTGGTTGTTAAGGAGCAGGCCTGGAAGCCGGCCATGGCATCCTTAACAACTGATGAGTCATCAGCTGTCAATGGGCTTCCCTGCTGAGAGCTGAATAAAACAAAAATTGCGTCCCCGCATTGGGTCCCCCCCAATCCATACCAGGTGCTTCTGGTCTGGTATGAATTTTAAGCAGGACCCCAGGCTAAAATTGTTAAAAAAATGGACCCCCTTTCCAAAACATTTACTGGACCCTTAACATGCAGTCTGACAGGCCAAGAATGGGGGGGGGGGGGCTAGCAAGAGCAAAGTACATCAACATGGGGACAGGGGCCTCATCCCCACAACCCTGGGCTGTGGTTGTGAGGGTCCATAATCTAGAAGTCCCCTTTAACAAGGGGGCCCCTAGATCCCCCCCCCATGGGAATAAGTATGGGGTACACAGTTCACCAAAACAAGTGTCAAAAAGTAATAAAAACACATTTCTTTATTAAAAGGAAACAAACTGACCCAGCATTCACCTAGGGGGAAGTGCCACATCGCCAGGTGACTCCACCATATACCCCTACCCATTCACCACAAAAGTTCCAAAAAGTTAAAAACACAAAGACAGTTTTTGAAGAATCCATTATTAAAAAATAAAAAACAGTATATTGAATCTTTGTTATTGTATAGGTCTTCAATTTTGTCAAATACAGCTCTGGATCCAAGTGCTAACTTCAAGGTCTGAGAATAAAAGAGTTGTTGCTTGTAGAGGAAGTAGTCATAGGATATTAATTGGTATAACTGCTGTTGCAGAGAGAGCAGCTCTTGTTGAGGAGTGAAGGATTGAGCTCTCAATCTGGATCCTGGATGGTGGGTCTGAAGATAGCCAGTGTCTGGCTAGTGTCTGGTCAGGCTAGTGTCTGGTCTGGTCCAACATCACTGCCTTGTAATAAATTGCTATGTTAGATGTACCTAAGTCCTGCTAACAAGGCATGAGTACAGACAGGGCCGATCTGCCTATAGGTTCACTATGCAAGCCGCTTAGGGCCCGCAAAGCTGCAAAGGGCTCCCCAAATTACTAGAGGCCCCGCCTGGTGAGAAGTCATTTTTGGCCCCTCACCCCGCTTCTCAACTCGCTGGCTGCATGGGAGAAGAGGCATAATGTCAGCACCCCCACTTCTCACTTTAGAGTAAGATGACATTTCCGACAGCAGAACACCCCCTCCCTCGCTACTCAGCTTTAATCTTTAATGTGACATGTCACTGTCAGGAAGCCCCCCCCCCCTCCGCTTCTCATTTTTAGTGTGACATGTCATTTTGCTTAGGGCCCCTGGGAGGTCAGGATCCGTGCTGAGTACAGAAGAGGGATGATTTGATACAAGGGCATTTTTTGTTTCACATACATTTGTTTATAATAGTGTAGCACGGGGTCCCCCTGTCAGAGTCTAATGACAGGCAATCCCAGCCGGAACTTTATACACATTTGTACATATGGTAGACACTGTTGTGAAGTTATGCATTGCGGGACTACAAGTAGCAGGAGATATGGACTCCATGGACTCGTAGGAGAAATGGACTACATTTCCCACAATGCTTTGCCTGAAGGAAAATGTGTATTCACTGTGTGGAGTATATTTTCTTGCCTGGAGGGACCATTCCATTATCACAGGTAATTTATTGTCATTGCATATTATGTGCCTGCTATTGTGACTCAAGCCCAGCAGGAGTCATAATATTCTACCACCAGGTTCCTGATGTGTCAAGGGTGTGTTCGAGCTATTTTAATAAGCTGTAATTTGAGTCAACGAGAGTAAAATTAACCAGCGGCTCATTGGGGGGTATCGCTACAATAGATTCCTCAATTTCTCGATTTCTGGGGCAAAAGAGGGAGATGTAGGGTCCTAAAGAAGTAGAGTTTGTGGAGATTTTTTTTTTTTTTCAGGGCAATCCATACAGCCCAGGAGAATTTAACTTGCTTCATGTCTCTTGAGATGTGTTATGCAGCTTATCTATTGGCAATATCTTGGGGGTTAAAGAATTTTTTGTCTTGAGAGTCTAGCAAGAAGGAGATTTTGGATTGTACCATATTACGTTTATATTGTCTTGCCAACATTGCACCTGGCTTATTGGGCGTGGTACGCAGTCTTTTGGCATAATAGTCAAAGTTGGCATGTAGTAAGGAGTGTAGTTGAGTCCTTCATTTATGCAATACCTCCTCATAGATTTGTGGGAGCGCTCAACTACTCTAATATCCTAAAATAATTTTAAGATGGCTTGTTTACGGGTCCTATTCTCCTGTGCACCAAATTTGATTAGAATCCCTCTAATGAAAGCATCATCAGATCCAGATCTAGAATTAACCTCGAAAAACTGTTGAATCTCAGACCTGATCTTTTCCTGGTAAGATGGATGGGAAAGAAGGGAGGAGTTTAACCTCCAGATTGTTTGTGGTCATTTAGATGGAAAAGCATCCAGTGAAACTGGAGCATGATCAGACCATGTAATTAAGACCAATCTGAGTGGAGCTCACGCATTGGAGTCGATGTTTGTTGACCAGGAAGAGATCAAGTCTGGAATAAGATTTTTGCATGGATGAACAGAACTTGTAGTCTCTCTCCGAGGCATGAAAACACCACCATAAAGATCCTCCAGTAGTATCTAAGAGGTTAAGGAAGTAGAGCATTTTCTACAAGAGTTAGTCGAATCATGGGAGTGGTTTAAGATTGTATTAACCGGGGGCGTGGCTTGCACGCGATCTGAATGGCTGCTTGAGCACGGAGCTCCGACAGAACACCGGGGAAAACAGCGGCGAAACGATCGATTTTCGATACAAGATCGGATATAAAGTATCGAATTCCCGTGGCGGAACACATCCGATGCTGACTCGAAAACGTAAGGACAAAAAATCAGCTGAAAAGCTTATAAATCCCTGCGCCATGTCAGCCTCTGTGGGGAAACTGCCTCATGACAGGAATGGCAACACAACTGCGTCACAGCCTTCCTCATACACAGACCTTCCTGATGACAACCCTGATCTATGGGGCTCTGTACAACCAGACACTCAGGATTTGAATTCCCCTCCACATAGTCCATCATCGATTAGCCCGGCTAAATCTAAGAGGAGAATTGATGACGCATTGCAGATATCCCTTCCCAATATGGCTGTTTTACCTCATGTCCAAATGGGTCATAACGCTGCATCTATAGCTAACTATCCTACCTCAGGGATGCCAGTACTAGATACCACAATGAAAGATATGCTCTTGACACTGCAAACATCCCTCATGACAAGCTTTTCAGTAATGATGAATAACATATCAATTGAACTGAAAGGTCTGGGAGACAGAGTCCTTACTGTTGAAAACAAAATGGAGGATCAATCTGGTACCATTGATGATCTTGTTGGTGCGTACAAGGACCAGGCTGATGATACTTTGTGGGTCAAAGCCAAGCTCGCGGACCTCGAGGACCGTTCGAGAAGAAATAATATTAAGCTGAGGGGGATACCTGAGTCTGTGTCTCCGAGTGATCTGCTTAAATATGTGGATGACTTGATAGTTAAACTTCTGCCTGAGACTTCTCAAATAGAGCGCATGATTGATCGCATACACCGTATACCCAAACCGAAATATATGGATGCATCTATCCCAAGGGATGTTCTTATGAGGGTTCATTTCTTCCCTACCAAAGAAAAGCTTCTGACACAGGCTAGAATACTATCAACGCTGCCTGACCCGTATAACGATATTCATCTATACGCTGACTTGTCACAATATACATTAAACCTGAGGAGGCAACTGAGATCAATCACAAAAGCCTTGATCGATCATAAAATACCATATAAATGGAAACACCCTGCTACATTGCTTATCACCAACAACGGTATGACTGTCACAGTTTCAAGGCCTCAGGAAGGACTGCAACTTCTGAACTCCTGGGGTATAAATCCGGATGTCTCCGCTGGAGAAAGGAAAGCTATGGAAAAATCACGCTTCGGGCGCAACTCACGCGAAGGTTACCACCCTCCTAAAGGGAAATGAATGTCTTGAAACTTTTCCCTTGTTTTTGCAAATTCCTTTCTTGTTTACGTGTCAACAAATTCCCCTGGTGTTCTGTTCTGTAGTGATCTAATATTTGAATATTTTTGAACTAATACCCCTACACAGTCGGTTTAATATTGTACCCGACTCTTGCTATTTGTTTTCTTTTAGTTGTTTTACTCATACAAATATTCTGTTCTACACAACTAGGGACTGTCCCTACAATCCCTGAATATTTGTAATTATTTATTTGTCTTGATTTTGCTTTAAGTTTTTTTTTTTTTTTTTTTGTTTGTTTATTTGTTGTTTGGCTTAGTTGTTTGTCAAGTACCTGATTGGGACGCTTTTATCGGCCTTGTCTGATATTGCACTCCCCTATATCTTCTGGGAAGTAAGGACAAAAGAGAAAAAACAAAAAAAAAAATCATATTTCCCACAAGACTTCTAGATTTGTGAGTGTATTCAAATAGCTTAACCAACTCACATCACGCTAGAATGTCCATTAATTTTCTATCAGTCAATGCCAATGGCTTAAACCATCCAGCCAAAAGAGCATCCATGTGGAAAACGGCATTGACTAATAGTTGTGATGTTTTATGTGTACAGGAAACCCATTTTTCTTTAGAAAATTCGCCTGTATGCTTACATAAATCTTTCCCTTATATATTTAAGGCTAGTTACTCCCGTAAACAGAGGGGAGTTATGATAGCTATACGAGATTCTTTGTCCTTCCAAGAGTTAGGTTGCACCTTGGATCCTGAGGGCAGGTTTATCATTTTGGTCTGTTCCCTGGATAATGTTATCTACACGCTTGTGAATGTATATGCACCCAACATTCGACAGATGAAATTCCACAAAGCTGTTCTGAAGAAAATTAATGAAATTCAGCAAGGTCATCTCTTAATATGTGGGGACTTTAATTTGGTCCCAGATATTATTATGGACTCTTCTTCCAGTGCCAAAAGATTTGCTTCTCCCCTTGCGTCCTTTCTTATGGATAATGATCTTTATGATGTATGGAGGTGTTATCACGCGGCTGAAAGGGACTACACGTTCCATTCCCCGCGTCATAACACTTACTCTCGGATTGATCTGTTTATTTCTGATAAATGGCTGCTACAAAATGTAATTGACACCCGCATCCATGATATCACCTGGTCGGATCATGCACCCATTAGCATAAAATTGAAAAATGCAAATTCTCATCAAAAATCACACTTATGGCGTATAAATAACTACCTTCTACAACTACCGGATAATATTCGATATATTTCTGAAAAATTAGTTGAATTTTTCTCTAACAATGTGGGCTCCGTATCCGACCCGACGGTATTGTGGAATGCACATAAGTCCTATGTACGTGGTCTTTTGATCCAACTTGGATCGCAATACAAAAAGAAACGGACTGCAAAACTAGATAAACTAACGAAGGAATTGAATGACATTGATTCAAAAAATAGGGCTAACCCCTCTCCGACTCTCCAATCCCAACTGTATGACTTAAGACACGAATTACGCTCTATGCTCCTGGAATCTTATGACCTCAAACTTAGGAAGTTAAAGGCGCGCTCCTACGTCACCAATAATAAGGCAGGTAAAGTTATGGCATCTCGTATTAAAGGACACAGACAAAAGACTAAAATCTCGCACCTTATTGACCCCGTCACTCGAGAAAAAATTATAAATCCGCAAAAAATGGCTGATTTATTTAGCTCGTACTATAGTGATTTGTATAACCTTAACAATGACGGCACTATTCAACAGCCTTCCATTGACGAGATTCATTCCTTCCTCTCTCCTTTAAAATTGCCTAAATTATCAGATGATCAACTTGACCTACTGAATACCCCTTTCACCGACATTGAAATTATACATTCCATTAACTCTATGCCCAGCGCCAAGGCACCAGGCCCTGATGGTTTCTCTGGAGAATATATTAAACTGTTTAAGGAATTGTTGGTACCCCATATGAGAGACCTTTATAACCATGTTGCATCCTCGTTGTCCTTTCCGAAGGAAATGCTCTCCGCATTGATTATCACGCTTCCCAAACCTGGCAAAGATCCTACCTCCCCCCCAAATTTTCGACCCATTTCTCTACTCAACATTGATCTTAAGATATATGCTAAAATAATTGCTAATAGACTGATTGATATTCTCCCTAACCTTATAAATATAGACCAAACTGGATTCATCAAGGGACGTCAAACATCTGATGCGACTAGAAGACTAATTAATGTTATTCACAATATTAATATGACTGGAACGCCTTCTCTGCTCCTATCATTGGACGCAGAGAAGGCGTTCGATAGAGTGAACTGGTCCTATTTATCATTAGCTCTACAGAAATTTGGATTCCAGGGACTTATTCTTAAAGCTATACTTGCCTTATATTCATTCCCAAATGCAAGAGTTTTTACTTCTAATCTACTATCCCGACCTTTTGATATCACTAATGGAACTCGTCAGGGTTGCCCTCTGTCGCCCCTGATTTTTAACTTAATGATAGAACCTTTGGCGGAACATATCAGGTCTCATCCTAAAATTTCGGGCATTACTATTGGTCCTCAAGTCCATAAGATCAGTCTATTTGCTGATGATATTATATTAATGTTGACTGACCCATGTACATCTCTAGTGGAAGTACAAAATATACTGTCATGGTTTGGAAGGATCTCCTATTATAAAGTAAATACCACAAAATCCTATGTGCTAGACATTGGAATTGACGCTATATCAAACAACATTCTCCAAAACACATTCCCCTATGTATGGGCGGAGAACAACATTTCATACCTTGGTATAAACCTTACGAGAACAACTAAATCCCTATTTGTACATAACTATGTTCCCCTAAAAAATAAATTACAATTGGATTTGCTCAAACTAGGAAGGAATGAATTCTCTTGGTGGGGTAGACTCTCTGCGTTTAAAATGATCCATCTGCCGCAAATTTTATATGTATTTAGAAGTGTGCCCATCCCAGTCCCTATTAAATTTTTTAAATCTCTTCAATCTTTATTGTCTAGATACATATGGAATGGCAAAAAATCCAGGTGTGCCCACCATAAACTTATCAAACATAGGATGTGGGGTGGAGTGGGCTATATCGACTTCCAGGATTACTTTTATGCATCCATTATGACACAAGCTAAAGAATGGTTTCGTTCTTCTCCAACAACAATGTGGGGAATGATCGAATCCACTTATGTCAAAGAGGGTCAGACTTCTTTATGGCTGTTTGGAGCACATATGGGCATCAAAATCCCTACGCATTTGTCCCCGACGATAAAGGTGTCTATCACGACATGGCTGAAAATTCTTCAGTCTGCTGAAATTCTAGACTCTAAAATTGACGTGAAAATACCACTTCGAGTGCTGCGTTTAATTGTGAACCAAGTTCCCTTTGACCTTTGGAGTGAGAAAGGCATTGTGTATATACAAGACTTATACGACAAAAACGGAATCAAATCATTCCTTACATTGCAATCGGAATTTGCCTTGCCTTCAACATACTGTTCTCATTATACTCAAATTACACGCTGCTTACAAAAATTGAATACTGCCCCTATTTACCTCCACACATCAGCATGGTCCTTCTTAAATTCTTGTGATACAAAGAAGGGAGGGATTTCCCATTTTTATAATTTATTCCAACTTAAGAGAACCTTTGTGAAATCTCCCTCCCATATACAATGGGAGGAGGACCTAGGACAGTCATTTTCCTGTGATGAATGGCTTACTGCATGTAAAATCAATCAATCAGTATCCAAGTGTACGTCCCTGTGGGAATTGTCAGTTAAGATAACCTTACGATGGTACTATACACCGGCTGTACTGTCCAAGTTCAGCAGCCAAAACTCTGATAAATGTTGGAGACTTTGTGACATTAAGGGTGATCTACTACATGTCTTATGGAGTTGTCCCCTACTTGCAAATTATTGGAAAGCCATATTTAACATCATATCTGCTTTGATTGGCTCCCCGATAAAACCTGACCCAGCTTTGGCTTTACTAACCCTGGGGATCAATGATTTTCCAACTCATGTACGCAGTTCTGTCACCCACTTTCTTCTTGCTGCTAGGTTATCCATCACTAGAAAATGGAAAGACTCTCATCCCCCATCTGTTATTGAAGCTATAGATCTGACCAATTTACATATGACGTATGAACGCATGTTAGCTACTTCTATGAATACTTTGCATAAACATGATACATTATGGCATCCTTGGGTAATATGGAACGACCAAAATGATAAACGTTTATATGTTTGAATGCCCTTTTATTTATTTTTTCTGAGGTTCTCTGGTTGCAGCAGCACCTATGCCTGCTGTGAACATTTCTTTGTTTATTGTGGGAGACACTGTGTTCTATATTCTGACTGTTTCCTTTTACTGCATGTATTGTTCCTTGATGGTACTTGAAGTTTGTATTGTAGATACTTTTGATTGTCTTCATTTAAAACTAGATTCTATGCTTATGAGAATATTCCTGTGTATTAGATTGTTTATTTGCGACCTCTGTATTGCTGTGTATTGCTACTGTATTTCATGATGTATCTTACTGCATATGTATACTAGATATGTGTAATTTTCTAAAATCCAATAAAAATCTATTGAAAGAAAAAAAAAAAGATTGTATTAACCACTTTCAGCCTGCGGTATTATGATGGCTACAGTGCAGGCTTCCAGTGTCGGGAGGATGTCTATTGGCACGCACTGTCATCATGAGTCCTTTGAGGGGAAAGAATAGAAGGAAGAATAAAGCCAGTAATTGGCTTCTGTTACAGTGCCCACCAGTGCAGCTTTCAGTGCCATCAGTGCTGCCAAATCAGTGCCTCATCATCAGTGTCACCTACCATTGCCTATCAGTGCCACATATCAGTGCCACCTATCAGTACCCATCAGTGCCACCTATCAGTGCCACTTATCATTGCCTATCAGTGCCTCCTCATCAGTGTCCACCAGTGCCGCCTCATCAGTGCCCATCAGTGCAGCCTCATCAGTGCCATCTCATCATTGCTAACTCATCAGTGCCCATCAGTATAGCTTCGTCAGCGCACATTAGTGAAGGAGAAAAATTACCTGTTTGCAAAATGTTCAGTCTGTTTCTTTAACAAAAAATAAAAAACACAGTGGTGATTAACCACTTGATGACCACCGCACGATGATATACATTGATAGGATGGCACGGGGAGGCATATGGGGTACCTGTCTGTCCCTGCCTCCCAGCGGGTGGGGGGCCCGACCGGGTCAAGGCAGTTAGGTGGTGGAGTCTAGCTGGACTGATGGATTGGAACACTAATGTGGAGTCTCATTCAAAATGTTGCATCCTGAGCAGGTGTATGTATTGTGGGACCAAGAGGCACCTGTATGACAGCTTCAGGTTATGATACAGAGACACCAGGGTGTATGGCTCACTTCTGAGTCAGGATGCCACCATAATGTTGATGGCACAGGAATGCGGCCTCGCCTGGTCCCAGCCATTAGTGAGCGCTTACACCTGGCAAGTTTCCACTGTGATGAACGTGGGTGTCAGATACTCGCCCTCCACGCCAACTCGCGACGAAGGACCCACCAATCTCACATGCCGCTGTCACTTGTGTAACACTGCCACTCTCAACTGTGCCCAGCACAAAGATTTTATAGCTTGTGGGACCACAATGTAAGTGCCAGCAGCCCGAGAGCGATTGTCACTGGGCTAATTATGCAATTGACCCCTCAACTGCTACCACTGATGTTTGTTTTTACAGAAAGGTCAGAACTTTCATTAATTAGCAATACCAATTATGATTTTAGAATAAGCATCTGCAACACACACTTCCACCACAGACAGGTCTTCTCAGAGGCCTTACTCTACAACAGTAGCGCTCTTCAAGAGGCAGGTTTGTTTATAGCTTGCATTAAGAGCTTTAGAGACAAGGTTAACACTTTTCAACATAAGGGTTTATTATGAAAAGGGCAAGTTGATGCAAATAAAACATTTACAGAAAAATATATATACTGTATATATTTTTAAAGAGATAATGACAATATACAGCCACAAAGAAATAAGGTAGAATTGGGGAAGAAGAATACTTGCAATTAATGTCCGAGGGTTGATCAGAGTTTGATCGATGAGCTAGGTACGGTAATCAGTTCTCAAACTTGGCAGATGTTCCTGCTTGGATTTTAAAAAGGAAAACTGCCCTGTGGCTTGGCATCTCCTCTTTTCTGTCAGATCAAAGGGGTGTTGACAGCGACCAGTAACCAATTGTCTGGTCATCTTATTTAGGGGATGGTTGCTGGGAGGGGTCTCATTCATGACCATGTCCCAGGTACACTTTGTGATACATATTTATATCTCTGCATCTCTAATGTTTACAGACTAACAATGTCCATTTTATTGTTCAGCGTGACATTTGCTTTAAAACCAGTACAGACATGACAAGTCTCCTACCTTTACCTAGGAGGAATAACGGGGACCAGGGGCTTTCCATATTACCTGTCATAGGGGTGTCTGGACTTGAAACGTTACAAATTATCGGAGGAAACTAAATATGTCCATATTATGGCGGTGCTATTATTTATTTGGAAGTTATGAAACATGTTGAACTTTCATACTTATTCCAAGGTTTAAACTTTATGTGCACTAAAGATATTTGTTGGTTCTCTAAATTGAAGGGGGTGACAGTTTTACGATAGGCCTGTAGCTGTTAGCTGTGTTTTTTTAGACCTAGCTTGGTTCTGCTTTCTCTTTTGAGAAAACAGCTCCTTTGAGGTATAAGCCTATGAATTCCTGAAAATAAGGAAGGAGGGAGTGAGTTCAGTTGTACTGCGAACCAGTGTTGCCAACCTACCAGATGGAAATTTACTGACAAACCACCCCAAATTTACTGGCACAGCCAAGTTTGTACTGCCGTTTGCAAAAGTTTAAAAATTACAGTTTTAAGTGCAAATTTCAGTATTTAGGCTACAAACAAGTACAATATGCAAATAGCAGCACGATTTAAGATACATAATAATGCTAAAAATATATGTAGCGCCTGTGTACTTTCAGTACAGGTGCTATTCCTAAATTTAACGGGGATGAGAGAGTTATTTGGCTCTCATCCAGTGATGTGACTAAATTGGGTCTCTGTTTCAGCTGGGCTGTGCTGTGGGCTCATTCTGTCATCCCTGGGGTATTGTTACACCCCGGGGCGATAGGTGGCAGCAGTGGAGTCTAGGCTGTGGTGTCTCTTGCCAGCAGCCAATCAGGAGGGGTTTTCCCTCGCGGGGCATGCTGGGGAGAGTACTTCTGGAGCAGACCCCACGTAGGCGCTCTTTTTGTTCCTGGTGCGGCACCCACTTTTAGGGTGACCGTACATCACTGCGCCCTGAGCGTTATGGCCTACCTGGCCGGGGCTTGGGTGGTACGCTGAGATCCTAGTTCCGGGACCATGTCAGCCTGGAGCAACTGAAGTTATGGCGGGACCCCAGTGATCGACTGGGGTCCTATCTTTGAAGATCCCAAGCAAGTTTAGCTGATCGGTGGGGAGCCCAGTTGAGGAGCACCAATGAGAGGCTGGTGATCCAACAGCACTGGAGCGAACCATCGGGGATCAAGGTGACCGGACACTGAGAGGTTGGATGTCAGCAACCTGTCAGTCGGTGACCAACTAAGAACTGCCTAAGGTTTGATTCAGGCACTAAAGTCACTAAGGAAGATTTACCTCATGATCTACGTTCTAGGGAAAGGTCTGTGGCAGAGGCACAGGGGTTCCGAGTGATACCCTGGCTGCCAGGTCGGTGTGAGAGGCCTGTCCAGGTACACTATACCCACTCTGGCTGGAGTGGCGACGAAAGCAAAGTGTCGTTTGAAGCAGGACTGCTTCTGTTACTCGTAGCCCTGAATCTGCTACTCTTCTCCTCATCCATCTTTTCTTATTGTAATTTCTAATGGTGATCAGTGATGAGAAAAAAGGCGCACTGTCTCAAAACAAATCAAACAAGCGCTCTTGGAATGTTCAGCCACCAAAATCTAAAACATCTCTGTATTACCACTGTTCAGTGGTCAGCTGCTACCTAAAAATACCCAATTGGTATCACAGAATATTTGCACATGGTAAATGAAAAAAATAAAAGCAATGCTTAAAACAAATTAGCATCTACCAGGCAGCGCTAGTATATATGTTTGTTGCAACACATATATTACATCAAAAATCAATCCATATACTGGTTTAGTACATATCCATGTTGTGTATAGATTTCTACAAGAGGGAAGATAGTATAGTATCAAACAGTCCACTTAATCCCAAGGAGATGAAACAAAATCTTGCTGTTGCCAGAAGATCCACCACAACTCGTGTAATGAGAGAGTAGAGGGGGGTGTGGATAGCAGCCCCCTCTTAAGAAAGCCTCTTACCAGCGATCGAATAGACACAAGCCTTTAAGAAAACCAGATCCAAGCTGATCTCAATGTATGTCTCCTCACTCCAAACAAATGGGCGCTCAATGATTAGCAAGCAAAAACAAAGAGAATGGACATAGTGTGATGCCGTTTAAACTTTTAATTCAACTCTGTATGTATAAAAATCCATATAGATGTACACTCACAAACGTTTAAAACATAAACCAGCATGTAGTCACATTCATTACGGCCGCTTTATAGATCTATGGTCGGCGTCTCCTACCGCTCTGTGCTTTGCAGGGGGGTGGATGCGCTCGTCTCCCACAGTCCTAGGCATCCTTCACTCACGTTACTTGGTTCCGCCCTGACTAGTTTCGTCATTCGACATCATCAAAGGGGTGGAGCCAAGTACCGTGAGATGTCTTTTTGTATTCTCCTCATTGTCATCAGATGAGAGCAATTGAACGGTGCACTCCCCTAAGTGCTCACGTGACCAGTTGTCTCCAGCACGATCGCATCAATCAAAGCGTGCCAGTGCCGAGGATTTAACCTCACGCTGTCCGCGCCTGGACCGTATGCAACGTGAGGAGACTGACAGCCAATCACATTCCTCTCATTCTGGCCAATGGGTGCACTCAAAATACGGAGAAGCTTGCATATCTCCTTTTTAACAGGTTTTAAGTCCGCGAATTGACTGTGCATAACGATTACATGCCAAATAAAAATACAGGCATCCAAAATTTACACATAAATGCTACGGTGAGCACAGTAGTTAATATGTATAATGCAACTTGTTCAAAAACAGTGCTGTGTTATATATCATTCGGACAATCTCACACATATATTGACCGCTGTAATACAGACTGAGTGCCTGAGATGTAACGGTGTCTGCGGATCTCCCCCTGTTTTAACAGGGCGAATCACAGCTGCATCCAACGTTAGCACAGTACACATTTTTTTTAAAAAGTTTATAAAAAAATATATAAAATATAGTGGACCTAACTTACAACAAGCATATCACAATATATATGCAGGATATAATTCGCTGTATCATCCTTAATCAGGTTGTACATTTACCCATCATGCATATAATCAAGTATTACATCCACTGGTCTTAAATTTAAATAAAACCTCAAGTAGAACTAGTATTATGATAAAAAATGAGAAAAAAATTAAGGATCAAAAATAAAGATAAAATAGGAATAAGATATGGAAAATGGAAACCAAGAAAAAAATGTCATATGGTATACATATGACCAAATGGAATATTACAAAAAGTCAGGTCAAATAGAGTTATCACCCAGCTCGCTGGGTAAATATATTGGATATGTCAAACATCACTAATAAAGCAGTTGACGTTGAGTTCGACGTTCAAGCCAGCAGGTGTCAAAGTATTCATTAAATATATCCATTGAGTTTCCTTTTTAGGTATTTCACGCACCAAATTTGATCCCCTCCAATTTGGAAGAATTCTGTCTATACCCCAGAACTTTAAACAGGATGGATCACTGTTATGGTGTTTCTTAAAATGGAGCGACACCCCATGATATTTGTAACCAATTTCAATATTATATAAATGCTCAGATACACGTTTCTTTAAAATTCTTTTCGTTCGCCCTACATACATTAAATTACAAGGGCACTGTAGTGTGATGACCGGGGAGGGTGAACCCCACGGCCACACACATGCGCTTGATGGTTAGCTACTTGGTTCTTGGGCTAGGAGCCCAGGGTCTGGTGGTATTAACCCTTAGTGAGGGTTGGATGGTATTCACCCTCTCTGTCACGTGACGCCACTGTAGTCTTGATATACCCCAGGAAACTACAGCTCCGGGGGCCTCCGTATCCCCGCTAGCTAGGATGGTAATAACACAATCCACAACAGGGGTCAATATAACAAAGGCTTTACTGGCATGAAGACAGGTGTCAAAATCTTCACAGCGTTCACACAGAGCGTCGCAAAGGTTCCACAAACAGTCTCTAGAGGACCACACAGCTGGCAATGCCTGGGCTTGGCTTATCATATATCCTTGGCTTTTGCGGCCGGATTAGTAATACTGGGCCTATGCTTGACTAGGCTGAAGAATAGACACACTTACTGAAGTGTCGGTAGACTTGAGGCTTTTCGCCGGAATGACGGATTGATTCGATAATTGCGCTGAAGTACTGATTCTATAGTTTTTAGAGGTACTCCGCGATTTGCTGTACTTTCTCCTGAATGGGAGCTCTCTGGCCTGCACTGCGTCTCCTCTGACTGAACTCTGCTCTGATCTGCCAGAAACTTGTGTGTAGCACTAGACTGCCTTAAACAGGAACTACCACACCTTATATGGGCGTGAGGAGACTGAAGCCCATTGGCTGAGAGCTGAGGGAGACTGAAGCCCATTGGCTGAGAGCTGAGGGAGACTGAAGCCCATTGGCTGAGAGCTGTGGATCATAGAGACTTATCTGTATTCCCCTTGGAACTTACATTTAAAGTTTGTTACAAGTTAAAGTATAATACAACACAATAAGGTCTTGTCTAGCACTTAGTCCTCCTGACTCTCATACACTCTGACTAAACATAAAATGGCGGACTAAACCTCTTAAAGCTATACGCACCTAATAAATGTATTATCAACCATAACAGTATAAATCACGTCATGACTAGCTGAGTCCCTGCAGGGGAGGCCCCACAAGCCGAGGGTCTCAATCTGACAGGGCCTACAGCAAATACCTGTACTGGGACACCACAAACCCCACCACTAAACAGAAGTCGTCCTTGACGATTAAGGCACTAACGGATTGAGGAACGAGGTGACCTTGGGGCCACTAGAAGTCCTGAGGCACTTGTACACCAATGTCCATTCCAGGTTATTTGGGAAAAGTAAACATATATGAACAGGATCATATGATAAGTCCTGAGGCATTATAGATTAAGTGAGATAAAGTGAGATAAAGTGAGATCATCATTTTGTACAGGGTAAGTGATTATCTGGGTCCCAGACAGAATATAGACCTATTAAACATTACCACTAAGTTTTGAACAGGATTTACGTCTATGGACACTATTTGTACTATCCTAGGCCTACTATAACAGGATTTTATTGTTAGATTACACTTTGACTATGAAACCGGTATACACATATATACATTGATAAAGCTTTTCTACGCACTCTTTATTATTAGACTATGCATGTGATACACTCTACACCTTTTTCATAATTATCTAGCCAATTTTATATAAGTTTATATTACTTTACCGTATACTATAGTATCACATGTTATGTACAGGAAACTTTTAAGACTGACCAGGTTTTGGATTGGGCTGCCGGAGGCTTTCTACCCAATGCCTTGGCTACTGGGGCCCTTAGGCTATTAGCTCTTCTCCCCAGAACACACTTTAATATTTGCTAGACATTTTTATTCTATGCCTGAAGTACACAATTAGACATTTTTTAGAGGATACCCTTTTCTTTTTTTTTTTTTTGTAGTGCTTAAGTGAGGGATAGGAGACTTACTGGCCAGGTATGTTCCTATGCACTAAACAGGGTAAATAGGTAACTAGTGACATATTAGATACCTTTACAGTGAGTTAGTAATGACGTATACTTGATGTGTGTACTAACTGAAGTGTATGTAGTCTATCTACATATATTGCATGTATAATTAATAGATCAATCCCTATATCTTGCTGGGGGATGTCCGAAATTAGATCTGGTGGATCTACGCAACACCATTTCCGAGTTTTCTGGAGCACTGTTTTCTCCTTGAACACTTGCTTCTTCTAGACTGACAGCTGCGCCTTCATCTTGGACAATGGGGGCAAGTGATGGCTCTTGACTTATGGAGCTTTCTCCCACACTAGAAGGTTCTGATGGGATTGAAGCAGGTGGGCGGATGGCTGGAGTAAACTCTGGAGCTTCTGGTGCCAAGACTGAGGTTGATGGAATGGAACTGACTGGCACATAACCAAAGAAGACGTTTTGATCAGAAGGGAAGAGAGAATCATCTTCGAACATCAGGAGTGGCCTTTCAGGCTCAACTGGCTTGGTGGGCTGCACTTGTGCTGGCTGAACTGGAGGTGGAAGACTTGGTGGTGCAGAAGGAGACACCAACCCAGGCAGGTCCCCTTTGTGACACAGTTTGATCCGGTTTCGGTGGACAACTTGTGGTTCATATGCGGCTCTTTGAACTGAGTAGACATCAGAGTCCGGATAAGGGATGGAAATCACTGTGTATGGTTCAGTTTTCCAAAGGGAGTCCAACTTATGGGTCCTATGATGCTTCTTCAGCCAGACTTTATCACCAACTTGCAACGGCTGGGCAGAGGCATGGCGGTTGTAGTCCTGTTGCTGCCTATAGTGTGCTTCGCCCATCTTTTTGCTGACTATCTCTCTCGCTTCCTGAATCCTTTTCTGATGTTCAGAGACCCACTCTGAAGAGGCTTGGGGTGAGTGGTTGAAAGGTGCTTGAAGTCCAAAGACCCTGTCTTTAGGCAGTTGACCGTGTCGGCCCATCATGAGGTAAAATGGAGTATAACCAGTGGAACAGTGGACGGTATTGTTGTAGATTTCCAACAATTTGGGCATTAGTTGAGGCCACTCTTCAGGTCGGGATACAGAGGCCGCTCTCAGCATGTGGATAAACACTTGGTTGATCCTCTCACAGAGTCCATTCCCTTGTGGGTGATAAGCAGTGGTCCTGAGTTTCTTACAAGCATGGAACTGGCACAATTCTTGAAACAGTTGGGCCTCAAAGGCCGGACCTCGGTCGGACAAGACAGTTTCTGGACATCCAAGTATCTGTACCCAATGGGTGTAGAACATCTGGGCTGTTGTCTTGGCTGTTAAGTTTTTGACTGGCACAACCAATACCCACTTGGAATAGTGATCCACCATGGTGAGAGCATATGAATACCCGGTCCTGGGTAGGCGACAGCTTAACATGAACCAAGGCGACCAATTGGTTAGGCCTCTCGCTCTGGATGGAATGGAGAGGTGCTCGCGCATTCTTGCGACCATTCTTGGTGATATTGCAGACTGCACACTCACTGCACCACTTTTCAACGTCGCTCCTCATTCCAATCCAGTAGAACCGGCGTCGGATGGTGGCTTCTGTTTTATGGACCCCAAAGTGTCCTGACTGGTCGAGGTAGGCATTCAATACCATAGCGGCATCTCTCCGAGGGATCAGAATCTGATGTAGCCTTTCACCTGACACTGGGTCCAAGAAGTTCCTGTACACCATTCCTTTGTGCACAAATAGTCTTTTCCTCTGATGCCACAATCGCTTCAATTCGTAGTCCTTCTGACCCTGTCGTAACCGGGGAGGTACCCTCCTGGTCAATAAATACTCCTGCAGATCTCCCATAGTCTGACTTTCTT
This sequence comes from Rana kukunoris, assembly GCA_029574335.1. Classification (NCBI taxonomy): domain Eukaryota; kingdom Metazoa; phylum Chordata; class Amphibia; order Anura; family Ranidae; genus Rana; species Rana kukunoris. The sequence continues at coordinate 419,400,619 of CM056052.1, read as the reverse complement.
CCTGTAGGGTCCTCCAGGTATACAGGTCTTCCTGGATTGCTTTAGACCCAGATTCACTCCCCTCGCGGGTAACGACCACATCCTGATTCACAAATCTTTGATAGAAGGGAGGCATCTCCACATCTTCCCACCTGTCCTCCACTGGGGGATCTTCGCTTGGAGCCATGCGTGATAGTACATCCGCATTAATATTAGACTTGCCACTTCGATACTTGATAGAGAAGTCATAGTTGGCCAGTCTGGAGGCCCATCTTTGCTCAAGGGCACCTAGTTTAGTGGTGTTCAGGTGAGCCAGGGGGTTGTTATCGGTGTAGACCGTGAATGAGGTGGCTGACAAATAGTCCTTAAATTTTTCGGTGACTGCCCACACGAGGGCCAGGAGTTCTAACTTGAAGGAACTGTAGTTAGAATTATTCTTCTCAGCTCCTCGCAGATTCCGGCTGGCGTAAGCGATCACCCTCTCTTGTTCTCCCTGCATCTGGGACAACACTGCACCGAGTCCTTCGAAACTGGCATCTGTATACAGTCGGAAAGGCTGAGTATAATCCGGATAGGCCAGGATGGGAGTCTCTGTCAATAGATGTTTTAGAGCCTGGAAGGCCACCTCTTGCTCTTTGGCCCATTCCACAGGCAGCTTCCCATTATAGTTCCCCTTTGCCGTGCCTCGCAGGAGAGAGGTCAATGGCTCGGCAATTTGTGCAAAATGAGGAATAAAGCGGCGGTAATATCCCGCAAATCCTAAGAAGCTCCGAATATCCTTAACGGTGCGTGGGATAGGCCAATTCTTGACAACTTCGACTTTAGCTGGATCAGGTTGGACCCCCTCAGTACTGACGACGTGGCCCAGGTAATGTACTTGTGGCTTGAGTAGGTGGCACTTGGAGGGTTTGACTTTCAGACCATGCTGGATCAGTACTTGGAAGACGTCGGACAGATGAGTCAAATGTTCCTGATAGGATTTGGAATACACAATCACATCATCCAGGTAGAGTAGGACACTCTGGAAGTTAAGGTGTTCCAGACATCTCTCCATCAGCCGTTGAAAGGTAGCCGGGGCATTGCACAGCCCAAAGGGCATACTTTTAAATTCGAAAAGACCCATGGGGGTGACAAAGGCTGTTTTCTCCCTGTCTTCGACTGCCATGGGCACCTGCCAGTATCCGCTGGTCAAATCCAATGTAGAGAAGTAGGCCGCAGAACCCAGCGCAGTGAGTGACTCCTCAATCCGGGGGAGAGGGTATGCGTCTTTATGGGTGATGTCGTTCAATTTCCTGTAATCAACACAGAAACGGATGGTCCCATCCTTCTTCTTAACTAACACCATGGGTGCTGCCCAGGGACTCTGGCTCTCTTGTATTACATCCGCCTTCTGCATGTCGGTTAACAGTTTCTTGACGGTTTGGTACATGCCTGGTGCCACGGGCCGATGCCTTTCCTTGATGGGGGGCTTGTCGCCGGTCAGGATTCGATGCTTAATCATGGAGGTCTTTCCAAAACTCGGTTGGGTGTTTGCTGAAGGCACTCTGGTACCTCTTTGCCACCTCGATGACCCCTTCAACTTGTTCTGGTGGGGTGAGAAATACTCCTATTTGCAGCTGGTGCCACCAAGGTTCTGGAGAGTTTTCGGTAGCCCCTGACAGGGTTTGGGCACTCAGCTGTTGGACCGGCTTCCGTGAAGAGAGTATGTCACTGGAGTCCAAGAAAACAAGTTGGGCCACTGGAGTGTACTTTGGCAAGGTGGTGGCTACGCCGGACAAATTAACTAGGCGAACTGGGACCCGTCCATTCACCACCGTCACTAGGCTCCTTGCAGCTCGGACCAAAGGAAAATCTTCAGATTGTATAGGCTCCAGTAAGGCCTGACAGTCCTGATTCCTTACACCAGGGCGCGCCCAACACCACAAAATTGTCTCTGTGTTCGGCTGCAGGGTCACGGACCTCATGTCTTGGATCCAAGCTTTACAGATTTCTCCTCTACGGTTCGCGAACTTCTGTTCTGCTCTCAGAATTTTGAGATGTTGCGTACATAGGGAGACATATGGGGGAGAGAGGCATGCAAGGCATCTAAAATATCACTGAAGCTATGTCTCATTATATTTATCCCCAATATAAACTCTGTGGCCCCTGGTACTGTGACATTAGTGACAATTATCCCTTGCCCTCTAAGTGTGTGACTTCTCAGCTGAATAGTGGGCTCCCAGTACCCATGTCTGGGAATTGGTTTCCCGTCCCCTGCCATGACACTAAAATCCATATCACCTGGTTCACACAACGAATCGACATTTCAGTATTTATAGAATAGGTCCTTAGAGATGGTAGACACCTGCGAACCTGTATCAATCAGGGCTTGCAGTTGGACACCATCTATGGTAACATTTACATAGGGGCAGGATGCAATGTATAAGGACTGTCCTGAGTACATTGACTCTTCTGCTGGACCTGTGATTCGCTTTCCTGAGGGCCGGTCCTCGACCTCAGGGGACGCCCGTTTAAAGCCCAGCATTGCATCTTCCAATGACCGGGTTTGTTACAGTAATCACAGTAAGGCCTACTAGAAGGACCCGAGCGAGGCCCGCTGTAATGGGGAGGAGGAGCAGGGGAAGGTCTCTTAGTCACTGGAGGCTCTCTAAGTGCCCGAGTGGTGTGATTAGCCAACTCCTTTACCACCTGGGTAAGCTGGGCAATATCTTGTTTAACCCCTTGAATCTCAGTAATTGTAGTGGAGGCCGGGGTGTCAGCCACGGGTGCGGTGGCTGGTGGTAACAGTGGTGCAGGGCATGTCGCCGCACCCATAGGTTCCACTTTAGGGTCTGGATTCTCCTCAGGGTCCGCCCCCTGCTCTATAACTTGAAGGGCTAGGCGCTTAAAGGCAGAAAAAGACATATTGGGGTTCTGTACAGCTAACATCTTTAACTGCGCCTTGTCCCATTTATTTTGGACCCCTTCTATGAATCTATCCAACAATAATTTGTTACCCTGGTCAGGTGTGATATTGTCCAGTTTCTGGACTGCCTCCAGGGCATTCTGCAAGGCTACTGCGTATGCCCTTAGCGTTTCCCCCGGCTTTTGTCGCCTCTCGTACAGCCTGAGGCGGACCTCTGAGGGTGAGTGGGACTCAAATACCTGATGCAATCCCTCGAAGATCTGATCCACTGTAGTCTTCTCAGAAGTGGGCCAGGTACGGACTTCCTCACGTGCAGGTCCCTGCAACTGTCCCATGAGCAACAACACCTGTTTGTTAGGGGGGAGAGAGTAGAGAGAGAAAATGCTTTGGAAGCTCTCCTGGAAATCCTTGAGGGAAAAGGGATCCCCTCTGTAGTTAGGCAACACGGGCTTCCCTAGGTAGAATGGGGGAGCCCCGCTGTCATGACGTCGTACTGGAGGAGAGGAGGACAGCAGCCTCTGGACTTCTGAGCCAGGAGATGATCTAATCGATGATGGCTCTGCTGGAGGTGAGGCCACAGGGATAGCTTGTGCAGGAGCCGCAAGAGGATCTGGCACATCACCTGCATCTGGTGATCTTGGGGCTGACATGTTGTAGCCTTGTTTAAGTGCGCTGTCACTTTAAGAAACTTTGAGTGCGCTGTCTTTGAGTGCGCTGTCTTTGAGTGCGATGTCTTTGAGTGCGATGTCTTTGAGTGCGCTGTCCTTGAGTGCGCTGTCCTTGAGTGCGCTGTCCTTGAGTGCGCTGTCGCTGTATGCCGGTATTCTCTTCTATTGCTGGACACGTTGCTATGGCTGCGCCCAGCAACTTCCTTTTTGGTCCGGTCAGCAAATGTTTCCTTCGTGCAACACAGAGTGGATTCTCTAGTTCCAGCTTGCACACTGAAGAGGCGTCACCGCCGGGGCTTGACTGGGCGGAGCTTCGACCGCTCCCGCGCGCGGGAAATGCTAGGAAACAATTTAACCTCTTCAGGTACAGACTTTCTCCACTTAACAATGGCAGCTAACAGTCTTTCTTTCACCTCCCCCACCACTTGTATTTGCACCTCGCTGAGTAAATTACTTTCAATGACGCAGTTCGGATTCTGGGGGGAAGGACTTGCTTTAGTGGCTGAATGGTTAAGGCGTACACCCGAATCCTGTTTGTGACGCCAGAAAACAATGTGATGACCGGGGAGGGTGAACCCCACGGCCACACACATGCGCTTGATGGTTAGCTACTTGGTTCTTGGGCTAGGAGCCCAGGGTCTGGTGGTATTAACCCTTAGTGAGGGTTGGATGGTATTAACCCTCTCTGTCACGTGACGCCACTGTAGTCTTGATATACCCCAGGAAACTACAGCTCCGGGGGCCTCCGTATCCCCGCTAGCTAGGATGGTAATAACACAATCCACAACAGGGGTCAATATAACGAAGGCTTTACTGGCATGAAGACAGGTGTCAAAATCTTCACAGCGTTCACACAGAGTGTCGCAAAGGTTCCACAAACAGTCTCTAGAGGACCACACAGCTGGCAATGCCTGGGCTTGGCTTATCATATATCCTTGGCTTTTGCGGCCGGATTAGTAATACTGGGCCTATGCTTGACTAGGCTGAAGAATAGACACACTTACTGAAGTGTCGGTAGACTTGAGGCTTTTCGTCAGAATGACGGATTGATTCGATAATTGCGCTGAAGTACTGATTCTATAGTTTTTAGAGGTACTCCGCGATTTGCTGTACTTTCTCCTGAATGGGAGCTCTCTGGCCTGCACTGCGTCTCCTCTGACTGAACTCTGCTCTGATCTGCCAGAAACTTTTGTGTAGCACTAGACTGCCTTAAACAGGAACTACCACACCTTATATGGGCGTGAGGAGACTGAAGCCCATTGGCTGAGAGCTGAGGGAGACTGAAGCCCATTGGCTGAGAGCTGAGGGAGACTGAAGCCCATTGGCTGAGAGCTGTGGATCATAGAGACTTATCTGTATTCCCCTTGGAACTTACATTTAAAGTTTGTTACAAGTTAAAGTATAATACAACACAATAAGGTCTTGTCTAGCACTTAGTCCTCCTGACTCTCATACACTCTGACTAAACATAAAATGGCGGACTAAACCTCTTAAAGCTATACGCACCTAATAAATGTATTATCAACCATAACAGTATAAATCACGTCATGGTCTCAATCTGACAGGGCCTACAGCAAATACCTGTACTGGGACACCACAGTAGCACATAGACCACATGTGTAGTCTTACATGTAATAAATTCATTCATTTTAAATGTGGCATTATTCCCACTGGGAGTGAACTCAGTCAGGTTTCTGATGTGGGTGGTCACTCTAGCGCAAGTTTTGCACCTTCTGCAAGCAAAAAAAACCTTTACAGTCCAAAAACGTTAATGGTTTAGCTGGTGGGTTTAATACCTTTTTGACCACCCTATCTCCAAAATTGGGGGCTTTTTTATATATAAAGGACGGGTTACTTGGCAAAACTGGGTTTAGAGTTCTGTCCATACATAGTATGTGCCAGTGTCGTTTAAAAACCTTCTCAATGTCCTTATATTGATCGTTAAAGTTAGAAATAAAGCTCCATTCATGTTTATTGCTCCTTTCAGAAACTCGATTCTCTAAACATGTGTCTCGTGGAATATTCCCAATTTCTGTGATGATTTTATCTAACATAGGCTCTAGGTAACCCTTTTGCAGAAACCGTTCTTTAATGATTGTACTTGGAAATCGTCGTCAGACGTACAGTTCCTTCTAATCCTCATCATTTGCCCTTTTGGGATGTTTTTAAGCCAGAGGGGGTGATGCCCACTGGTGATTGGCAAATAACTATTGCGGTCTGTAGCCTTACAATATACAGTAGTGACCAATTTCTCACCCTGGCGAATGATATTGACATCAAGGTAATGTATTTGATTTTTACTATATTCATATTCTAACACAATGTTATTGTTGTTTGAATTCAATTCGGCCATAAAAGCCTGTAGTGAGCTTTCGCTCCCTTCCCATATGAACAGCAAATCGTCAATATACCTTTTATAGAGGAGGAGTTGTTCTCTTCTTTGCGAAAAAACAGCTTTGTCCTCCCACTCACCCATAAACAGGTTAGCCAAGCTCGGAGCAAACTTGGCCCCCATGGCTACTCCTTTACGTTGTGAATAGAAATGTTGATCGTACCAAAAATTGTCATGGGTTAAACAATAATCGAGGGCTTGCCGTAAAAATACTTTTTGTTCAAAGGGAAGATCGTCCCTTTGGCTGAGGGCCCAATTTAAGGACAGTAAGGCGTCATCGTGTTGAATGATCGTATATAATGAAGAAACACCCGCAGTAACAAGGAAGATATCGGATTTGTTAGATAAATCAATTTCACCAATTATCTGAAGGAGGTTTTTAGTGTCCTTCAAATACGCTTTTGTTTCAACAACACTTGCTTGCAAAAAGGTGTCCAAATATTGTCCCAATCGGGCAGTAACCGATCCGATACAATTGACTATCGGACGGCCTGGTGGATTAAGTACATCTTTTCTTATTTACCTCAAGTTTATTGTTTTACCGTGTTGGGTAAAATAAAGCACAAGAAAAGACATCTATTTTTAGGACATTCCATCATTGCTACTCCCTTCAACTACCCTAGACATCGAAGCTGTAGAGGTAACAGGCTGACCCAAATGTATCCAGCGGCTCCTGCGGGGGTGAGCGCTACATATATTTCTTATTTTATTTTCGATATAGTAAGTAGCTCAGGGACAGAACTCAGGAGGGTAAGAAATAAGATTGGGTCAGGCACACACACATATGAAACTGACTCTCAAAGTGACAATGACAGCACTGTGCAGCAGCACAGATCACTGACACAACATGCCACCTCCTGAGTCACAGCAACAGTCCCTCTCCACGCCAGGGGATCCCTCACCTGGCCTGCCTTGCTCCCCACACGCACACAAGGCTCTGGCCTCTCTGCTTGGCTCCCTTGTACTATGACATCACAGGACATGCTCAGGCACCACCTCTGCCAGAGCCACCCAAACACACTGTAACAGGTATTCCGATGGTCTTGGCCAGCTCTGGACCTAGCCAAGCGTCACAGCCATATTTTTTACTGGCAACCTTTTCCTTATAGTAGCATTTACAGGGCGGAGGAAATTGTCAGTTTTTTACTGGCTGCCAGTAAAAATACTGACGGTTGGCAACACTGCTGCGAACTTACACAGTTAGCTAAGCTGTCATGGCTGCTGTACGGTTTTAAAACAACATGGCCCCTAGCTACAGCTCTGTGTGTTCAGTACGTGATATCGTTACATCCACCACCCACACATTCAAGGTAGATGGGGAAATCCTCCCCGCTGTGTCATTGTATTCTGAAAACAGGACTCTCCCACCGTCAGAATACACTGAACAGCCCTGCAGCCTATTGGTTGTATGCATGGATCAAGCAGACATTTTCCAACATTAGTCTCCAACTCTGGTTACCAGTTACTGACTTGGCTGGGTAAAAGTTTGTGTATTTTGTAACTGTAAGTAAGTTTGTAAGTGTAGTTTTCCTTGATTACTGCTTTAAAAGCCTCCAGCTCCCCTTTTGACAACAATCAGCTTTCTTTTAGATGTTACATAATGTATACAGTTTGTGGTTTCCACCTAAAGTGGATTTCCACCCATTTTTTTATGTTTGTCTGTGCTGCATGCCCTAATCTCATAGTGTTCAGAATGGACAATTTTTTTTTTTATTTTGTTGCTTGTAAATACCTTTGTTTTGTAGTCCTTCATTACTTCCTCCTCCTTATTAGCCTAGGCTATTAAGTCACAAGGCTATTTGCAAGGGTTTCTGGGATAAGCATCATGTATCCCAGTAGTCCATGCAAACCTGAATGAAACCTGACTGAAAGCTATTACATTGCTTGTGCAGCACTGAGCATGTGCGAGATATGCAAAGCTGAAATCCAGGAAGTCATATAGTCTGGCTTCATGATGACCACACTTAAGATGGCCACGGTCTATTTCTAGATGATAAACTATTTAAATGCTGTAACAACAACAAAACGGACCTTAGTTTACAGACTAACTTTACTAGAATACATTAAGCTTGTGTATTACAGGGGTATTTATATTTAAAAAGTGAAATTGTGGGTGGAACTCCCCTTTAAGAGCAAGGTGTTGTGCTTGTTTTAAAAGCAGTGTTTTGGCCTTCCCCTCCAAAAATTATAAGTCAGCAGCTACACATACTGTAGCTGCTGAATTTTAATATTAGGATACTTGCCTTTCCTGAAATCTAGTGCTGTCAGCACCCCAGACGATATTTCCATCGGCTGTTGGGTGCTGTCGCCGCCACAGTCTTGTCCCTACTGCGAATGCACAAATCGCGCTGTACTCTTTTATTGGCCCGGCAGCAGGCCAAGGAGGAGGAAGAAGGAGGGGGCACTGTCATTTGGCACAACAAAAAGTGCCTCCCTTAGGTGTCCTACTTTTAGTAACATGTGCAACCAACTTTATGTCAATAAGCTTGAAACCACTACATTTTATATAGGAAAAAAAAAACAAATACTTTAATCTAGCTTTTATTTAATACAGTCACATAAAAATGGACTTGAAAAAGTGATCTAATGTACAAGACTAAATTAAATTAAAAAGTGCAGTATTTTTCATAGTTTATCATATTTCCTAGTTTTGTTCCAGCAAGATACTTTTCAAAATGTGCATCCACCTCTTTGCTCTGTTCTTCGGTAAAAAGACTCTTCCAGTCCCCTACTTCTCCTTTAAGAGCAATAAAGTCAATAATAGTTATTATAACTAAAGAATTGGAATCAAACTGCAATCCTATAAACACTTCATAAAAAATAAATACATTACATAATACATTTTTGAGCTTGTTAAATTAAACAATGTATGGTGCAAAGTGGGGCGCATTTAGCAACCAGTCAGAGATGTAACCATATTTTACACCACAGATAATTTTGACTTGTTCAGTTGCATTTCAGAATATTTTTATTATCTTGCAGCATAGTCACTTGAAATATTTTTTTCAGACGGCATCAATTTTACAAGGATACCTTTCAGGAGGCGTACACACGACCGAGGTTCTCGCTGGAAACCAGCGAGAACCTCGCTGGAAGCTGCATTCCAGCGAGAACCTCGGCCGTGTGTACGCTCTCGGCGAGCCGTCGAGCAGAAATAGAGAGCATGTTCTCTATTTGCTCGACGGCCTGCCTGGATGAATGGCTGGTTGCCATTCCCGACGGGCGGGTCGCCGAATCTGACGGCCGGCAGAGAACCTCGACGGGCGGAACGATGTGTTCTGCCCGTCGAGGTTCGCTGCCGTGTGTACGCGGCTTCACAAGCAAGTTGTACGATGTTTGAAATGAGCGACAGAAAGACCAATATTCTGCTATAGAGTAAACCAAATACTTTATATTTAACCACCTCACTACCATGTTATAGACTAAAGACTAAAGATGATTACAGCGAGGCTCTCTTGTTCTTGGAGGATGTCCATGGACGTCCTGCCAAAACACATCTATCACGCACCCCCTGGGGAACACATCGGGCGCATTCTGCGACGGACGTATGCTTTGGACACAGCTGATCAGAGATCAAGGTTAAGGGCCAATCATAGCGGCTCTTTACCATGTGATTAGCTGTGTCCAATCACAGATGATCACATGTAAACAAATTTGATGGTTATTGGCATTCCTTTTCTCATGTGCTGTCAGTGTGTTAGGAAAGAAGAGCTGATAACCAGCAAGTCTGGCAGGGCACATGTACACTGATAACCAGGGCCCGGATTATCAGTGCAGCCCCATCCAGTGCCAAACAGTACCCATTAGTGCAGCTTATCAGTGCCGCCTAATCAGTGCAGCCTTATCAGTGTTCATCGGTGCACATCAGTGGAGCTCCACCAGTGTCCATCATTGCAACTCCACAGTGCCCATCAGTGCAGCCTCACTAGTGCCCATCAGTGCAGCCTCACTAGTGCCCATCAGTGCAGCCTCATCAGCGCACATTGGTGAATAAGAAAAATTACTTATTTGCAAAATGTTATAACAAACTAATACAATTTTTTTTATTTTTTTTTATTAAATGTTCTGTCTTTTTTCATTTGTTAAGCGCAAAAAAAAAAAAAAATGTGGTGATTAAGCCACCAAAAGAAAGCTCTTTATGTCTTAAATAAAATGTCATGAGTACACTGTTGCATGACCTGGCAAAGGTCAATAAAAGTGCTACAGCTCTGTAAGGCTGAACATTGGCCTGGGCAGGAAGGGGGTGAAAGTGCCCAGTATTCTAATGAACACAGTAAGCAGAAAAACACTGTTGACAAATAATTCAATTTATTATGAAAAAGAAAATAATCCATGGAGATATGCACATTTTCTGAACACAAATAATTTTGCTTTGCATATGATTGGGTGGCTCAAGTGAACAGATTTAGTCTGTTATTTTTAGACATGTGCAGACTGGAATATTTTGTTTTGTTTTTTCGTTTTCGTTTGGAAAATACATTTATTTAGTTACTCCCGAAAATCGTTTTGATTTATGTCGTTTTCGTCGGGAAAGTTTTTGTCCGAAAACGTTGATTTTCGATGATTTGTCGAATTTTTCGACGAAATTCGACAAAGCATCGAAAATCGTTGAATTTTCGTCATTTAATTTCTACCTATTCACTGTATTCAGAACGACGATTTTCGATGCTTTGTCGAATTGAACGCCGAAAATTCGACAAAGCATCGAAAATCGTCAGATCTTAACGGAAACGAAAATAAAGCATTTTTTATGTCGGATCTTTCGGTTTTCGTTTTCGTTCGTTAAAACGATAACGAAAATACCAGATTTTCAGACAAAAATGCATTATTTTTGTAACTCAAACTATTGGATTTAGATCTACAGTATGTTATATGTTATTTGTTTGTACAACACAGGATAAATCAGTTTTAATATTTTACCTTTTCTGAAGAAAACATTCCCAAGATCTCCATGTGTGTCCCTGGATTTTTCCTTCATAGAAGAAAAAGTCGTTTTTTCCTGCACCACCTTGATTTGCTCATCCGTCAGAGCTAAGCTATAGAAGTCACTTATTTTTCTCAGCTCTCTTGAAAGGTCCTTTAGACAGAAAATGCATATATAAATAAATTATTTAAGAGAAAGATGTGAGAATATAATGTTATATTATTAAGAACAACATGACTTAATTTTCGCTAAAGCAAACAAAGTCACTATGAAGGGAGGTGAACACTCAGCTTCATTTTGTTCACAATAAGGGCAAGTCCACATTAATAAATAAGTTCCAAATTGAAGCAAAGACTCTGATAGTAAAAAAAAAAAAATAGGCCGTGGAAGAGACAGTATGTGTTTGGGGAGGGGGGGGGGGTGCTCATACTCCAGTTGATGGCTGACATTCTAGGGAGGACAAAAAGATAATGAATGTATACCATCTTTTCTTTTCCACACACTTTTACAGTTGTACCCATGTTAAAGGATGCATGTATTGAAGAAATACGGGGGCTGCCATTGCTGATCTCCCTCTAACAATAGGAGCTCCATGGCCGCCTTTGGCTTCAATAGTTGAGGTTTCTGACCAGGTACAAGCATTAAGATTAGGAAGTCACAGTGACAGGAGAACTTCTGATCTGTACTTGTTCCATGGCTGTGCTTTGGTAAGTATTGAAGCCACTGGATCAGCATTACTGCCAGGCAACTGGCAAACAAAAAAGGGGGGGGGGATTAGTATAGATTTCCTTTACCCCTATATCTGCTGGTACATTCCCTGTATGTATACTTGGTAATTTGCTCCTCTGTGTTGATATCATGCTTCTTTGTCATTAGACTGCAATTCCTGCACTGCTTTCAGTGCTTGATATATTGTTAAAAAGATCTAATTAAAACAAAAAAAATTCTCACACACAAATGTCATATACATGAAGAATTGTAATTCTTCTGATTAAGAGATAGGCGATTTCAGTTCAAGCATGAAAACTACAGACCAGGGTGCCAGACGAATCTGCTGTCTAGTCTGCCATTCTTTCCTGACCATCAGCAACCATAAATCAGACTTACTGCTTTCCGGTACTGTATTTGGGATCAATCTATGCTATGACCAAAAAGATTTCCCAGGGTTATAATTTGAATTACTACTATGAAGCCGTGTACACACGATCGGTTTGTCCGATGAAAACAGAGGAAAACATTTTCCCCATCGCTGTTAAAAAAATAGAACATGTTTTAAATTTTTCCTATGGATAAAAAAACAATAGAAAAATCAGATCGTCTGTCTGAAATGTGGAACTCATGCATGCTCAGAATCAAGTCAACGCATGTTTGCAAGCAATGAACTTCATTTTTTTCGGATCGTCGTAGTGTTGTACATCATCGCATTTTGGCACGGTCGGAATTTAGTCTAATAGTGTGTATGCAAGACTTATAAAAGTCAGCTTCATCAGATATCCGACGAAAAAATCCATCGGATTAGAGTCGATCAGATATCCAATTGTGTGTACAGGGCTTTAATAAAACATTGGTGAGTAAAGTCTGAAAAGGAAATCCAAATTCAGATTTTGAAACAAGAAACTATATAAAACTTTGTAAGTTCTGTTGATACCAAGTAATAACACCTCAGCAACGGTCCCAGGAGCAGGACAGCATGTTGGTTTTGGGAGCTGCTCTAGCAAAGAAAAATTGACTACATGCATTGGGGGACCTGTATTAAGTAAATTAAGCAACACAATTTGGTAAAAAGACGATTTTGGGAGAGATAAACACAGCACACTTTTAAATAAAGAGATAAGAGAGATAAACACAGAAATTTTTCCTTTACTGATATGAATATGTAATTTGCTGTATTATATTATATAATGTGTATTAATGACGTATTTGTATGTCCTACACAGACTACACAATTCAAAAGAAGAGTTGCAAGGCCCTGACAAAGCACCTCTGTGCGAAACTTGTTGGCTACCTGCATACTGTCATTTATCCTGCTTTTGTAACTACTGTGGTCCATATTGTTTTTAACAATGATTATTATATATTAAAATACTTTTTTGAACAATCTGTGTTTAGTGTGCTTACCTTTGAACAGCACTAGACATTTCTCACTTTAAAATCCCTTATCTTGGGAGAGTGTTTATCTCTCCCAAATCGTCTTTTTCCTTTTAAAGTCTATGAAATGTTTTTTATATATATTGTGCATTGTCTTTTGCATTTTTGGGTGTGGAACCATTCAGAGCAAATACATTTGAAAGGGACATAGTCTTAAATAATGCTGAAGAACCACAAAGATATGGACCGTTGGTTGTATTATTACAATTGAACTTCAAATAGTAGCCAAAAGCTAAATGTATTGTTTTGATGAAATAAATTCCTAATTATCTGTAAGTCCTCCTGATATCTTCTACAGATGTATTGGTTCTGTACACAAATCTACCAGACAAAGCCAGTACTGATTTTAAGGTGCAAAATAACAGCTTTACTGCGAACAATAGAAGTTTTTAGTATTACTATAGACTGTAGGGCAAACACTAACCGCTTTCATGTCTTCAAATGTAAGTACAAGGATATTCCCATCATCAATATGTTTCTCCCACTGAAGCGTGTAATCAAAGTACGATCCATAGATTACTACGATAAAAGACAATATGCAACAGTTACAATACCATAAAACATTGACAGTAACCCTGGTTTACTAATAGAGCAAAGCATGCTTACGTTCCGTAAAAAAAAAAAAAAAAAAATATATTGAATTTTTAGATATTTAAGCACATCAGGTGAGGGAAAATCACTTTCAAAAGATTACTCATTAATGGCCAAGAAAAATAAAAAAACAGGATTTGTACTTGCAAATAATTAAATGAAGCCAGTGCAACTTTATTTAATTTATTAAGCTAAGTGAAAATTCTCTTTACAAAGAAACCTCCCTTAGCTTGGAGAATAAGGTGAAATTGTATTGACTTCAATCATCCATTCATGTGCAAGCACAAATCCATTTTAATTTTTTTCTTGCACATGACTGGGTGTTCTTTGCAGAGTGAATTTTCACTTGGTTTCACCTAATTCAATAAACAGGGGCAAACAACTGTGGCCCTCCAACTATTGTGGAACTACATGGACATTGCAAAACTGACAGTTACAAGCATGAATCCCAGAGGCAGAGGCATAATGGGTAGATTGGCAGAGCTGGAGGCCACAGTTGCCCACTCCTGCACTAGAATAAGTCAACATTCACTTTGAAAGTCAACATATCTAATCCTTTAGTAAAATCAACCCCACTGTCTCCTACATTAAAAGGTTTTGATATTCCCCCTGTAGGTTTAGCTTCAGAACCAACTGGCAATTAACAGGTAAAGGTTTTCACATTCAACATAAAGCATCTTATTATTCTATATTCTTTTTTGTAAATATATAATAGCATTATAAACTAAAGTAATGCCAACATTTTTCAATTTATAGGGAGCATGATACAGTTCTTCATCTAAAAATATGTAATACAAGTACAGTGTATTGTATTTGTTTTTTCTACTTTATTTTTTTTATTTTATTTTAAACTGTATTTTTAAACCTATCCAGTCAGTACAATTTCCAGTTATATAATCCTTGAAGAACAAGTCCCAAGATTCATATGTCGGAAGCACAGGATTCTTGTTTGAGAAATGATAGAAAGACACAGCTGTGTCTTTTGGATTCCGAAGAATGAGTAACATCTGCAAAAACAACAAAAACAAAAAGGAGGCTTAATATGGCAAGAAATAAAAAAATGGTAAAAAAAGTATTGTTCACTATGTGTTCAGTAACCTATGCAAATGATTGTTCTGAATTATCACGATCATAATTTTATAGGTATATAATACATTATAAATGGACAAAAGTTTTTGCTTAGAATTGGACAGAATATGAAATTAAGGATTTTGCTGTCCCATTGGGGAATTTTTGGCACTTTCCAATTTTAAAACACCGAAACAAAGATGAACAACATTTAAAAAAGGAATGCCCTCCCTCGCTTGTTATACCTTGAAGACAGCATTTATCAACTTCCTATAGGCAAATAAATCGAGTGGGTGTCATATAATCTCCCACTCCTGGCCAGGAGGAGGTATAGGCTTTCCAAGCCTAGTTAAATATTTTCATTCAGTCCACCTGTTTCGAGTACCAGGTAGGTGTAAACATGCCACATTCAAAAGTTGGGTAGATCTTGCACAAGAAATGGTAAACCTGCCTCTACATTCCTTTCTATGGCAACAGACACGATTCATTTCATTATTAGAAACCACCCTCTAGTAGGATCTATTTTTCTATCATTGCAAAAACCTACCAGTATGCCAGTGCCTGCTGTCTGTCTACAGGTGACCTGCTGGCCTCTACCATGTTCTTTACAGTCTCTAATCTCTGCTGCTCTGCAATGACGGTCTAGCAGGCATCTGGGAACATGTGATCCGCAAAAACTGTCAGGCACTTGTGCCCTTCCATGCTCTGGTACCTCCTGTGAGCTAAACGTATAATAGACGCCTACCTCTCTAGGTAAAAGAGAAATCACCGCTCTAGGATACTAATCAGAAAGTCTCCTCACCTGATCCAAAGCCACGAGTGCTGGCAATGCATGAAATGATGCAAAATGAAGGAAAAACGTTCTGGACAGCCGCACTCTAAAAATAAATTGCTTTTATTTTAAAATAAAAAAACACACAAAAAGCATGCCACAGCAAGCGGGGTAAAAACTGACGCGTTTCAGTCTCAGTCTCTCCCAGTTACCCAGGAAACAATACAAAAATTATTGTGTAATTAATAGATCAAAAGAAAAGGCTACCAAACAGTTAATCTCCAAAGGAGGAGGAGATCACAGTTGATGACGTCAGAGGTCCAGGACGTTTGTGTGTCTGACCCCCCGGAGCAGGTTGAAGCGGTAGACGGGACATGGAGACACTCTAAACATATAGCTGCCTACACACCATTTATTTCCATCAGGACGACATATGGCACTACAGTGATCTCCTTAAACCCTTTTTTGCAACCACGAACCTGGAGCTTCTCTCCCGCTACGATTCACAGCTGATCCAACCATTACCGCACATGAAGTAAAGTTAAAACGCCATCTTATCACGGACACGGCGGATACGGTAATGTGAAATACACTTGATATATTTGGAGACTACTTTCAGATCTGCATGATAATATCTCTTGGAGAGACATGCTCTAACATCTCATCAAGTAATAGACTGAAAATATATTTATTGGTGCCCGGTCTAGATATTCATGCATGTAGATATTCCAGTGATTTATGCTATCTCAAGCTCTGAACTATCTTTGACCCTTGTGGCATCAACCATAGGACTTCAACTATTTTTGATATATCAGCAACCCACCTTTTTGTGTTATTTTTTTGAGATACTATAGATGTCCCATACACAATTTCTTTTTATTCAATTGATGGCTACATAGCCATTTGGTTGCTGTTTAAAGTCCCTCTTTGATGACCCCCATCTCCACTATTTCCATACCCCGCGGGGACGCACTCATTGAAATTATTCCCATATACATACATACTTGATTTATCATTACATTGCGGTGATATTACCGCTGGGAATTCCAATCAGTGCGTACACACACGTCTGGACATTTGTTTTTATTTATTTTTGTTGTATGTCTGTATTTGTCCTTGTGTGTTGGTAACCAACACGTACACAGTGAGCTGGTTGCTCACTAAATGTACTATTGCTTGTCACTCTGGAGACCTATATGTTATTGGCCTATCAGCCACCTTATTAGGCATCGGAGGTTCTAATTAATTTTGTAATAAATGTATATTATTTTATATATTAGCGTGTATGACCCATTATTGCCAATAGTAGCTCTCTTCATCAACTGTGATCTCCTCCTCCTTTGGAGATTAACTGTTTGGTAGCCTTTTCTTTTGATCCACTTATGCTAGCTACGGTAATTCACCAACACTTGGGCTGCGGTCTCTCTGCTATACATGAACCTCTTTGGTTGCTCTAATATAATAGCAACCCAACGCCCCGTGCCATATTCCTTGTTTGTTTATATGCTTGT
Organism: Rana kukunoris; assembly: GCA_029574335.1. Classification (NCBI taxonomy): domain Eukaryota; kingdom Metazoa; phylum Chordata; class Amphibia; order Anura; family Ranidae; genus Rana; species Rana kukunoris. The sequence continues at coordinate 419,383,661 of CM056052.1, read as the reverse complement.
GTAATTAATAGCTTATATGCTGCAAGAGTCTGTATTTCATTCACATAGAAGAGCTCTGATCCTCTCACTATAGGTAAATTGATCTCTAAGGTTAATGAGATCTATTGTATGGAAAATCTTATTGCCTCCTTAAAATGTGTTGGTAAAGGTTCTTTCACACAGACAATCAGATCAAGTCCCCCCTGTCTGTTTTTCAGGCTAGTCTGATCGGATAGTCCATGCACTATGGACTGGCTACCTTTTCTGGCCTGCAACCTTTACAATTTCCTACAATCTCTGCTGGTCTTTGCTACCACCATTATCAGCTCCTGACAATTCTCCTGGCATGCCACCATTACCATCTCCTGCAACCTCTCCTGGCCTGTCACCATTACCAGCTTCTGTTGATTCTCCTGGCCTGTCATCATTACCAACTCTTGCAACCTTTGATGGCCTACCACAATTACCAGCTTCTGCCACCAGCTGTTCACTGGTTGTTGAGGATGCCGGCGGGCTCCGCTTAGAAAAAAAAAAAAAACTGGTCACCGGAGTTTAGCAGAGTTTAGGAGCTATCAGCATTTTTTTCTGCCAAAATGCTGCCACTCCAGAACACATTAGCAGTGTTTTTTTTTGCCACTAAACTCTCCTGCCACCAGTGTTAATTTTGGCAGCAAATTTTGATTTAATTTTAGTCTTAGGACCAAAATGGCGTTTTAGTCCCATTTTAGTCTTCTGCAATTGTTTTAGCCGGATTTAGTCGACTAAATCTCCAGGACATTTTATGTCCACACAAAAGGTCTTATGCTGCGTACACACGATCATTTTCGGCATGAAAAAAAACGTTGGTTTTTCCAACTTCATCATTAAAACGACGTTTTTAAAAAATGCTCTAGCAAAGCGTGGTGATGTACAAAACATACAACGGCACTACAACGGCACTATAAAGGGGAAGTTCCATGCGGATGACACCACCCTTGGGGCTGCTTTAGCTGATTTCCTGTTAGTAAAAGACGATTCACGCTTTTTTGTCTGTAAGGCGGCGTACACACGACCGAGGTTCTCGCTAGAAACCAGCGAGAACCTCGCTGGGAGCTGCATTCCAGCGAGAACCTCGGCCGTGTGTACGCTCTTGGCTTGCCCCGCCCGTCGGGAATCCCATCAAGCAAATAGAGAGCAGGCTCTCTTTTTGCTCGACGGCCCGCCTGGATGAATGGCTGGTTGCCATTCGATGGGCGGGTCGCCGATTTCGACGGCCGGCCGAAAGCATCGACGGGCGGAACGATGTGTTCCGCCCGTCAAGGTTCTCATACGTGTGTACGCCGCCTTACAGCGTGATGAATGTGCTTACTCCCTACGAATGGTAGTTTTACCAGAACGAGCGCTCCCATCTCATAACTTGCTTCTGAGCATGCGCAGGTTTTTAACGTCGTTTTAGCCCACACACGATAATTTTTTACAACCCGAAAAACGACACTGTTTAAAACACTTTAAAAAATGCAGCACGTTCGGACAAAAAAAATTGACGTTTTTCAGAACCCGAAAAATGATATGAAGCCCACACACGATTATTTTAAATGACATTTTTTTAAAACATTGTTTTTTTCGATGCCGAAAAATGATCGCGTGTACGCCGCAGTGCTGTCCAATGACCAGAGCACTTTTTGTGATTCGGCACTGCGTCGCTTTAACTGACAATTGCGCGGTCGTGCGACGTGACTCCCAAACAAAATCGGCGTCCTTTTTTTCCCACAAATAGAGCTTTCTTTTGGTGGTATTTGATCATCGCTGCGGTTTTTATTTTTTGCGCTATAAACAAAAATAGAGCAACAATTTTGAAAAAAATTCAATATTTTTTATTTTTTGCTATAATAAATATCCCCCAAAAATATATAAAAAAACATTTTTTTCCTCAGTTTTTTGTTAAAAAAAAAATCGCAATAAGCGTTTATTGATTAGTTTGCGCAAAAGTTATAGCATTTACAAAATAGGGGGTCGTTTTATGGCATTTTTATTAATATTTTTTTTTTACTAGTAATGGCGGCGATCAGCATTTTTTTCCAGTACTGCGACATTATGGCAGGGCACTTCGGACACTTTTGACACATTTTTGGGGCCATTGGCATTTTTATAGCGATCAATGCTATAAAAATGCATTGTATTACTATAAAAATGCCATTGGCAGTGAAGGGGTTAACACTAGGGGGCAGGGAAGGGGTTAAGTGTGTTCCTGGGTGTGTTCTAACTGTATGGGGGGTGGACTCACTAGGGAAAATCACTGATCTTCTGTTCATACATTGTATGAACAGGAGATCAGCGTTTCCCCCGCTGACAGGAACGAGAGCTATGGGCCAGATTCCCATACATTTCCTGCTGGCGTAGCGTAAGCCATTTACACTACGCCGCCGCAATTTAACTAAGCAAGTGCCGTATTCCCAAAGCACTTGCTACGTAAGTTGCGGCGGCGTAGTGTAAATGGCTCTGCGTATCCCCACGTAATTCAAAGGGGGCGGCTTGTATTTAAATTAAGCGCGCCCCCACGTCGATCGAACTTCGCATGCGCCGGCCTCATAAATAGCCCAGTGCGCATGCTCCAGCTCACGTTGGAAAAAATGAATGAAGCCGACGTGAGCGGCGTTTACGTATATCCCTATTCACGAACGACTTAGTAAAACAACGTAACCGACGTAAAAAGATAACGCTGACCCAACGCCATACTTAACATGGCAACAACGGAACTTCGTAAACCTACCCCTCATATAGCAGGGGTAGGTTTACGCTTACGGAAACAACGTAAACGACGACGGGGCGGCGTAAAAACGTTCGGGAATCGTCGGATTAGGCTCATTTGCATAGGCAAATGAGAAATCATCGTAAAGGCCACCTAGCGGCCAGAGATGTCATTACATCTACGATCCGACGGTGTAATTGTTTTACACCTGTCGGTTCTTCACTGTATCTATGCGTAAGTGATTCTAGGAATCACACGCATAGATACTCAGGAAAAAAAACAGAGATACGAAGATGTTTCCTACAAGACGCCAGCGTATCTCTTTTGAGAATCTGGCCCTATGTGTTTACACACATAGCTCCCGTTCCCCGCTCTGTAATGAGCAATCGCACGTGCCCCCTAGCGGCCGCTTTAAAGCGGACGTATAGCTACGGGCTCTCGCCCAGGAGTGCCACCGTCCCACAGTAATATGACGGCGGGCGGGCGGCAAGAGGCTAAATACTACTGGAGTGAAAAATCTAATATGCTGTTATTTATGTTATTAAGGTGTGAACATGCACTATAGACCACTGTTAATTTTGAAATAAAATTTGAATTTAGTTTTAGTCTTAGTCTTTTGACTAAAATGGCATTTTAATTTTAGTCCCATTTTAGTCCTTTGAATAAAATGCCATTTTAGTTTTAGTCGTATTTTAGTCATCGCAATTGTTTTAGTCATATTTTAGTCGACTATAAATAAATAAGTTGACTAAAGTGTTTTAGTCGGCCTGCCACAAAATGCTGCCTAAACCCTATGTGTGCATGAACACATATAATAACATGCAGGGAATTTAGAGGCAGTAAAAAAAATATATATATATAGTTACTCACCAGTCACCAATGCAGTTTGTGGCTGGTGTATAAGAGGTAACCTCATGATCATTAAAGAATTTCGGTTAAATTGTAGTGAATAAACATATAAATCTGGTTGAGCCGTGTGCTAAGTAATATGCAGCAAAAAACATTGTGAGGGAGATATAATAAGCAGCAGCAGTCTATACCACAAAACCTATCTATCCATTTACTTTCAAGAGATACAAAATCAGAATGAATAAATCTATGGGTAGCATAGAAACTGCTAAACTATGTAGCCTATACGAAAACAAAGTTTACAAAGCTAATGGTTAAATGTTAATTTTTGTAACTTTGCTGGAAAGGTGAAGTTGAACTTAACAAAAATAGCAAATCTGTAGGTATTATTTATATTTCAAAAATATAAAAAAAAAATGCAAATGGGTCAACAATCTTACTAATACTATACCTTGGTCTTCTTTTCAAAAAAAGATTTAGGAATGTTTTCCCATGTAACGTGTGAGGAGATGACTCTTGGTGATGGTTGTTGACTCATGTACTTCAGAGAATGAAAAGAAAAGTTATATAAGCTTAATTTTATGTTAATTTTTTTACCAATAAATATTAAATGTACAGAGGGAGAAAGGAAAGCAGCATTTGTCTGTTAGAGTCACATATGAAGCCAAGTCCAATAACCCCAGGTGTCCCTTTCCTGTCCACATCCCAGCTCATCACACAAACTGACATAAATTTGGTACCTCTTTGATCAACTGTTGTGACGCCACTGCTACACAGCTCTAAAGCTGTTGCTTTTCCGAGCTGATTGTCTTTGTTTGATGCAAGCTAACCCATTCATTTAAAATAGAACTATGACCTCCAATTTAAAAAATATATGCTGCAGCACTTAATTATATGCACATATGTAATCCAATGATACCATTTTGCAAAAGAAATGTTAACTAGGGATGAGATAAATGGATATGATTTGTGGGGAATCTTTAAAATAAAGCCATTTTCTAAGGCTAAAAGTACTAAAGACTTTTTTGGAGCAAGCACAAACATTTGAAAAAGATTATGATCTAGATACACTCAATAGAACAATAACCATCAGGTAAAACAACACAATCGTGAACAATTATTAAGACATAACACAACAAAGTTCAGACACCTTTAACCTCACTTTTATCACTACCTTTTTATCAACTACCTTTTCATCAAAGTACTATTTGGTGAAAAACAGCATCATCAAAAAACATTGGTCCATTCTAAAAAAAAATCTCGTATTTTCGGCCTTCATTACCTACCTGATACACCATCAGTAGTATTTAGGGGGGTACCAGAATTGAGAAATTGTATTGCCCCCAATATCTATGATTCACAGTCAAACCTGTTTTTTTTTCTTATAATATGAACGGTTACTATCCTTGCAGAAAATGTAGTTTCTGTCAAGTCAATGCTTTTAGGGGATGTAAAGTAACATCTTTCAGTCTAAACAAACACTTAAAAACATACATTAGTTCCTTTGTTTCTTGCAGTTCCAGAAATGTAGTTTACATGTTGCAATGCCCATGTGGCTTGCAATATGCTGGGCGTACTACTAGCACATTACAAATAAGTCTCAACTAAAATATAGGAAACATAAAAAGAGGACTCAAAGGTCATAGTGTTTTAAAGCATTATGCTATGTACCATAATAAGAACCTAGCAGGTACATTATTTACAGTTATTGAAAAGCATAGCCCTCACTGGCGAAGTAGCAATGCAAAAAGGGACATATTGTGAACTGAGACCACATGTATCTACGAGTTATATAAAATAGTTAATCCCACTTTCTCTCTTTCCACCACTTTAGTTCCTTTTTTACCAATTAAAACAGTTTTTTTTTTTTTTAGCTGTGGTTTATTAAAATTGTAGTATTTTATATAATTCACATTTTTAATAGTATTTTATGATTATGTAAATACCTTTGATTATGTATGTTTGTCTGCTTTGGCATACTTATAACGTATTGTTGATTGCTGAGTGAGAATCATTGTCATATGTTTTTTTCCTTTTTTTTGTATATATTTTTATATAGATATTTTTACTTCAAATTTTTATATTGTTCTATATAATTTTTGTATATTGGAGCAATTTCCTACTGGACCACTAGGGGGAATTCTACTATGTATGGCGACATCCTATTATGACATCAGATGAGTCCAGGTGCAGGGCCGGCCTTTGCGTTGTGCGGGTTGTGCGCCCGCACAGGGCGCAATGACCAACAGGGGAGCCGTACGTAGGGTTGCCACCTGTGCCCAGGTAAACATTCCATTGTCCTGTGGAATGTGCCGGATCGCAGCCGGATCACTGTCTATCATTGAGAAATGCGCTCTGAGCCTCTGTGCCCTGTGATTGGCTGAGCGGGCGATGTGCGGGGCGGGATGTAGTAGACATGGGGGTCTGTGACTGGCCCTGCGGAGCTGGTGCTGGTCATGTGTGGAGGCGTGGGCAGGGCTGCACTGTGAACTTAAATCGATAATCGTGCCTGCTTGCTCCCGGAGTCCTGCCTCACGATGTGTGTCTCCTGAGGTGAGGGCTCCTCTGCTCTCTGTCACCCCCCTCCTCTGCCCTGTATCACCCTCCCTCCCTCCTCTGTCCTGTGTCATCTGCCCTGTGTCACCCCCCCTCCTCTGCCCTGTGTCACCCCCTCCACTGCCCTGTATCACCCTCCCTCCTCTGTCCTGTGTCATCTGCCCTGTGTCACCCCCCCTCCTCTGCCCTGTGTCATCCCCTTCTCTGCCATGTGTCACCCCCCCTCCTCTGCCCTGTGTCACCCCCCTCCTCTGCCCTGTGTCACCCCTCTCCTCTGCCCTGTGTCACCCCCCCTCCTCTGCCCTGTGTCACCCCCTCCTCTGCCCTGTATCACCCTCCCTCCTCTGTCCTGTGTCATCTGCCTTGTGTCACCCCCACTCCTCTGACCTGTGTCACCCCCTCCTCTGCCATGTGTCACCCCCTCCTCTGCCCTGTGTCACCCCCCTCCTCTGCCCTGTGTCACCCCCCCTCCTCTGCCCTGTATCACCCTCCCTCCTCTGTCCTGTGTCATCTGCCCTGTGTCACCCCCCTTCTCTGCCCTATGTTACCCCCTCCTCTGCCCTGTGTCACCCCCCCTCCTCTGCCCTATGTCACACCCCTCTGCCCTGTGTCACCCCCCTCCTCTGCCCTGTGTCACCCCACCTCCTCTGCCCTGTGTCACCCCCCCTCCTCTGCCCTGTGTCACCCCCCCCTCCCCTCTGCCCTGTGTCACCCCCCCTCCTCTGCCCTGTGTCACCCCCCCTCCTCTGCCCTGTGTCACTCCCCCCCTCTGCCCTGTGTCACCCCCCTCCTCTGCCCTGTGTCACCCCCCTCCTCTGCCCTGTGTCACCCCCCTCTTCTGCCCTGTGTCACCCCCCTCTTCTGCCCTGTGTCACCCCCCTCTTCTGCCCTGTGTCACCCCCCCTCTTCTGCCCTGTGTCACCCCCCTCTTCTGCCCTGTGTCACCCCCCCCCTCTTCTGCCCTGTGTCACCCCCCTCCTCTGCCCTGTGTCACCCCCCCTTCTCTGTGTCACCCCCCTTCCTCTGCCCTTTGTGTCACCCCCCCTCCTCTGCTCTGTGTCACCCCCTCCTCTGCTCTGTGTCACCCCCCCTCCTCCTCTGTGTCACCCACTCCTCCTCTGTGTCACCCCCTCCTCCTCTGCTCCGTGTCACCCCCTCCTCCTCTGCCCTGTGTCACCCCCCCTCCTCTGCTCTGTGTCACCCCCTCCTCTGCTCTGTGTCACTCCCCTCACTTCCTCTTTTCTCCCACCCACCACTCTTTTTCTTATCCTCTCTCTCTTACCCCTCTCTCTCACCCCCCCTCACCTCCTCCTCCTCCTCTCTCTCACCCTTCTCACCTCCCTCCCCCCACCTCTTTCCATCCTCAGGGGGTGGGGGCCCCATGAGAATGGCTGTATTATTGGGGCCCCAATAATTGCTAACAGCAGCCCTGTGAGTGTACCAGTTTGGATGTGTCCTGAATCCTGTGTCTTGCCGACACACTTCTCCCCAAGGCTCTCCACACAATGAAAGGAAGGAAAACAACATTACAGTAGAGGAGCTTCACCCCCAAACTCCAGCTCCCAAACATCCTGGCTCAAAGCGGCTCTCGGTAAGGCAGTCTAATGGGGGTCTTTTGTGGGGAAGGGAACACTGATGGGTGGGTTCCCTGATCTAATCAAGGGGGGACCGATATAAGGGAAAGGGAGTCCTGGTGGACTACAAGGCCCAGCATTTTACTATAGGAGGCATTGGTGGGACTAAAATGCTGGGCCTTATAGTCCACCAATGCCTCCTATAGTAAAATGCTGGGCCTTGTAGTCCACCAATGCCCCTATAATAAAATGCTGGGCCTTGTAGTCCACCAATGCCCCTATAGTAAAATGCTGGACCTTGTAGTCCATCAATGCCTCTATAGTAAAATGCCCCAATGCTGTAGTGTCAGTGTGTAGCGGTCAGTGTGTAGTATATTGTGTACAGGTCAGTGTGTATCGGTCTGGGGGGGGGGGGGCACAGGATTAGCTCGCACAGGGTGCCTGAACACCTAAGGCCGGCCCTGTCCAGGTGAGTTTACAATCTGCATTGATTTGCCATCTTTTCCACATTGAATTATGGGTTTGGGTATTTCCTGATTACTGTGTTTTAGTACAAAAGAAAGTGGCTAACGTGTGGTCCTGGAACCTCTGATGCTGCAATTTGAGACTAAACTGGTCGGGTGGCCATATTTGGTCAGAGATGTCAGCGCCACCCCCCCCCCCGTTTACATTTAGCTGTTGGCCAGGAATCCCTGACTCAGGGATGGGGTCATATTTAGCAGCCATAACAATATCACTGTTAAATTTATGATTTTATTATTTTAGCTAGAGATTCAGCTTGGTGGGTAGGCGAACACCCTATTTAGTTCACTGAATGCCAAACAAGCAAAGTTTGTACCTATTTGAGTCCGAACTCATACCGCATCCCTGCTCTTAACTGAGTTCACTACAGAAAATTGGAATGCGATTGGCGGCTATAACTTACTGCAGTTTCTATATCATCACTGCCTTTACTAACCAGCCTGGTTTGATTTTTTATGGGTTAGGTCTACCAGAGTTGAAGTTTAACCAAAAGTGGACAGTCCAATAACAAACTAATAATTGCCACATATGCATTTTTTCCTTAATAGAGAAAAGGGGGGATGGACTAAAAGGCATTATCATGTAAGATTTACGACCAATATATTTTATGCAGTCTTACAGACTTTAAATTAAATTGTGCAGGGTGCTATCTATTATTTGCTCTTACTTTTTATGTCAGAATGCGTTACCGTTAACAAATCTACAAAGTGAATAGTTACTGATTATGTATTACCTTATCGAGTATTTAAAGCTATGACAGTTTTTGTATATACCTCAAACTTCTCTGGATTTCCAAACTCCAACATAGCTTGATCCAATGTCGGCTCTTTTTTGTGCAGTTCAAAAAGTATTTCATGTAGTATCTGTATTGTCCAGTTTGTTCCTACAATGTAACACAACACATTATACACAAGTCTGATGAGTCTGAGCAGTCAAGTGAATTTATCACCTTTATGTTTTTGTTTAAATAACCCCAAAAATATTTTAGCTCAGTTTATGACAAACCTAGGCTGCATTGGGATCTGAAGAAGGAAAAACCCTGTGTTCTTGCAGATAATTGTGTTTCTTATATGCTCCCTATCATTTTATAAACACCTGTCCACAACTCCGGTCAACAATAAATGTTTTATTGTAATCGTAAGTTACAAACATTTGTAGGAAAATCACAACATTTTATAATACAAATGCAGTATGAACAGAACAGTTACAGCACTGTATCCATCCTCGGGCATGTGCCCATTCACACAACGCATATACAAAAGTGAGTACACCCCTCACATTTTTGTATGTATTTTATTATATTTTTCATGCTACATTGTAAAGTTTGTACAGCTTGTATAACAGTGGGAATTTGCTGTCCCCTCAAAATAACTCAACATACTGCCATTAATGTCTAAACCGCTGGCAACAAAAGTGAGTACACCCCTAAGTGAAAATGTCCAAATCGGGCCCAGTTAGCTATTTTCGCTCCCAGGTGTCATGTGACTTGTTAGTGTTACAAGGTCTCAGGCGTGAATGGGGAGCATATGTTTTAAATTTGATGTGATCGCTCTCACTTTCTCATACTAGTCACTGGAAGTTCAACATGGCACCTCATGGCAAAGAACTCTCTAAAGGTTCTGAAAAAAAGAATTGTTGCTCTACATAAAGATGGCCTAGGCTATAAGAAGATTGCCAAGACCCTGAAACTGAGCTGCAGCACGGTGACCAAGACCATACAGCGGTTAACCAGGACAGGTTTCACTCAGAACAGGCCTCACCAAGGTTGACCAATGAAGTTGAGTGTCCATGCTCTGTGTCATATCCAGTTGTTGTCTTTGGGAAATAGACATATGAGTGCTGCCAGCATTGCTGCAGAGGTTGAAGGGGTGGGGGGTCAGTCTGTCAGTGCTCAGACCATATGACGCACACTGCATCAAATTGGTCTGCATGGGACGCTCATGCGGCCACGCTCCCATGTCCTGCTGCTGCGTCCATTGACACAGACAGCAGGACTCAGCCTGCCCCCTGGCCGATGGCTCCACTACTATCAATCTATGCAATCAGGACCCGAGACACCGGCTGGAGCTGGTGTGCTGGTCCCCGTCACTGAAAAGACCAGGTTCAGGCAAGTAAAAGGGGGGCAGCTACATCACAGGAGGTTTTTCACCTCAATGCATAGAATGCATAAAGATGTAAAACCTTCAGGGTTTACAACCCCTTTAACCACGTCATTACCCGCGTATTGTCATATGACATCCGCAGGAGGGATCTCCCATCCTGGGCGGGGGTCATATGACATCTTGGGCTTCCCGGTCGTCTAGGGGGCCCTCGGTATTCGGTGTGCATGCCCGGCAGCCACGATGTCCGCCGGGCACCCGTGAACACAGCAGGACTGTGGATCTCTGTGTGTAAACACAGAGATCCATGCCCTGTCAGGTGAGAGGAGACCGATGTTGTGTTCCCAGTAAGGATGAGCTTCGGCGTGTTCGCACACCCCACCAGGAAGTCAGCACCACGCTGCGCTAATCACAGGCAGTGAGACATTGTCTCGATGCCCGGCTGCAGAAATCGAGGAATGCCTCAGCCTGTGATTAGCGCAGCGTGGTGCTGACTTCCTGGCGGGCTCTGCATGTGGGGTGTACGAACACGCCGTACAGAGGAATACCGATCGGTCTTCTCCCCTTGTGAGTCCACGCCCCCTAGAGTTATAATCACTCCCTAAGACACAGTGTGTCAACTCCTTCCCTGCCAGTCACATTTACACAGTAATTGGTGCATATTTATCCGTCACAATGTCACCGTCACAATTTCGCAGATCGCCGCCAGTACTAGTAAAGAAAAAAAAAAAAAAATATGCCATAAATCTATCCCCTATTTTGTAGACGCTATGGGCCAGATTCACAAAGCACTTAAGCCGACGTTTCAGGAGATGCGCGGCGTAATTCTAAATATGCGCCGTATCCCCAAAACGATATACGCCTGAAATCTAGAAATTTTCGACCAACGTAATTTCGATAGACCGTCACATTGTGCGCACAAAAATGCACACACCATGATTTGCTAGAAATATGCAAATGAGGGAGATACGGTGATCCACAAAAGTAATTTTGTGCGGAGCAGGCTCATGTGCGCACAGCTCCTCCTATCTAAAGTTAGTCCATATAAAAGGGTTTAAAATTAGACAATCCCCAATGTCACTAAAGCCCAGGCTGAGAGCCACACTTGAAAACAATCTGATGCCACATGCCAGGGGCATCCTTGCTCAAGCACACGCTTTAGATGAGCGCAGATAGGAGGGCCGGAGGAGGGCGGGAAAGGATATACGCAGTGACCTCTTTGGCATGGATTCTGAGGTGTATCGCACCAGATTCCCCCCTGGCCTCATGGGATTAACCACAACCCTGAAGGACATCACCAGCCCAACACACCGCTCACATGCAGTGCAGCCACTTCAAGGTCGAACACTCCATTTCCTTGCCTGGCTCTTTTTAGCGTAAGTGGAGTGGTGGCTGGATGTCACAATCCTCCATGGCAGATGTGTGTACCAGGTTATCCCTACAATTCTCAGACGCATTGTAAGGCAGAGACAGATTCCCCAAACTTTGTATGCCAGATCATCGTACAGTGCATGTTGCATGCTGCACAACTTCGCAGTGAGAATGGGTCTGGAGATTGACATACTGTCCCCCCCCAGTGATGACCTACTAACATCCTCCTGTCTTTTCCCTTCCACCCATATGCTGAACCAGACAAACCCCCAAACCCCAGGAGAGGAAAGATCCCCCCCTAACCGGCCTCCTGAGGCTGCCTGGACTGGGGGTACCCGTCTTCTGAGGGAAGAGTGAGAAAGGGCAGCATAAGTGATGACAGACAATCCCCCCCTAACCGAGACAGCTCACATTAGGCATCTTTGCACGTTAAACACACACATTATTAATGGCACAATGAGAATGCATGCATGCACACCACTGTGGTCCCTAGATCACACACACCACATCCTCATCACATTGGATTAGCACAAGCCCACCATGCAGGACTTGTGAGCAGCAACGCCACGCCACGCCACGGCTCCAACTATGTCACTGTACATTCATACACCATTCATACGGACCTGGGGATCACTTCTCCCTGGTCCTGGGGAACCCTTCTCCACCACAAATGAGGGTGACACCCCTTTTCCGGCAGGAATGTCATCCCCACATTCCAAAATCAATCACAAACAGGGGGAAAAAAATGCGCAGAAAAAAAAAATGCCCAGCAAAAAAAAAAAAAAAGCCCAGCAAAAACGGCCATGGCCCCGGCTCCTCAGGGGAGACTCATGGGGGGGGGGGGGTAATCCGGGGAAGGAGGAGCATCCCCTGGTCTCTGCCCACCTGGCGGCCTGCCCTCCAATGCCACGGCTATTCTGGTCAGGCCAGCATTGAGTGTTGCCGTATTGGCCTGGATAGCCTGGGTGAGGGCCCGCACATCCTGACCGAGGGCCCGCACATCCTGACCGAGGGCCCGCACATCCTGACCAACGCCTGCTGTGGTAGCCTGCTGTTCATTTTGGCAATTGATCAGAGCCAGGGAGTTGCAGGCCATGTCCCCAACTGAATTCTTTATGGAGCCCCAAAGTCTGGCTGACCTGTCCCAGATGGAGGGTCTGAAGGGCCTGGTCCCTTCTCAGATTGGCAGACAGAAATTCGGCCACCCCCCCTGGTCTTCTGGGTCGCCCTTCTGCCTCCAGATGAGGCTTGTGGCCGGAGAGAAGGGGAGCCCCTTGGGAGGGGAGCCCTGTTAGGGGAGGAGTGGGAGGGGCTACCCCTGATGGAGGCCTGGCTGCTGCTAGCCATAGGGGAAGACTCCTCCAAAATTAACAAGTCATTCCCTGACATGACCTCCTCCTCCAAATCAAACTCCTCCTCCTTAACCTCCTCAGAGGACTCCGGCCTTGTCCGGGGGTCTTCCTCAGACTGTTGTCCCGGGGATGGTGCGGACAGGCCAGATGGCCCAGCACCCTCCTGCACATCTGTGGATGACACAAAACATTCACAGGTTGGAGGATCCACACACTTGCCACATATTCCCTCCTCCCCCACACATGCTACACACCAGATAGAAAAAAAAAAAACAACTTACCTGTCCTCACGGTCATTGGAGTCAAAGCCAGGCAGCCCCTCCACGTGCTGCCTGTTGAAGGTCTGGGCCACCGCACGCTCCTCCTCAGTCAGCTTAACAGGGCATGGTGGGCCCCCACCAGTGCCCCTGGCATGTGCTGCAATCTTGGCCAGCTTTACACGGACCACACGCCGGAGATCATTGATCTTCTTTTGGATCCCCTGGCGTATCTGGGTTTCCCCCCCCCCCCAACGAATTTACCTTGTCGGCGATGTCCGGCAAAATCTGAGCCTTCCTGGCCGGGGGGGTGTTGGCACTCTCCGGGCCGTGCAGGAATCGCCCATATAGGGTAATGGCCCTGCCAATAATTTCCTTCTCCCGCAAGGAAAAATTTAACTTTCGCTTCCTCTCACTCACCAAAAATCACTCAACAAAACAGTCTCCAAAACAGTCACCAAAAATCACTCTCAAAAACACTATCCAAAACACTATCCAAAACAGTCACCAAATATCTCAAAGACACCTCACAATCCAACAAACGCTAACAAACAACAGAACAAAAGCACCTTGCTGTAGGAAGGGAAACAATTGGATGTACTTTTGCAAAAGAAGGGCGTTTCTCTCGGTCTATTTAAGCACTGTGTGTAGCCCACTAAGTTGACCAGGCCTAGTTCCAATCTCACTGATTGCGCCGTGCCGAGTTGTGAGCATGCGTAGAGAGGTGCTGACCATAGTCTGCTTCATGTGTGTATGCGCAATCCGGCCGGCCCTTCATTTGCATGGGGTCACGGCTCATTTCAATGGAACATGCCCACGTCCTTCCCAATTTGAATTACACCGCCTTACGCCTCGGAAATTACATTGCACCGGCGCAAATTTCTGCGCAAATACTACGAGGATACGGTACTTGTGCCTCTAAATTGAGCCGGTCTAATGTAAAGGAGATGCTCTACGCCGGTCAATATATGCGCCAAGGTACGTGAATCTGGCCCTATAACTTTTGTGCAAACCAATCAATATATGATTTTTCTACCAAAAAATATGTAGAATACATATCGGCCTAAACTGAGGATTTTGTTTTTTTAAATTGTGATATTATAGCAAAAAGTCAATAAAAAAAAATAAAAAATTGTCGCTCTTTTGTTTATAGCGCAAAAAAATTAAAAGAGGTGATCAAATACCACCATAAGAAAGCTCTATTTATGAAAAAAAAACATAAAAATTGAATTTGGGTACAGTGTTGCTAGACCATGCAATGGTCATTCAAAGTGCCACAGCGCTGAAAAATATAAATTGGTCTGGGCAGGTAGGGGGTGAAAATGCCCTGTATTGAAATGGTTAAAACCACAACTGCTTTTTTTTTTACCAATATTCCTTTATATTGATTATCTTTTTGAAAGATAAATAGTGCATTCTATATACAACTATATATAGATCAGACCGAAAACGAAGGACAAATGAGGAGGACAGAAGAACTTTGTTTCAAATCAGGGACAGTCCCTCAAAATCAGGAACAGCTGGGAGCCATGCATATGACAAAACAAAACTGACATCACTTACCACATTTTGGATAGGTTAGAATTAACACATCATCTTCTCTAGCCTTTAATTTTTCCATTGCTTGAAAAGTTTCCTCACTACAGAGAACACTAGGATACAGGATTCCCTTATAACTCAATTTTAGCTCTTCTGTTGTCATCTTACTGGCCTTTTCTGCAACTTTTTTAATTTCTGCCAGGAATTTCTCCTTCTTTGTTTGTTTCTCTTCAGCAGTAGCCATTTTTCCTATAGAGTATAAGCACAAAGACAGAGTACAAGAGGCAAGTACTTCCCTTATGAGATCTTGGGAGGAGGAGGATTACAAACCAGCACTGCCTATTCCTTGCTCTCTTTCTCTGACACAACCTCTGAAGCAATGCAGGAACAGGATTGGTAAGGTCAAAGAAGACAGTCAACTACAATTAAAGTATACAAGAATGACAAATCACTTTCTAAACCTAGAGGCTACCAGTGTTTACTCAAGAGAGGTTACTCTGAAAATGTTGGTGGGTTAGCCTCTCTTAAGGCCGGAATCACATTTGTGCGGTGCGATTTTCAGCTCTCTTATCTCTGCAGAGAGATTACAGAAGTGTTCAGCAGATCCACTGCGTTTTAGCTGCGAATTTGGACACCTTGGAGAAGTTACATACCATTCGGTCTGGTATGGATTAGGAGGGGAAATCCCCATGCCAAAATAAAAAAAATGGCTTGGGGTCCCCCCCAAAATCCATACCAGGCCTTTATTCAAGCATGCAGCCTGATAGGTCAGGAAGGAAAGGGGACAAGCGAGCCGTAGGCCTGGCTCACACCTATGTATTTTTTAGCATGTATTCTGTTTTGTAGAAACACACTACAGTCCATTTAACATGGTTTCCTATGGGTCGTGTTCAAATCTGTGCATTTTATGGAAAGGACCGGGGAGTTTTTGGGGTTTTTTGGTTCCGATAGACATCAATGAATCAAAAATGTGTATGGAAAAATGCAAATTGTACCTGGAATATGCAAACTGCAACCTGCATAGGTGTGAACCAGGCCTTAACCTGGCCATAAATGTGACAACGTTCCCTCAACTTCAATAATTCAAAGGGTGATTGTGCAAAAATTAGACATAAATTCCTTTGCAAATGTAAAGCATAAAAGGTGACTGGTGAAAAACACAATGGGCCGGATTCAGGAAGAGTTAGGCTGGAGTATCAGTGATACTCCAGCCTAACTGTCACTTTGAGCTGGCGTTTCTGTTTTCAGTAACCAGAAAACAAGAAACGCCGGGTTGGAGTTCCTATACGAGCAGCGTAATTGTATTACGCTGTCGTATCGGAACTTCAATTTTAAAAATGGCGTGCGGGGCGTTCCCGCTGATTAACGCCGAGAATATGTTAATCAGCGGGAATCGGAAATTCACGATCGTATTCGGGCGCGACGCAGTGACTTTCCGACGTTTCCGTAAGAGATACGCGGCGTAAAGAAATACATGCCCCCTAGGTGGAGTATCCTATGTTAAGTATGGCCGTCGTCATCGCGTCGAAAAAAAAATTATTCGAGTCGTTTGCGTAAAACGTCCGTGAATGGGGATTGACGTCATTGACGTTCCCTGAAAGAATTTGGAGCATGCGCACTGACAGTCGACGCATGCGCAGTACATTCGCCGCGGGATCGCGCATAGTTAACATAATACACGCCCCCTACCCGCCCAATTTGAATTCCGCCGGCTCATTTTCGCTACGCCGCCGCAACTTTAGGAGCAAGTGCTTTGTGAATAACAGTACTTGCTCCTAAAGTTACGCGGAGTAACGTAAATGAGAAACGTTACTCCAAAGTAAAGAAGCGCCCATCTACCTGAATCTGGCCCAATGTGAGAATAAATAATTAAACAAATATATGAGAAATATGCAATGTGCCAAAGTCCCCAGACGAAGACACGTGATTAGTGTCGTAACACATAGGGATAGACGTACACCAGGGGTGACGTGGAACGGCGCGGAGGACGCCAGCTCTTGTATACATGCTCGCTCATTTTATTTTCCTGTAAGTGCAATTTATTTCTATTAAAGCTGCTCACCTTTGATAATACACTATTGGAGGCCGTTTTGTGTGCTCCTTGTTTGTTCCCCTCGGTCTGAGACTCTCCAGGTACCCGCTAGGGACCAGACTAAAGGGCGACCCACAGGACACTGAGAGGAGATTGTCGGATGGTGGAAAATAGCTTTAAGGCCCATTTATTTCTCATAGAGGTGAGAGTTCTGGGAGACCAGAGGGCGTCGGTGGTGGAGTTCCTATTCCTTCTGGATTAGTGGGCATTCCTCTTAGCAGCCTTGCTATTACCATGTTTGGACTTTGGCACACATTTTTTTTTCTTTTTTTCTATTTTCACTTTCCAGTGTTTGATTAATAGCAGTGGGGCTATTATCTTTATGGACTTTGGCACATTGCATATTTCTCATATATTTGTTTAATTATTTATTCTCACATTGTGTTTTTCACCTTTTATGCTTTACATTTGAATAGGAATTTATGTCTAATTTTTTCGCAATCACCCTTTGAATTATTTAGCATTTGATTGGTTGTTGTTGTGCACTGCACAGTGTTTGCTGCAATTATTTTTTCACTGTCGATCTAGGGAGACGTTTTGTAGTAGCGCAGAGGTTCTTCTACCAACCAATCTTTCCCTCAACCTCAACTACTTTCGATCTAGAATTACAATTTTGAGCAATTAAACTTGGAAATTGGTGGTTTCGATTAACCACAAGGAAATTAGTTTAAAGGGGTGTTCCAGCCAAAAATGGTGTTTATTAAAAGTCAGCAGCTACAAAAAGTGTAGCTGCTGGCTTTTAATAAACACTCACTTACCTGCTCCTGCGTTCCAGCGACGCGCCGACCGGGGCTCCGCTCCTCTCCCCCCCTCCCCGGCCGGCGTCTCCATCCCGACTATGGGCACCCAGCCGTGACGGCTCGTCGCTGATTGGACAGGCGATCGCATGGGACCTGTCATGTGTCCCATGCGATCGCCTACAGGGAGGGGCTCGTGTAGGCGATTAAGGCTTAATCGCCTACACCAGCCCCTTGGCGGAAGCAGGAAGTGGGACAGGAAGTCCCACTCTTCCTGAAGCCCCCACTCCCCCCCAAAAAAAATTACATGCCAAATGTGGCATGTAAGGGGGAGGGGAGGGGATTAAGGCAAACTTAATTTTTAGGGTGGAACTCCTCTTTAACCTCTTGCTGTCTGGGGTAATTATTTTACATTTTGTACACAAATGGTAAAAAATCAGCATTTTATTACTAGATAATTACTTAGAACCTCCAAACATTATGGGAGTTATTTACGAAAGGCAAATCCACTTTGCACTGCAAGTGCACTTGGAAGTGCAGTTGCTGTAAATCCGAGGGGTAGATGTGAAATTAGGGGAAGCTCTGCTGATTTTATCCTCCAATCATTTGCAAGCTAAAATTATGTTTTTTATTTTCCTTGCATGTCCCCCTCGGATGTACAGCAACTGCACTTCCAAGTGCACTTTCAGCGCACTTTCAAGTACACTTGCAGTGCAAAGTGGATTTGCCTTCCGTAAATAACCCCCTATATTTTTTCTGAAAGTAGTAAAGGCTCTGGAGAATAAAATAATGTCTGCTGATAGTTATTATGTCACATGATATATAAATGTAAAATAAATAGATACCAAACACTTCAGGACCCAAAAATAAATGCCCAAAAATAAATCTTCATAGGTTATGCTTTAAAAGTCTTTATAGTTTATTAGGTTATGAGTGTAGAGTTAATCATGAACTATGGACCAAAATTATTCCTCTTTCTCTGATGTTTACAGTGATACATCACACGTATGTCTACATACACACGCAGGCAGGATGGTGATACTTTTAAATTTTTTAAATAAGGAAACTATATAACAAGTATATATATATATATATGTATATATATATATATATATATATATATATATATATATATATATATATATATATATATATATATGTAGCACCTGTGTACTTTCAGTACAGGTGCTATTCCTAAATTTAAGGGGGATGAGAGAGTTAGTTGGCTCTCATCCATTCAATTGGTCTGAATTGGGTCTCTGCTTCTGATGGATTTTTGCTGTGGGCCATCCTGTTGTTCTCGGGGTGCTGTACCACCCCGAGGCGATGGGTGGCGCAGGTGAAATTCCAGGTTGGGGTGTCTCTTGCCAGCAGCCAATGGGGAGAGAGTTCTCTCGCGGGGCATGCTGGGGGAGAGTACTTCAGGGGCAGACGCCATTGTGGCGGGGTTATTGTTCCTGATGTGGCACCCACCCCTGGCGATATGGCCTTCCAGGCCGGGGTGCACGTGCCACGTGGTGTGCTTGGTTCTGGGACCATGATGGCCCGGAACATCTAATACTATGGTGGGGCCCCAGTGATCGACTGGGTCCCCAATTTCTGCGCGAGGATCCCAAGCGAGATAGCTGTTCGGTGGGGAGTCAGCCTGAGGGGAGACAAGAGAGGCAGGCAATCCAACAGGGCCTCGACAATCCATGGTGGCTCAAGGTGACCGGACACTAAGAGGTTGGATGTCAGCAACCTGTCAGTCGGTGACCTAATAGAGAACTACCTGAGGGAGATTCAGGCATCAATATTACTGAGGAAGATTTCTACCTGATCTATGTTCTAGGGAAGGGTCTGTGGCAGAGACCCATTTCCCCTCAAGGTTCCGAGTGATACCCTGGCTGCCAGATCGGTGTGAGAGGCCTGTCCAGGTACACTATACCCACTCCGGCTGGAGTGGCGACGAGAGTGAAGTATTGTTGGAAGCAGGAATGCTTCTGTGTAACTAGGCCTGAATTTGCTGTTTCTCCTCCTCATACATCTCTCCTACCTATCTCAAGTTTATCGTTTACCAAGTTGGTAAAATAAAAGCACAAGAAAGACACCTGCCGTCTGGACATTCCATTACTGCTGCTTTCTTCAACTACCCTAGACATCGGAGCTATAGAAGTAACAGGCCGATCCCAAATCTATCCAGCGGCTCCTGCAGGGGTGAGCGCTACATATATATGTACACACACACACACACACAGGATTATATACATTATACATATATATTTTTTAATATAACAATCACTGCTGCCACCATAAAAGATTGCAAAAATTAACATATCCAAATTGATACACAATGTAGATAAAGGTAGCACTGTTTAAAATGAAACAGTTCAAAATAGTCAATCCATGTGTTAAAGATCGTGCAACCCTCTTCTCTACTCCATATGCCAGAGCCTACCCCCTCTCCTTTGCACTCACCAACTCCTATTGCTTATCCACAATTATAATCAATAGCACTTATGATGAACATGCAATCTCCTGCATGACTTCACTTCTCGCATCCACTCTCTCCTTAAAGCGGAGTTCCACCCTTAAAACCACTTTCTTTCATCCCATCCAGCATACTGGCGTCAGCGCCAGTATGCTTTTTTTTTTTTTTAATCCATGTACTTACTTTATACTAGATCATTTAATTTTGGGCGCACCGCCGTGTATGTCGCCGCTATAAGGCGTCACGCCTTCCGGAAACAGCCGACTAGCGTTCGGCTCTTCTCGGCGCCTACGCACAGACCCAGAAGCTGACTGCACAGGCGCCGTATATAGCCGCGTCACGCCCTCCGAATAAAGCCGAACTAGGACCGGCTATTTACGGCTCCTGCGCAGTCAGCTCCTGGGTCTGTGCGCAGGCGCCGAGAAGAGCCGAACGCTAGTCGGCTGTTTCCGGAAGGCGTGACGCCTTATAGCGGCGACATACACGGCGGTGCGCCCAAAATTAAATGATCTATTATAAAGTAAGTACATGGATTAAAAAAAAAAAAAAAACAGCATACTGGCGCTGACGCCAGTATGCTGGATGGGATGAAAGAAAGTGGTTTTAAGGGTGGAACTCAGCTTTAAGGCTGGATTGACACCTATGCAGTGCTTTTTGCATTTTGCAGATTTGCACTACAGTCTATTGTATATGGTTTCCTATGGAACACGTTCTGTAGTGCAAATCTGCAAAATGCAAAGAGCACCAAAAAAGCCTAGGTTTGAATCCAGCCTAATGAGCAAACCAAAAAGCCCCAGGCCAAAGAAAAAAGGAAAATTAAGGCTGGCCATATATTGTACAATTTTCTTCTTCAATTTCCTTTTAGATTTACCAAAACCATGTAATATATGAGGTCAAACCTAAACACTTTCAATTTGTATGCAATCATGCAGGTCCTTGCTATACATAATCCAGGGCTTTTTTTTATACCGGAACGCAGTTTCCACCACCTCAGGAAGCCCTCTGCTCTACAGCCTGTCACATAAAACAGAAGCCGGTAGAGGATGTTTTCTATAAAAATTCACTTCCCCCAACATCTTCTGTATGCTAGCGCCAGCATCCAGATCCAAGTGTGATCTGACAGAACAGAATGGTATTCTGCTGCAATGCTCTAATACCAATGCAGATGAGAGAGCTGTGGGGGGGAAGGGGGAGGAAGGGCTGGTTGTGCAGAGAGAGTAGACTGTGAAGTTTCAGTTGTTCTGCAGAGATCTGGGGGGGGGGGGGGGTAGATGCAAAATGAGAGTTGTGGGTAGGGGAATTTGTACATGGTTAAGTGTGCTGGGGGGGGGGGGGGGCTTGGGGTGCATAGTTGGTAGATGAGGGCTTGTAGAGAGTTAGAGCTGTGGATTGGGGTGAGCTGTAAATAGGGGTGCAGAAGTGAAATGTGGAGGGGGGAAAGATAAGCTGTGGATTGTGAGAGGGTGAACTGGCTGTGGATGGGGGGGGGGGGACTGTAGCAGGGGGGAGAGGGTGAGCTGGAGGGTGAACTGTGTATGAGAGAAGAAAGGGTAACCTGTGTTGGGGGGGGGAGGTGAGCTGTGGAGTGGGGAATAGTGAGATTTGGAGTGGGGAAGGATGAGCTGTGGGGGGTGGGGATGAACAATGGATGAGAGAAGAGAAGGTAACCTGTGGGTGGGGGTGAGCTGTAGAGAGGTGGGGAGAGGGTGAGCTGTGGAGGGCGGTAGGGTGAACTGTGGATGAGAGAAGAAAAGGTAACCTGTGGGTAGGGGGTTGAGCTGTGGAGGGGGTATGGCGGGCTGTGGGGGGGGGGGGATTTGAACTGTGGATAAGAGAAGAGAAGGTGAGCTGTGAGGGAGGGTAGGGTGAGCCTATGGGTGGTGAACTGTGGATAAGTGAAGAAACGTTAACCTGCTGTGAGTTGTGGAGGGGGTAGGGTGAGCAGTGTAAGGGTAAACACTGTTAACATTATGGGCCAGATTCACATACAATCTGCAGCGGCGTAGCGTAAGCCATTTACACTACGCCGCCGCAACTTAATGGAGCAAGTGCCGTATTCCCAAAGCACTTGCTCCGTAGTTTGCGGCAGGTTGGGTAAATGGCCCTGCGTATCCCCGCGTAATTCAAAGGGGGCGGCTTGTATTTAAATTAAGCGCGCCCCCTTGTCGATCGAACTGCGCATGCGCCGGCCGGGAAACAAAGCCCAGTGTGCATGTTCCAGCTCACGTCGGAAAGAGTTGTTGAAACCGACGTCAAAACGACGTGATCGTCACTTACACAATGCCCTATTCGCAAACAACTTAGTAAAACTACGTAACCGACGGAAAAAGACGACGCTGACCCGACGCCATACTTAACATGGCAACGACGGAACTTCGTAAACCTACCCCTCATATAGCAGGCTCATTTGCATAGGCAAATGAGAAAAATACATAAAGGCCACCTAGCGGCCAGAAAAGTAATTACATCTACGATCCGACGGTGTAAGTGTTTTACACCTGTCGGATCTTCACTGTATCTATGCGTAAGTGATTCTAGGAATCACACGCATAGATACCCAGTAAAAAAAAAATAGAGATACAACGGTGTTTCCTGCGATACACCGTCGTATCTCTTTTGAGAATCTGGCCCTATATATTTTTTATAACATCCCTAGAGAATAAAATGGCGGACATTACAACACTTTCTGTCACACCGTATTTGCGCAGCAGTCTTACAAGTGCACTTTTTTTGGAAAAATACACCTTTTTGAATAAAAAAATAAGACAACAGTAAAGTCAGCCCAATTTTTTTTATATTGTGAAAGATAATGTTACGCCAAGTAAGTTGTCACGCTTCAAAATTGCACTCGTGGAATGGTGACAAACTTTTACCCTTAAAAATCTCCATAGGCAACGTTTAAAAAAATTATATAGGTTGCTTGTTTTGAGTTACGGATGAGGTCTAGGGCTAGAATTATTGCTCTCACTCTAACGATCACGGTGGTACCTCACATGTGTGGTTTGAACAACGTTTTCATATGCGGGCACTGCTCAAATATGCGTTCACTTCAGCATGTGAGCTCGGTGGGACGGGGGCCAATTTAAATTTTTTCTTTTTTTTTCTTATTTATTCCACCTTTTATTTTTACATTGTTCTTTTTTTGTTTTTTTATTGTGTCACGTTTATTCCTATTACAAGAAATGTAAACATCCGTGTAATAAAAAAAAAAAGCATCACAGGCCCTCTTAAATATGGGATCTAGGGTCAAAAAGACCTCAGATCTCATATTTACACTAAAATGCAATAAAAAATAAATAAATTAAATGTCATTTGAAAAATAAAAAGAGCTATGAGCGGAAGTGACGTCGCTTCCACCCTGCGATGGCATGGAGACAGGTGGGGACCATCTTCCCCTCACTCTTCTCCATACCACAAACGGAAGAGACCCGCTACGACGGCTCCAGTAAGCGGCGGAGGGCACTGGAGCACGGCGGGAGGGGGGCCCTCTCTCACTGTCGATAAAAGTGATCTCGCAACGAATCCACCGCAGAAACTGCTGTTATCTGAAAGTGCACCGCCCGCTGAAGAAGCGAATAATGGGGTTATAGCAGCTGGCGGGCGCTCCATAAGTGGCTAATGTGAGACTAGTGTTTCAGCTGGGATTGGGATTATCTGTGAAACACTGACAGGAAGTTGGTTCAGAACGATTCAAGGTACATGCTGTCTTATATAGTGCTAATACACGCTAAAAAGTCTGCTGAACTTTATTACATTATGGGGTTGATTTTCTAAAGGCAAATCCACTCTGCACCACAAGTGCACTGCAAGTGCACTTTGAAGTGCAAAAGAGGGGTAGAGAGAGGAAGCGCCACCTAAGTGCAGTATTAACCACTTAAGACCCGGACCAATACGCTGGTAAATGACCCAAGGTGTTCTTGCGATTCGGCACTGCGTCGCTTTAACAGACAATTGCGCGGTCGTGCGACGTGGCTCCCAAACAAAATGTGCGTCCTTTTCTTCCCACAAATAGAGCTTTCTTTTGGTGGTATTTGATCACCTCTGTGATTTTTATTTTTTGCGCTATATACAAAAATAGAGCGACATTTTTGAAAAAAAAACACTATTTTTTACTTTTTGTTAAAAAAAAATCAAATAAACTAAATTTTAGTCAAACATTTAGGCCAAAATTTATTTAGCCACATGTCTTTAGTAAAAAAAAAAAATCGCAATAAAAAAAAATAGCTACCTAGCGGGAACAGCGACACTAATACAGCGATCAGAAAAATGATCGCTTAGTGGCGCTGGCAATAGGGAGTGAAAGGGTTAACTAGGGCGGTGATCAGGGGGTTAAAACTTTATTAGGGGGGTGGGGGGGCTATCCTGAACCTAACACTAACTGTTTTTTACACTGCCTGTCACACTGACACTAAATGCAGTGATTAGTTCACTGCATTCAGTGACACTGTGACAGGGGGGTGGGGGGGGGGGTTGATCACAAGGGGTTAATGTGCCTATGTGAGTGTGTGTCAGTGTTGTGTTGGTGCACACTTACTTGTGATGTCTTCTCTCATCAGCAGCGCTGGGAAACAGCGCTGCGATGAGAGGTGACATCATTTCCTCCTTCCTGTGTAAACACAGGAGGAGGAACTGACAGGATGGGAGCGCGCTCCCATTGGCTGGGAGCGATCGCGGGGGGGCGGGTAAGCGCCGACATCCGCCCGCTGATCCCGGATCGCTCCCGGAGCCAGGGGGACCCCCGCACGCCGCGGAGGGGGTCCCGATGGGACCCCCGAACCGCACTTAGGCGGGGACGTAAATTTACGCCTTTGTGCCTGTACGTGCAATTCTGTGGCCGTATATGTGCGTGCGGGGGTCCTTAAGTGGTTAAAGAGGTTCTTTTAATGACACATTGTACAAAACACACTTACAAGAAGGTAAGGAAAGAAGGCTCATCTTTAACATCCTGTAGTCCTCATCCTGGATCCATGGGCTGCTTAATAGTAAAGATAGCAGAATGTGTTGGGTCTTCAGGCTTGTCCTGTGGCCATGAGGATGAGACCTGTTCCAGCCTCACGGGTCACGTGACAGGTCACGTGGTTACTTCCAAGGAACACTTCCAGGAGGAGGGTCAGACAGGGAGGACAAAGGCTGATTGGGCTTTGAAGTGCAGTTGCTGTAAATCTGAGGGGAAGTTCTGCTGATTTTATCATCCAATCATGTACAAGCAAAAATGCTGTTTTTTATTTTCCTTGCATGTTCCCCCAGCGACTGCAATTCCAAGTGCACTTGTAGTGCAAAGTGGAATTGCCTTTAGTAAATAACCCCCCACTGGTGTATTAGGTGAATAGGAAATAAAAAAAATAATGTTTTTACCAGGAAGGACTCAAGGATATTCCCCGCTAGCCTGCAAAATAACCAAATTGACCTTGTGTAACAATGTACTTTAAAAACAGAGGGTTTTGTTTGCACACAATTGCAAATACCATGTTTCCCCGGAAAATAAGCCCTACTGTGACTTTCGGGGAGGGCTGCAATATAAGCCCTATCCTGAAAATAAGCCCTAATTTAAAAGGGTTGTAAAATCCTAAAATACATTTTATTGAAGTGCTATATATTGTGAACTTTGTACCGTGTGTTCCTGTGATCTATGTTGGATTAATACCTTCTGTGTGGTGCTGCTCGGCACTCAGCTTATCCCCCGCTGCTCTCCTCCTCTTCTCCCTGCGGGGGGATCTTGGCATCCCCTTTTGCAGTGCTTGGAGCAGAGAAGGAAGCTCCGGCGGGCCATGTAAGCACCGAGCGGCGCTCACCCTCCCTCTTCTGTCAGCAGGGGGATCTCTGGCCCCCCTCCTTCTGCAATGCTCGGAGCGTTCCCTGGACTGCACCAGAAAATTAAGGTCAGTGCAGAAAGAGGATCGGTGGGTCACCACACTGTTACAGTTCATCACAGATCGATTGCAGAGAAATGAAATGTTGGAATTTTGGAATTTCTTACACCCTCTTTTACTGAGATGAGAATTCTGGTGTCAAGTGTATGATCACATCTATGCAATAGAAATTGGTGACCTGCACTCCCCTATTGGGAGACATGCATCCATTGATCACAATTATCATCCCTTTTCCACCAAAATTTTAGCACTAAGAAAAAGTCCCTGAAGAACCCGGGGATGGGGGATTTGGGACAAGAAATAAGAAATAAATTAGATGGATTTATACATTAAGGGCCACATGTCCACCAGGAACACCTCTTCCAAATTGTCCCAGGCACGATACGCTCAACTGATCCCAGGCACAGTTTGTATCACTCAGACTACACAAATAAACCAGCACCAGGGGGTAAACCACACCCAGGAAACTTCAAGAGCACCCGCTACCTACAGCTCTGTCATTTTATCCAGAAGCTTCTTAGGCCGTATTTGATACGTTACCTACTTTAGAACGCATATTCAGGTTGTGTTCACGTTCCATGGGCATAATCTCTTTGATATACCCATCAACTTTCTGCTCTAGGAAACCACCACTGCGCTCCTTCAAGCAACATTGGGAGCACGAATTAGCAGTGCAGTTGGCACCAGAAGACTGGCAGATTATACTTCAAGCTGCTTTAAAGTGTTCCAGAAAAGTTCAAATACCACTGGTACTATATTCCAGCTCGGCTGGCTTGCATAATTCCCCAATATCTGTCGACTTGCTTCTGCTGGGACAATGACCCATATCTGGTGGTATTGCCATATGGTGACTAGACTTTGGGGATCCAGGTTTACGCACTATTGTGAACATTTTTTTATTCAGATGTAAAGATAAACCCCTGTGAAGCCCTCTTTTTTCAAGACATTTTTACGGGCTGAATGCAGACTAGCAACACACTTCTTTCTTGCAACTAAGCTCACAATTGCAAGGGACTGAAAATCTCCTGCTCTCAGCTTTGAAGCAGTTAAACATTACATGAAAGATGTTATGGTCAATGTGAAATTAACATCTATACTGTCAGATTCCCATGACCAGTGTGTTTGGCAGCCCTGGATACCCTAAGCCCATCCTTCGTGCTTTGACTATACATAACTGACATTTTTAATGTGCATTGTCCTCTGAAACGACTCTTTTTTCTATTTCTCCTTCCACTTTAACCTTTTCCAATTTCCCCTCCTTTTTTTATTATGTATCTTTATCCCCCTCTTACTTATCCCAGGAGGTCGTCTTCATCCTATATATTTTTGTATACTCTAGACGACTGACATTCCTCTGGTTCAATGACCGAGAACATGTCATAGATCAGAGGCCTTCCACATGGTTCCCGAGGTTCGGCCTCCTTCAGTTTTATTTTTTGTTTTTTGTTACTGCCGATAACTATGTTCTACCTTTTCAGGAACATTTGAGCCTTGCACTTATAATGTGGATCTTTCATTATTCCATATTTTACGTATTGTAACTTTCTTTCATTCTACTGTATTTTGGAGCCATTTTCGGAATTATGTTGTACACTCTGGATAACTATCTTGGTCAGTTGGCTCTGTATGTTTTTACAATCTGTTAATAAAAACCTTAGTCTACAAGACACAGTAGGAGCATAGGTGTTGCCAGGCACTGGACAACAAAGATTTCTGCCCCTTCTGCTGAGGTGCTATTGTTGCTGTACCGTTCTCCTCTAGCCAGTAGGGAGAGAGCCAAGTTACCTCTAGCCGATAGACTTTAATGCATAATGCCTGGAATATTAGGAGATGTAGTTCAAGGTGGCGACCACTTAATGAAATGGTTCTCTTACTAAACTATGAATCCCAATGGCCTATTTGTGGCAGAAAGAGGCTGGAAGGCTTTATATTCTTTGCTGATCCTAGTCTGTCTCTAGTTTTGGTTACTACACTTAAATTATTCTTCTTTTCGTGTGTTCACTAACTGTAAATGCATTTTTGCAAAAAATTCCCCCCAAAAAGTAATAATTACGTTTTACAATTTTGCATTGGGCCGCATTCATAGCCATCTTGGGCTGCATGTGGCTCATATACCACAGGTTGGACACACCCCTGATTTACAACATTAAGCTCTCTGCTAGATAGTACATGCATGTCTTTTTTAAATTTTAAACACTCTCAGTACTATAAAATGAAAAGCTTTTGTGTGTATGGCTTAAAGGTATCTCACCAAATCCTGAATTTATGAAGCAACAAGAGGTTTTTGTTTTACTTATGGTCATTATTTTATCTGATCAAAGAGATGTTATACACAGAAATAAATATGTTATTGTAGAATTATTTTGTGGGTTTGTCACTACTGGACACAGGGCACTACAAGACACATGGAACATAGAGAGGAACAATAAAGCATAGTGGGAGATGCAGGCAGGATTTTTTTCACTTTTTTTTAGCAGCATAGTCACTATACAATTAGTATTTAATTAATATTATCTATTACATTATGAATTATATAAAAAAAAACTCTTTTTAGCTATTCTGACAAAACTGGCCATGCATAATGTCATGCGTGATGTATGGAATTCGAGAGCTTCCATAAACAATTTGTCTGTAAGGTGGACCCTTGCAGTACATATTTGTTGGTTGGTGTAAAGCAGATTGCACAAATTGTAATGTGTACGACCAACAGTAGGCATATCAAAGCACCGTGCAAACTGTTGGCGCTATATAAATCCCGTACAATAATATAATAATAATATCCACTTCAAACTATTGAATTTTATATAGAATTCTAAAAAAAGGAAAAACAGTAATTGAATGAATGTGTTTTTTTATTAAATACAAGCACATAAAAACATAAAACTTGATCAAGAGATCAGACGTACGAGACTAAAATCACATTAAAAAGTGCAGTATTTTTCATAGTTTATCATATTTCCTAGTTTTGTTCCAGCAAGATACTTTTCAAATTGTGCATCCACCTCTTTGCTCTGTTCTTCAGTAAAAAGACTCTTCCAGTCCCCTACTTCTCCTTTAAAAATAAAATAAAGTAGTTATTATTAGAATTTAAGAGTTGGAACTAAATTACAATCCTATAAGAGCTTCATGAAAAAATAAGTAATTTTGGAATACCCTAGTCCATGAAATTACCATCATAACTTTCTGGTTTTGTTAAAAATGCCTCCATTTGTTTTTTCTCTTTGAAAAATGCATCCACTACTATTTCTCAAAAGTGCAATTCATTCCGTTTACAGCTGACGTAGGAGCTGATGCACGTGCCCGGCGGCTGCGATGACCGCCGGGCACATGCGAGCGCTCCTGAGAGAGACAGAATGGAGGTCTGTCAATGTAGACAGACAGATCTACATTTTGTTAGGGGAGAAGAGTCATACTGGTTATAAACAGCGCTCAGTCTCCTCCTCCAAGCAGTCCCACCCCCCACAGTTAACCCTTTGAACAACCCGTGGTGCTAGAAAAAAAAATGCCATAACTTTTGAGCAAACCAATCAATATACGCTTATTGCAATTATTTATTTATTTTTTAACAAAAGTGTAGAAGAATACACATTGGCCTAATCTGATGAAGATATTTTTTTTTTTGGGGAAATTTACTATAGCAGAAAGTAAAAAATATTGTGTTCTTTTCAAAATTGTTCCTCTTTTTTTTGTTCATAGCGCAAAAAGTAAAAACCGCAGAGGTGATCAAATGCCACAAGAAAGCTCTATTTGTGGGGGAAAAAAAGGACATTGATTTTGTTTGGGTACAGCCTCGCACGACTGCGCAATTGTCAGTTAAAACTATGCAGTGCCGGATCGCAAAAAATGGCCTGGCTATTAAGGGGGCAAATCCTTCTGGGGCGGAAGGATTTCTGCTACTCCAATTTAGGCGATAATATGGATATCTCGAAGTACACATTAACATTTGCAAAGTAGATTTTTATATGTCTGCAGTTTTATTTTGTTCAGTTAGCCATTCTTTATGAATTGTGCCCCTATCCCTTACATATGTCTATGTATTAAAAAGATGAATTCTTGATTCAAATTTTGCAATATATGCTAGCTGATTATGGCAATGTGATACTCTTTTGGCAAGTGTCTAGAACTAGAACTAGATGCAAATGTGTTTAACTTTTTACTTTAAATGTAATATGTGCCTAATATATCTACTTTCCACCCGGCGCCACTGCATGTATACGGCCGGGTGGGCGCTCTCTCCTTCTGAGTGGACGTTCGAGAACGTCCCTCAGAAGGAGGGGGATCGCGTGCGCGTTCCCACGCAGCGGCGTGATCCCAGTGCACTCGTATTCACCCGGACACGGCGCATCTCAGATCAGCAGGAGGGCTCTGTGATTGGCCCTCCTAATCACGTGATGGCTGTGTTCAATCACAGCCGTCATGTGATGTAAACACAGAGCCAGTTACTAGGCAATTGGCTCTCCCCTACTCACACAGAAGTTGTCGGTGAGGAGAGGGATTGCTGCAGCCCAGCTGGTGATCAGTGAGTATGAGCTGTTTTTTTACTCACTGATCACCAGCCTAGTATCACACACAATGTAAAATACACACAGTAAACACACATGTCCCCACATATGAAACAATAAAATCATATGTCCCAATGATCGTTTGCACACATATGTCCGTCATCTCCTGCGCACATCTGTACATGATCATTTGCGTACATATGTCAGTGATCACACAAACCAATTATTATATACTTAACAGGATTTTTTTTTTACCAAAAACATGTAGCAGAATACATTCTGGCTTAAATTTATGGCAAAATTTGATTTTATTGGATTTCTTTTAAAATAGAAGGAAGAAAATGTGGTGTGAGCTACACATGTGTGGCTCAGATCACATTACCGCTGACAGACAGGGGTAGGAATTTATGACAGGTAAGACCATTAGGATCTCTTTTGTTATAAAAGCCCTGCCTGTCAAAGTTTTTTTTACAAATATGAGTTAAGTATCACAGTAATTCAGCCTCACTATGTAATTGTTGGTATATATTGTTTACCTGCCACATCAAAGCCTGATTGTAACTGGCCAGATATAGAACAACATACTCAAATAGGCACTGGGAACCTTAATGCCCTGTACACACGATCGGATAAAATCTGATTGGAATTCCGTTCAAGCTATCTTGCATACACAATGTCAGACCAAATTCTGACCATCCAAAACGTAAAACACTACTAGTGTTGCTCACGAATATTCGCATTGCGAATATTCGCTACGAATATTGCATATTCGAGTATTCGCGAATAACTTGAATATTGCGGCGAATATTCGCTATGGCGAATATTCGTATTTTTTCAAATTTATTTTTAAAACAGATCACATCCTAGTGATCTCCATCAACGTCTAAAAGCATTGCTGGTTTGATTAGAGAGAGACCCTGGGCTGAGTAGCTGATGCGATTCTTTTATTTTGCCGAAAATTCGCATTGCGAATTTTCGGCAACATAAAAGAATCGCATCAGCTACTCGGCCCTTCTTTTGCATCAGAGCCAATCAGAATAACTCGAATATTCGGCAAAAGGAATATTGCGCGATATTCCCTTTGTCGAATATTCAAGTTATTCTGATTGGCTCTGATGCAAAAGAAGGGCGGAGAAGATAATCGCGCAATATTCCTTTTGCCGAATATTCGAGTTATTCTGATTGGCTCTGATGCGCCCTTCTTTTGCATCAGAGCCAATCAGAATAACTCGAATATTCGGCAAACGGAATATTGCACGATTATCTTCTCCGCCCTTCTTTTGCATCAGAGCCAATCAGAATAACTAGAATATTCGGCAAAAGGAATATTGCGCGATATTCCTTTTGCCGAATATTCGAGTTATTCTGATTGGCTCTGATGCAAAAGAAGGGCGGAGAAGATAATCGCGCAATAGGAAAATTGCGCGATTATCTTCTCCGCCCTTCTTTTGCCCCCTTATTCTCCTTTCTTTTAAGTAGAGTTAGTGTTTAGTGCATATTAGTTTAGTAATACAGGAAATGATCTCCGTTTATGAGAATTTCGAAAAAAAAAATTTGGATAAAATATCACAAATATTCAATATTAGCGAATATTCGCGAATATTCTTCTATATATTCGCGCAATATCGCGAAATCGAATATGGCGTATTCCGCTCAACACTAAACACTACGACGAGCCGAGAAAAATTAAGTTCAATACTTCCGAGCATGCATTGACTTGATTCTGAGCATGCATGTTTTTTTCTCTGTCAGAGTTCCACACAGACGATCGGAATTTCAGATAGGATTTTTTTTCCATCAGGAAAAAAAATAAAACATGTTCTACTTCTAAACTTCCATGGAAAAAAGTCAGATGGGGCCCACACACGGTCGGAATATCCGATGAGAAAATTCTATCGCCCTTATTTAATCGGAAATTCCGATCGTGTGTACAAGGCATTAGACTTCTCATGTAGTCAGATGAAGGAAAACTTAAAAAAACCTCCATAGTTTTGGCAAGGCAGCCGCCCGTGCAGCAAGGCTTCCTCAATGGAGACCCAGTAGTAACTCAAACTATAGAATATAGAAAGGTGTGCCAGACCAAAAAAAGGAGAAATAGAGTTTAAGTTAATTCTAATTGTTGGTAAACAACAACACTCCCCTTCATCAGGGCTCAACACGGGATAACACAAGATAAAACTGTACAACGAAGTTGGGCAATTTTTTCAGGACTAATATTCAGCAGTAGGGTAAAGCTGATATTGTACATATAAACAGGTTGTACAAACATGTTTTCAGCTTACTATTTCTAATTAACACTGTATGCAGGAGAACATTATCTACACAAAATGTAAGCAATTTAAAAAAAATCAAAAAAGAAGATAAAAGAACCCATAAGAATATATGATATTTCTGAGGACAAATAATTTAGCTTTGCATATGATTGGATGTTCTAAGAAAGCTGCTTTATTTCTATAATCCGAACCCAATGTATTGTATTTAGATCTATGTTATGTGTTATTTGTTTGTACAACACAAGATAAATCAGTTTTCATATTTTACCTTTTCTGAAAAAAACATTTGCAAGATCTCCATGTGTGTTACTGGATTTCTCCTTCATGGACGTAAAAGTTGTTTTTTCCTGGACCAACTTGATTTGCTCATCCGTCAGAGCTAAGCCATAGAAGTCACTTATTTTTCTCAGCTCTCTTGAAAGATCCTTTAGACAGGAAATACATAAATACATATAAATTATTAACTTATTATCAAGAGCAAAAATATATTTTTATAGTATTAACAAGAAGATTACACTTATTGTAGGCTGCCCACCAAAGATTGCAATGCTAAGAAGTACAATTAGAAACATATACAAGAAGAAAATAGAACGTATTCAACTAATTCACAATGGGGAGGCAAACGCCCAGCTTCCTTTTGTTTGCAGTGGGAGTAGGATTCATGATTAACTAAGTCAAGATTTCGGGTGGAACAAAGAGAATGATTTGGTTGGAATTTTGATACTAGGTTAGTAATATAGCTGGGGCAGAGTTGTGGATGGCACATTGTTCTGAATAGTTTGAATTTAATTGATTGGATGAGCAGAAGCCAGTGGAGGGATCGGCAGAGAGAGGTGTGTATATATATATATATTTCTTTATAAAATGTGATAGATGAATGGTAAACAAGGAAGTAATCTGAGTATATGTGCCACTCTGTGAATGTTATATAGACTTCACCAATAAAAATGTAGATAAAGCACTACTCCATCACAACTAAGGACAACTCATTTCTGAGTGTTCCATTGCTCCTATATAGAATTGCTTTTGCTGAATGGCGCTTTGTATGAGACATATCTTTGGGTGGGTGGGACAAAATCGCATTAACAGCGGAAGTATCTTAAAGGAAGCTTTGTTAAATTAAATCAGGAATGTATAACAAGATTGTCAGGGTTTATGGAGTTCGTAACATGCAGAATGCGGGGTTCAGAAGTGCAATAAGCAGAGGGTGTAGGGCTCAGGAGTGTGCGAAGCACAGACTGTAGGGTTCAGGAGTGCACTATATACAGAGTGCAGGATTCTAGATTGCATATCTCACAGGCCAGTTTACAACCCAAGATGACTTCCGCCTTAATTCTCCCCAATCCCCTCTCCCTCAGTATTGAACTCTCCTGTCAATTTCCCCCTCCACAAATCCCCCAGCACCCCTTTCCAAAGCTCACATCTGCACCCCACCATACAAAGCCAACCTCTGCATCTTCCTTCCACAGTTTAATTATGCATTCCTGCCTAGAACTTATTTATGCACTCCTGCCTAGAACTCAATTCCATACCCCACCATTCACAGCTCACCTCTGCATTCCCATCCACAGATCTCCACTCCACTACCTGTCCACAACTCACCTCTTCACCCCCATCCACAACTGTCAGCAGCTCACCTCTGCACCCCCTCCGCAACTCACCTATAGAATCCCCCAGCAGCAGCTCAATGCTAGAGCCCTGTAGCCTTTGCACACTCCCCCCCTTTAAAAACAAATCTCTGCACCCCCATCCACAATTAAACTCTGCACCCTGGACCCCAGCTCACCTCTGCACACTTACCCTATTCCACAGTTCACCTCTGCATCCCCAGCCACAGTTAACCCCTGTCTACAGTTCACCTTTGCAGTTCTCACTGCTGAATATCCCCCTACACTGCCCTTATGTAATAACCTCTACAAAGAAACCTGACAGCAGCCAGCCCTACTCTCTCACGGCTGTGTCTTATTTCCACCCGTGTGTTATTTTTTCTTTCTTCTTATTTTTCTCCCTTGCACTGTGTCTTATTTTCACACATAGTACACTGCATTTTGATGGTGGGGTGGATAGCTTCTCCCCCATTGGCCAGTGAGATCATCCAGGCTGCAGTTCAGAACCCTCCTGTCCAGTTTAGCTGCTCCTTCTGTGTTTACAAGTGACAGTAAATAGCCGTAAGCACAGAGGTGGTGGAACTCTGCTTCATTCCAGCTGAAAAAAAGCCCTGACTAATAGTTTAAACAAGATACAGGCTGTTGGTGGCATCAATGAACCAAGTGAACTACAAAAGCCAATCAAATGCTAAATTAAATATTTTAGTCGAATTAATTCTTTATTCAATTTGTAAATCCCTGCGGTATATTTTACAGCTGCATTTTTTACTGTTTATACATTTTTATACTAAATAAAGCCAGTGCCAACGTTTAAGGATAAAAGTCGAAAGCTGTTTTTAGTTTTAATGCAAACAATAGAAGTTATTGAAATTACCTCTTTCATGTCTTCAAATTTAAGTACAAGAATATTCCCATTATCAATATGTTTCTCCCACTGAAGAGTATAGTCAAAGTATGATCCATAGATTACTAAAAAAAACACAATAAGCAACACTTACAATACCTTAAAACATAGGCAACAGCTACCCTGATTTACTCAGGCAGTAGTGCATGCTCACTTTCAAAGTTACATTTTCACTTATCCTATTGAATCAGTTGAAACAAAGTCAAATTCACTTTTTAAAGAATACCCAAATATGTACAAGGAAAATTAAAAAAAATATGAATTTTTGCTTGCATATGATTGGATGATTGAAATCAGCACAACTTAATTGAATACAGCATTTACTTTACAAAAAGAAAGTCATCTTTAGCTTCCAGAATGAGATGAAGTTGTGCTGACATCCATTCCATCCACATCCATTCATGTGTAAGGAAAAAAAAAACTGGGCCAGATTCAGAAAGAATTAGATTCCCGCAGAGTATCAGAGATACTCTACGCCGCCGTACTTTACCTGGCTCTAGGAGGAATTCAGAGAGATTTTGGCCCGTATGGTACGGCGGCGTAGTGTATTTCTCCCGGCGGAATCAAACTACGCGAATAGGGGGCGTGAGGCATTTAAATTAAGCGCGTCCCCGCGGCAATCGAACTGCGCATGCTCCGTTCAGAAATTTCCCGCCGTGCATTGCGTGAAATCACGTCGTTACGTCATTTTTTTTTTGAGTAGCGTCGTTTACGGACATTCCTATTCCCGGACGACTTATGCAAAAAATAAAAAATTAATTGAAAGTCGACGCGGGAACGACGGCCATACTTAACATGGGCCGCGTAACGTTAGACCAGCTAATAGCTGGTTTAACTTTACGTAGCGAAAAAATGATGTACGCGTTTGCGAACGACGCTTGTAACTTCGTGGATCGCCGGAAAAAGCTAATTTGCATACCCCGACGCTGAAAACGACGCAAACTCCACCCAGCGGCCTCAAAAAGATTGCAGCGTAGATCTGAAGGCGTACGAAGACGTAAGCCTGTCAGATCGAAGCCCAACGCCGCCGTATCATGGTTTGAGGATTCAAACTAGTGATACGGCGCGCAAAATTTGAAATTACTCCTGTCTAACACCAGTTAGACAGGCGTAATGGCTCTCTGAATCTGGCCCACTGTTTCTAATTCTCCTTGCACACGATCAGCTATTGTTTGAAAAGTGAATTTTCTCTTTGGTTCACCTTACTTACTAAAGTAGTGTAATTATTTGGCAACGTGAACCCCATTGTTTCCTATGTTAAAGGATTTTTCTACTTTATCTGTAAATTTAGCTTGTGAACCAATTGGCAATTAACAAGTAAAGTTTTGCAATTCCATAGAAGACAGCTTATGATCCTACTGTATATCCCTTTTTCTAAAGATTTACTGACATTATACCCTAAATAATGCTAACTTTTTTCTAAACTTTTTACAGAGCACGATACAGTTGTACGTCTAAAAATATGTCAAGACATCCAGTCAGTACCATTTCCAGTTATATAATCCTTATAGAACAAGTCCCAAGATTCATATGTTGGAAGTGTAGGATTCTTGTTTGTGAAATGATAGTAAGACACAGCCGTGTCTTTTGGATTCCGAAGGATGAGTAACATCTGTAAAAAAAAAAAAATAGGGTTGAAGAAAGGATTGCTCACTATGTATTACTTCAGCAAAATATACAGTACATATGATTGCACCAACTTATCTTTATCTCTTTTTTTCATGCATGATCATCATTTTTATAGTTACATAATGCATTTTTATATAAATGTATCAAGCTTTAAAATGAAACTCCTAAAGAAAAACAGAAACAGAAACAGAAATACAGGTACACGTGGACACAATAGTTAAAAAACATATAAAGAATATATATTTTTACAAAAACATGGATCAGTATTGATCCTAAAATACCACAACATTGGCCAATATGTATATGTACAGTACAGTATAGAACATATTTAACTCTTCCATTCTAAAAGACTGAATGCTAAAAGTTGGCATATAGTATTTCTATAGCACAGTTTATATAATATCTTGATGTAGTAAGCAACATGTTAGCGGGGCATCCTTTCTTTTTCCAACGCATTTCACAGAAATCTGCTTCCTGAGCACAGAACAGAAACATGATATTACACTAATAAATTCTATTAAAATCAATGCCACTATATATGGATTATATGCTCTGCAATTTATCCTGCTGCTAGCATAATACTCTGCAGTGCCATTATTGTTGTGTACAGTGCAATGCTCTGCAGTGCCAATAATGTTGGGTATAGTAGAATTATTTGCAACTTATCCTACTGTTAGTCAGGTGTGTTGGGTATGGTGTAATGTTCTGCAGTGCCAGTTATGTGGGTCACAGTGTGATGCTGTAGAACTTAGCCTACTGTTAGTGTAATGCTCTGTAGTGCCAGTTATATTGGGTAGAAACTGAATAATGTTCTGCAGTGTCATCTATGTAGGCACAGTGCAATGTTCTGCAACCTACTGTACTAAGTGTAGTACTTTGCAGTACCACGTTGAGTACAATGTTCTACAGATTATCCTGCTGTCAGTGAAATATTAAATAGAGTGCTCTGCAGTATTGGTTCTGTTGGGTAAAATGCAATACTCTGCATTGTTTTTGTTGGGCACAGTGCTGTAATGCTCTGCAAGTTGGGTACTGTGCAATTCTGTACAGTGTTTGTAATGTTGAATATAGTGCTGTAATGCTCTTCAAGCTGGTTATGTTGGGACCAGGGCATTGTCCTGCAAAGCACAGTGATGTTGGTTTGGTTGCAATGTTGGTTATGTTGAGTACAGTGCAATACTCTGCAGGCTGGTTATGTTGTAGTAGCACCCTTGTCTTAAGGGTGCTGGGAGGTAGCTGGTCTGGCTAATTTGTAGTCTTTTTGATCAAATGGGTTTCCTCCAAAGCTTGGGTTAGCTGTGGTTTCTCCCTTTTTGTCAATAGGTGGCACTGTTACCCTTGGCATTAGTATGATGGGCTACGGTGAATTCAGTTTATAAATATACACACTTTTCTCAGCCAATCAGTGGAAGTTTCTTTGGATGCTGAGAATGCTGGGAGAGAGTACATATTTGGAGGAAGTCAGGTGATCTGGGTCTTTTTTCAACCAGATTGCGGTCTGGGTAGGTGTGTGAGGAACAGTTGCTGCTGGTTAGGCCTAAAGTCTGAGGCCAAGCCATGTGCTTAAAGTTCTGCAAGGGATAGCCTTCTCACTACCTGGAAGCATGAAGAAAAAGATAAATATGAGATGAAGTACCAGAAGTTACTTTTGCATGGACCAGGGATCTATGGAGCATGGGAAAGCATCAAGACGGAATCATACAGAATTCCTTCTTGTGAGTTTATTTTCAGTTGGTATGGGAGACAGATTATGCTA
The DNA here is from genome assembly GCA_029574335.1 of Rana kukunoris. Taxonomy (NCBI): domain Eukaryota; kingdom Metazoa; phylum Chordata; class Amphibia; order Anura; family Ranidae; genus Rana; species Rana kukunoris. The sequence goes on along the minus strand of CM056052.1, from coordinate 419,344,995 downwards.
CAAAATAAAGTTTGCTTGAAGGCTCTTTTCCTGTACTGCTGTCTACCTTTTTCTACATTTTTGTCTAAGGAGTCTGTCAATCTGCCAGTCTGCTGTTGTATTTGTCTAAGAATGTCCTGTGCCCTACCCCTCTCCCACATTTTTCCTGTTGTGATAAATAAACTTCTCTTTGTTCAAGCATAAAAGTGACTGTCGCCCATCTTTCTACCTTGTACACCACCCACCATGCCTAGTAACCTGCACCCTGGGGGGAATGTCATCCATCCATGTCTCTGGGGGTCAATACCAGGCCTCTGGAGGTGTGGGGGGGCACTACATTGGGTAGAGTGCTGCAATGCTCTGCAGTGTTGATGTTGGGAACAGTGCAATGCTCTATAGAGCACAATGGCCTTGGATTGGGAGCAGTGTAAAATTGTTGTCTCTGATGCCCTCCTTCTCTGACTTCATGTAATAATCTTTTGTCCTAGTAAAGTTGGGGACACTGTGATATTCTGCTGGGTCTGGTTATGAGTGCAATGCTTTACAGGAGGTCAGTGGTATTCAGGGCATCTTCTGCAGTGTTGGGTATGTTGTCTATAATGGCTACCTTGGATTTCCTCTCACTTTCTGTGGTGGCTAATTGATTATAGAATTTAAATTGAAAGAAAATCTCTCCAATTGGACGCAGGTGAAAAAATTGCTGGGTTATATTAACCTGACCTTAATGTAAATAGATAAATATGTATTTTGACTCTTGTTATTCCTTAAACACGTTGCTAATAGCATGTTTGTAGCTTAAATATTAATGCGCACACTATTTTGCACTGAAAATGGCCTTTTCTTTTGAAGTGACAGGAAAAAATGTGTCCCTGTCAGTAAATTTGTACACAGTAATGTGTGAATCTGGCAACAGTGCCTTAAAGCGAAACTAAAGTCAGGATTTAAAAAAAAAAAAAAAAAACAACAAACATGTTATACTTACCTCCACCGTGCAGTTCGTTTTGCACAGAGTGGCCCGGAAAGCTGTCTTCTGGGGTCCCTCGGCGGCTGTCTAGGCTCCTCCTCGCAAAAGCTTTCCATCTTCATGCAAGGGCGCTCGCACGGTGGAAAGCTTTTGCGAGCGCGCTCCCGTGATACAGCGGCGGCCATAGCCGCCGACTGTATCACTTGGCTCTGCCCCCCGGCGCACCGCGTCATCCGCTGTGATTGACAGCAGCGCCAGCCAATGGCTGTGCTGCTATCAATCCGCCCAGCCTAGCCAATCAACGGCCAGGCTGGGAACCGAAGAGGATGACGTGGACGCGCCTGGGAGTTTCGAACGGTCAGGTAAGTAAAACGGGGACTCGGGGGGGCCGGTGCTGTCAGATGTTTTTTTACCTTAATGCATAGGATGCATTAAGGTAAAAAAACGTTTACCTTTACAACCCCTTTAAGTTGCCCATTGAAATAAATTCAGAAAAAAAGACTCTGATAAAGTTGTAGTAACCAACAGCATCTTGTATGCTACAGGACCTAAAATGTGGATTTGCCAAATCAATGAGGAAACAAAATAAAAAAATACAGGTACATCCCGCTTTAAGTACGCTCACTTTACGTACACTCGCGAATATGGACATATCTGTGAGTGTATGTAAAGTACCCTGCAAGTACAGTCATCCCGCGCAGTTGCAGTGTGGCCTGGAAGAGGCAGAGCTGTTGCCTGAAGTTGTCGCTGTAGTCCAAGGGAGGGGGTGAGCACGACACTCCACACCAGGGAGAAAGCCTTGCATTACTGTGTGGAGTTACAGACAGAAGAACAGGAAGTGAGGATTTCTCAGAATAAATGAGGAAATTTAAAAGCAAAATGGAAGGATAAGGTAAGTGAAGGAGGACTGCACTAAGGTAAAGGAAGCTATTTAGGGAAAAAAAATTGTACCTTTACAACCGCTTTAAGTACATTTTTGTTTTACATACATGCTCTGGTCCCATTGTGTACCTAAAAGTGGGGTATGCTTGTACAGAGCTGATAGTTCAAGGTTATTTTTTGTAAGTTGGCAAGAAAGGTAAAATATTATCAAATATAGCTAAATTGAACTTATACTATACCTTGGTCTTTTTTTCAAAAAAGTTTTTGGAAATATCTTCACATGGAATATGCGTTGCCAAGACTCTTGGTGAAGGCTGTTGACTCAAGTACTTTGGAGAAAGAAGATAAATATTATTGGTAATGTGAGCTTTATTTTATTATTATTTTTCATCAAGAAATAACATGTGTAAAGCATTTGTCTCTGATGGAGTCCCAGATGAAGCAAAATCAATAATCCAAGTTATTTCCTTCATGTCTACGTTTCCACCCCTCCACTACACATACAAACCTAAACTGATTGGTGGGTGTCTTCTTGCTCAGTGCCCTACTGATCACTGGGAGTTTTTCACATCTACTCCTTTAGTGAATTACCCACAGTGGATTCTGTTTTTATTGCAAAGTGCAGTAATCCAACGCTATCAGTTAGGAAAGGAAACTCTTACCTAGTGATGAGGCGAACATACCTGGGTTTGGTTAGAATAAAGTTTGGCAAACATGACTACATTTTGGGTGCCAAATCCGAACCCTATTGAATTTAATGGGAGTGGAATGTTTTCTGGGATAATAGGAAAATTAATGTCAAACAAATGGCATGGGGGGGGGGGGGTGGTACTGCCCTAAGAGACATGTACCAAAACTCAGGTAGCAAGTGTAGCACCCTCCAGTGTGTGCTAGAGTTAAAGTAGAAAAATGTAGTTCGCTCAGGGCTAAGCCTGAGCTGTTAAAACTGGGTCAGGGTTCAGTGACTCAGGGCTGGCTCACTCATCCTGACAGCTCCTCTCGTGCCTCCCCCTGGTCTAGAAGATTGTAGAATTATCTAGAGCTAGTGGTTAGGAGGTTAGAAGGAGCTGCTTGAAATATTTATGAGGCCTCTGCCAATCCCCAGCAGTGAGCTGGCAGAAGGCAGAGCTTACCTCATAAATAGGCATGGACCATACCAGCAGGGGAAGTAGGATGGAAGATGGAGTCATAGTGCTAAGGAGGCTGTCAGTGGCTTTCAAGGGTGCCCCCAAGTCTGGGGTTAGGTGACCTTGGGCCAGGGGCTCAGGTGCTGGGAGGATCCTGTCACAACACATGGAGGAAACCCTTCCTGGAGGCATAGGGCAAGAGAGAGGACAGTGTGACTAGATCAGCACTACTAGGGCCCTACAATAGGCGAGACGGCCACATATAGCCAAGTCTACATCCTTCCCCAGGAGATCTTCTGAGAGTCAGCCATGTGGGCTGGCAAAGAGCCAGTCTGGTGGACTACTGTGGATAAGTTAGCCTGGTGGTCTGGTAAACGGGGCACCTGCAGCCAGGTGGGGTTAGCAGTGCCTAAAGAAGTGGTGCTGGAATCAGTACCCACAGAAGAGGAGTACAGGCTGATCACTGTATATTACTACACAACAATAGGCTACGAGTTCCTGCCTGCAAAGGGCTATTGCTAAAATCTGACTGAGCCTGTCAGATTAGCCAACATTGATTCATCTGCAACCAGTGTGTAAGTGTGTGCAGGAGGAAAGTGAGGAGACTGTATATAAACTGTATATAGGAAGATGTCCCTGAAGTTGTTGCTGAAGTTCTGATAAGTCAAATGGGCATCCCATAACCTCCCATCCTTATCCAAGTTACTAACCTTCAATAAATAACTAAAAAAAAACAGTCAGACTGTTTTCTGACTCTGGAGTGTCTGTGAAAATTTGGTGTGCCTGGCTGTGCAGAGTGGGGGATCTTAGTTCATCAGCGTCTCCTAAGAGGGGGGGGGGGGGGGGGGCACTACACAAGCAATTAAGCTGCACGTTTAAAAACGACTTGCTAAAATGTTGCTAGACTTGCCAGGCTTCTATTTGAAACTGGACGGCATCAGGCAGGTAAGTGATGGCAGCTGGGAGAAGCAAGTTGTGAAGATAAGTGGTGTTATGAAGGAAGAAATCAGAAGGGGCAGTGGACCAGCACTAGCATAAAAGGACCAGGTTTGGTGTTCTAGAGATGACTTCTTACATCTAGTGCTTACACAGTTTCTCAACTGAATGACTGTGTATGCATCTCATCAAAGTCTGCTACTCTTATCTGTCCACACCTTATCTCCTTTGAGCTTTGCATAAGACCAACTACTGTTTGCTCCCAGTACAGGGATGCAGTTAACCCTTGATACACCAACCAGGGCTCATGCACACTGCAGCTTAAGAAAGCTATAGTAAAGAAAAGTATACCGCTCTGAAAAACTATTAATCCCTGTTGCTTCCGTCCCAACGAACCAAGAGGGTGCTGGCTGTGCACAATTTGCAAGGGGAAAAGGCTGACATGTTTCACATTGTGCGATGCTTACTCGTAGCTCATCGTACGAGTAAGCATCGCACGATGTGAAACATGTCAGCCTTTTCACCTTGCCCACTTCTTTTTTGACTGCATGAATTTTGGTTGTTTTTCCAATAGATTTTTTGTTTTTTATGTTCCGAATAAAGACATCGTTTTTTGAGGAGCGCGGCGGTCCAGGATTTTTCTTTCACCCCAGCTTAAGAAAGCTGCTTTAGGCATTCAAGCTCTTAGTTTTCTGCCTAAAAGCTTGAGCTTTTATTGAGCTTATTTGAGCTTTTTTGAGCACAAGTGTTTTTTTTTTTCACAAATCATCCCTTCAGCTAATTTTTCCTTTGTGTGTGTGAGCCTGAGCTTATGGAATCTGGATCAGGGTTTACTAAGGTTCAGGGCTGGGTGACTCATCCCGGCAGCTCTCTGTTGCCTCCCCCTGGTCTAGAAGGTTGGAGAATCTTATAGAATTAGAGGGTAGTGGTTAGGAGGAGCTGCCTTGAATATTAATAGAGCCTCAGTTAATACTCAGAGGTAGGCTGGTAGCAGAGACCACTCCAGAAATAGACATGGGTCATGCCAGCAGGGGCAGTTTTTTGGAAGGTAGACATTCAGCATTGAGGAGGCTTTCGGTGGCCCTCAGGGGTGCCCCCTAGTCTGGAGGGGTGTCCTGCCTTGGGCAGGGGCTCAGGTGCTAGTCTTTCCTGGAAACATGGAGCAAGAGAGAGGGCACAGCAAGTAGTCAACACTGTGGGGATTAACAAAGGGCGGAGACTGCCACATGTAGCCAATCTACCATGAAGGCAGTGGTGTGCTTAAGTCTCAGCCTTCCCCTAGAGATCTCCTGAGAGTCAGCCCGCTGGCCTGGTGAAGAGTCAGCTGGGTGTATTGGTGTGGAGAATTAGTCTGGAGGGCTAGTGAAAGGGGCAGCTGCAGCCAGGTGGGTTGGCAGTGCCTGAAAACCTGTTGCTGGGATCAGTGGCCACAGAGGTGAAGTTAAAAAAAACTCCTAGAATTCTATGTGTTCGGTGCCCCACATGGAGAATAGGGGTCTGTGCATAGAGATTACAGGGCGGCGCCCCTGTGTACCTTGTGGATGGGCCGCCACTGGCCCGGCTTTACTAGTCTGGCTTAATATTTGCTGGGTTATGTCTACCAGAATAAACACTTGTTGAAAAATGGACAGTCCAATGTCAAACTAATAACTTCTTTTTATTCAATTTTTTGTATATAATTTCCTCTTAATTGTACATGAGACAAAAGTGAGATGAACGGACATTAACATGTGATACTCGCAATCAACATATTGCCAGTTCCCTTTTGAGGTCCTAGAATTTACACACTCTTAGTAGGGTGGCCATACATTATAAAATGTTCTTTTTCAATTTTCCTTTAGATTTACCAAAACCATATAATAGGAGGTCAAATCTGAACACTTTCAATTGGTATACAATTAGTGATGAGCGGAATACGCCATATTCGATTTCGCGATATTTCGCTATTTTTTTTTTATATATATATATATTTTTTTATATATATATATTTTTTTTATATATATATTTTTTTATATACATAAAAAAAAATTGCGAAATTTCGCCAATGCGAAATTTTGCTAATGCGAAATTTCGCTATTTTTTTTTAATATATATTTATATATATATATATATATATATATATATATATATATATATATATATATATATATATATATATATATATAAAAAAAAATTGCGAAATTTTGCCAATGCGAAATTTCGCTAATGCGAAATTTCTCTTTTTTTTTTTTTTATATATATTTTTTATATATATATATATATATATATATATATATATATATAAAATTTGCGAATGCGAAATTTATTGCGAAATTGATTGCGAAATTTGAAAAAAATACGAATATTCGAAATAGCGAATATTCGCCGCGATATTCGAGTTATTCGCGAATACTCGAATATGCAATATTTGTAGCGAATATTCGCAATGCGAATATTCGTGAGCAACACTATATACAATCAGGCAGGCCCCTGTACTACACGATTGAAGGTAAATCTAAAGGAAAGTTAACAAGTAGATTGTATAATGTATGGCCAGCTTTACTTACTGTCAATCAGCTAAATACGTTCCAGGTGCATGAAAACATAAGTGTTCAATTCTTGTTTTGTTTCTAAACTGCCACAACCTGAATAGAAATGACCGTCCCCTGCCAGTAGCTGCAGCGTGAGACCCTTGTTCTCTATCGGGAGGCAGTGGTCTCATTGTAGAGGTCCGATGTGCCCTCTATTAAATTAAACCAATAGCTCTTCAGTTAGCACCTGGAATGTACTGTATCTAGTTAACAATGAATATTATTGGGCTTTCATGTTATCTTTAACATATCAATTATGTATTATCCTTATGCAGTATTTAAAGCCTTGATAGGTTTTAATACCAACCTCATATTTCTCTGGCTTTCCAAATTCCAGCATACCTTTGATCATTGTTGGATCTTTTTTGTTCACTTCCAATATCATTTCATGTAGTATCTGTAAAGACCAGTTTGTTCCTACAATACATAACAACACCTTTTTACCAAAGGCTAAATAGTTTTAGCAGTAAAGGGTATTTTATCATATGTGTCTATACATAAATGTTCTTTGTGTTTTTGTTTTTAGGGACCAAAAAAAGTTAGGCCAGGCTATGACCACTTTTTGTGATAAAAATAAGTTTTATGTGATGAAACAAAACAACGTTTTTCAAACTTCATTTTCCAAAGCGACGTTGCATACACACCATAGTTTTTCCAAAATGCTCTAGCAAAGGGTGGTGACGTACACCACGTTCGACGGCACTCTGTTCCATTGAAGCTCCGTCTCATAACTTGCTTCTGAGCATGCGCGGGTTTAAAAATGTTTTCAACGTCGTTTTGCCCACACACCATCACTTTTTATGACACAAAAAACGAGTAAACAACGTTTTGAAAAACGACACAAAAAATTCAAGCATGTTCGAATTTTTTTTGGTCGTTTTTTTGAAGACATAAAACAACGTTTTGCCCACACACCGTTTTTTTCATCACAAAAAGTGATCGTGTGTACGCGGCATTAGGCTACACTGGGAACTGACCAAACATAACCCAGAGTTCTTCCGTTGTAATTGTGCTTCTTTCCTTTCCTCCTTAGTATGATTTTTATATTTTTCAGTATCCAGGACTGTGGCTTGTCCCTGTTAGTGCTCTGTTATTAAAAAATATTTTATTTGTTGTACATTGACAGACATCTAGCCATGTTCCTTATGATTAGGGATGAGCTTCGCGTTCGAAACGAACGTATGTTCGACTCGAACATCGTCCGTTCGATCGTTAGTCAAATTTCGACCAAAAACGATCGTTCGCGGCAAATTCGAGTGAAACGAAACGACCGTTTTTAAAACTTTTTTCCCCCTTGATACTACTATCAATGGAAAAAAACGTTTTAAAAACGGTCGTTTTTTCAGGAGTCCTGCTCCTGAGAAAACAACAGTTTTTAAGACTTTTTTCCATTGATACATGTTCCCTGGGGCAAGACCTGGGTTCTGAAAGACGTTTTCCAACAATAACTTGAAAATTGCTCTTTAAAATGATCGTTTTTTAATTCGAACGTTCGAGTCCCATAGACTTCAATGGGGTTCTAAATGTTCGTGCGAACGATCGGACTGTTCGACGGTTCTGGTGCGAACTGAACGCGGGGGTGTTCGGCTCATCCCTACTTATGATACACCATTGACAGAATTGCCACAAATGTCACCTAAATTCCTAACTTTTAATAAGAACAAAGTTGTGCTCTTTCCTCTTTTCTTCCCAACATTATCTTTACCTTACAACGCAACATTGTCTTCTCTTTCTTTTGCCCTTCACTCTCTCATCCTTGTTAAGAAGTTCTCCACAACCTTGATGTGGTACAGGCCCGCAATGCTTACACTAATTTTACAACTCCTTTTTCTTAAGGACCCTCTTAAGTTACAAGTGAATTTAGGGTTACATCAGTTTCTGAATTTGAAAGAACATCTGACACTTAAGCCAGCTGTGTCCTCCATTAAAAATTTAGAGACCAGAGAATGTCTCTAAATTTTCTTAGAACAGCTATCTACTCTTGAGCTTTCACTTCTTGTGCAGTCACATGTATGCATAAAATGGTGCAGCAGCTCCAGGACGCATACCGCTTTGACAGATGTGAGCAGATTGCCATTCTAAAAGCTCGCATTAGAGATCTGGAAGAGCAAGTTGCAACCCTAAGCAGAAAGGACAACATTGAAATCACTGAGCAGGTGGGTAATAGAGTTGAGGTGGAAGGTGGAGGGGTAAGTCAGGATTATGAGGTAGAAAGATGGGTTAATGTAGCCAGGGGTAATAAAGGGGCTTAAAGAAAAGGAAGACCAGTCAAAATTTATCAGGTTGAGTGAAGATGTGGAGGTGGCTCTGTCTGTTTTTAAAAATGATAAAAAATTATTTTGGGTGCAGCATTGCATGACTGCGCAATTATCATTAAAAGTGTGACAGCGTTGAAAGCTGCAAGTTGGCCCTGGCAGAAAGGGACTAAAAGTGCCTAGTAGGCAAGTAGTTAAACTAGGATTGAGGGTGAACTAGAATTTAATTGGGCAGAGAAGTCAGTTATCCAAGGCTGAAACAGTGTTATTACAGAAAGTGAAGCAAAAGGAGTTTCTGACATTGGATTAAAAATCAGAAGTAAGTAGGTAAGGTCTGCCAATAGAACATGGAAGATATTTGTCACTCATGGGTCCCAGAGTTTCTCACATGTTGCCACTTTGTCCAAGAGTATGGCTTCAATTTTGGCATGGATTATAGCTTGTGTGACCCTATTACAAGAAAACAAAGGGAGGGAGCATTGCAGGCTATTGCTTGCTTGCTTGATCGTTTTTATTGAAATTCCCATCTGGCTCAGCTTCGTCCTGTATCTAGTTTCTGGAACTCTTTGCTCCTCTCTCCTCCCTGATTTAAGTCATGTCTCTGCACTTCCTGTTGGCCAGATCATTGTGCTCTCTCCATCTGATATCTTGCTCCTTTGCGTACCTGCAGCTGCCCTTATCCTTGCTAACCCTTAGCTTGTTCATCGGCTATGCTTCTATCTATTCCCATCCAGCTACTACTAATTACTGACCTTTTTGGCTTGTTCATCGACTATGCTTCTGCTTGTTCTATACCTGCTTCATCTGCAACCTTACTCCCGTCTGCTTTCTTCCTGCTGGGGCAATACTGAGAGCCATGACCTGGAATTAGCATGCAACGAAACCCATCTCCACCTTCAGGAGCTCTTGTGAAGTCTGGCTATTGCTTACACCCCACACCTTGGGTGAGCCTGGGTCACCTGCTAAGCAGATCAGTTTGTGTATTTATCCAGCTGACTAGCTGTGAATCTCTCGGAATCTCTTGGAAAGTTGATTAGCATATGTCATAAGTCGCTGGGCTCAGGATACACCCGAGTCCACCCTTTTTGAAGCCAATTAGAACCTTTAGGCATTATTCATGTGCTTAAAAATAGAAACTCATGAAAATATGTGCATCCGGCAGCCCGCATGGAGATTAGGGTCCGACGCATAGAGATTAGGGGGGCGCCACCCCTTATGGACTGGCCGTCGCTGCCATAATTTACTTGAACAAATTCCTTAATCAATACAAGCAATGTTATAGAGGAATACTCCCTGCTGAAGCATTGCATTTTGGCAGCTGCTGATCGAGAACATCTTCCAACATTCCTGCTTGACAGAAGTCGACTGCTAGATCAACTTCTGTCGGGCGGGAGTGGCCACACATGGATCAAAATTTGGCCAGTTCCTGCTGAACCACTAACACCTAGCAATAGATGGTTAATATATTTTTTTATCAGCCAATGGGCTGATAAAATAAACAAGATGGATGGACGAAACCTCTCTGTTGTTCCATTGTATTTTGACAATGGGACTCTTACGCTGTCAGAATACAGATGCAATAATAACACCCAGCATTGGTGTAAGTGGATGCAATAATAAACCCCGGCATTGGTGTCAGTAGATGCAATAATAGCCCCCAGAACTGGTGTCAGAGGACGCTTTAATAACTCTCAGAATTAGTGTCAGGGAACACGATAATAGCCCCCCAGCATTGGTGTCAGTGGACCCTTTAAAACCCCAACACTGGTGTCAGTGGATGCCTTAATAACCCCTAGCATGGTGTCAGTACCATTAATACCCTCATATTGGTTGTCAGTGACATTAAAATGCGGTGGGAGGGAATTAACTTTTGCTGCCATGGCCTCTAATGCAGAAGTGGATCAAAGGTGGGCTAAAAATTCTCTACCATGGCCACCAATGCAAGCGTGGGGGGGTGGAGGGTTAACTGCCACTGACCACTAATGACCCCCCATTCCCCTTTCACCTTGCATTGCTGGTCATGACAGTGAAAGTTAACCCCTAACTCTGAACCCCCCCCCCCCCCCCCACACACACACACACCAACTACAATGGTGGGCACAGCCCTGAAAGTTAATTCCCCCATTCCCCACTCTGGCATTGGTGGTAATGGCAGTGAAAGTTAACTCTTTCCTCAATCCCAGCCCTCTCCTCTACCCCATTGGTGTTTACTTACTTTATCACAGGCTCCAGCACTGCTCTCTTTCTCTTTATAGGCCAGCACTTTGCTTGTACTTTGAGGAGATAACCCCATCCACATTACAGTCCTTTCAGTATCAGGTACTGGAATATAGACATTGTTCCAGCTCCTGGTACCCCACTACCACTTTGTGTGTTGGGCACGAGGGATTTTCATGAACACTTTCATGAATTTAAAAAAATAAAAATAAAACACAATATTTACCTAATTTTTTGTTGTATAATATGATAGATGATGTTATGTCGAAAAAATGGATACCTAACATGTCACACTTTAAAATTGCACAACTTTGTGAAATGGCAACAAAGTATGATACTTAAAAATCTACATAGATGACGTTTTAATTTTTTTTAGAGTTACAGAGGAGATCGTGGACTAGAATTATTGCTCTTTCTCTAACGTTTGTGGCGATACCTCACACATGTGAATGCCTTTTACATATGTTGGCTTGACCTACATCACCTATGCGTTCACTTCTGCACGCTAGCATTAGAGGACAGGGGCACTTAAATATATATATATATTTTTTTTTAAATTTTCCCATAAAAAAAAAAAGAAAATTTGGATCACTTTTATTCCTATTACAAGGAAAGTAAGCATCCCTTGTAATAGGAAAAGGGTATGACGAGTCCTCTTTATGGAAATATCTGGGGTTCTATATGTCCCACATCTCTCCTCTATGCTGTAAAGCCTGAGATAAAAAAAAAATCTGGTGGTTTCATCCGATAGTTTCATTCTCGGATTCCCCGAATGGGAGAATGGGAGC